>VDFB02000017.1:435251202-435269706 GCA_007258455.2 Sequoia sempervirens
TCAAATCTCCTCCTCAGTTACTAGTGTCCATAGGTTTGGCTTTAGATAACTTCACCTTTGACATAACTGATGTGTGTGATGAGGATCCCATAATTGACCTACCCATGCTATTCGAGGATTCCTCCCTCCTCATGATTAGTACCCTATCTTTTGAGCCAAGTAGCCAAACCAATGAGCTAAAACTTGTCTACCCTCAACTCATCGATTACGACCAACGAGGACCACCAATTTAAGACACATTCAAAAATGATGAGGCTTTCTCATAATTCATGAGATTACAGGATACTCTACCATGTGGAGATCACAAAGTTGGGTTTGACATTGAGTTGGACACACATGCCTACTATGGGGAAACTATTGATTGCTTCAGTTGCAAAAGTGAAAATTTAAGAATAATATCTAGGTCTTTGAGTGAAAACCACACTATGGCACTCTCCGACCGGAAACTAGTAAAAACAAGGGATGTATCCAATGGTGAAAACCTCTTTGAGGCACTGGAGGATGAAGGATTCAATCTTCCCCTTAGTGGTATTCATAAGAAGGACAATCTTAACAAAGAAATGTAATCCAGTCAATCTAGGGACTGATGAAGCACCACATATCACCTTCTATACAAAATCACTTTTGACAGAAGAACCAGATCTCCTAGTTGCATTTCTTAGGGAAAGAAAGGTGAACTTCACATGGACCTACGTTGACATGCCTGGTTTTGATCCAAAGGTTGTGGTTCACCACCTAGCCATCTATCCAGAGGTGAAATTAGTAAGAAAAAAGTTGAGAGAAATACATCCACAAATAACATTACTGGTCAAACTTGAATTATAGAAGCTCCTTGATGTTGGCTTCATACAACCAATTGATTATCCAGAGTGGGTTTCAAATCTTGTACCTATTTCAAAGCCCATTGGGGGCATCTGCATTTGCACTGACTTCAGGGACCTTAACAAAGCATGTCCCAAGGATGATTTCCCTATCCTCCCAAACATAGACATGATCATGGATATGACGGCAGTGCATGAAATGCTATCACTAATGGATGAATTCTCAGGGTACAATCAAATCATGATAGCTAAGGATGACCAACACAAAACAACTTTCACTTATCCATGGGGGACATACTATTGGAACATGATGCCATTTGGATTGAAAAATGTAGGAGCTACCTATCAAAGAGCTATGATGCTAATCTTCCATGACATGATTCACAAAACTGTGGAGAACTATGTGGATGACATATTGGCCAAATCAAAGAAGTGTTGAGATCACATAGCAGCACTAAGCTCCATCTTTGACAAGCTAGAAGAATACAAGGTTAGGCTCAATCCAAAAAAGTGTGTCTTTGGTGTATAATTAGGCAAGCTCCTAGGGTACATTGTATCTAAGAGGGGAATCGAGATAGATCCTACTAAATTCAAAGCCATTCTCGAGATGGAAGCACTGAGAATATTAAAGTAGTTAAGAGGCATACAAGGAAGACTCCAATCTATCCACCGATTTATAGCACAATTAGTGGATAAGGCTATCCCATATTCTCATCTACTCCACAAGGGGGTAGCATACAAATGGGATGAGAAATGTGACTAGGCGTTTAAAAAAATCAAGGAGTACTTACTCACACCACCAATTCTTATGCCACCAATTCTAGGTAAGCCCTTGATCCTATATATATCGGCAACAACAATAGCCCTTGGGGCTCTCTTAGCTCAACATGACAAAAATGGGAAAGAGAGAGCTATTTACTACATCAGTAGAACCATGGTGGGACATGAGCTTAATTACACATCCATTGAGAAGGCTTGCCTAGCAGTCGTGTTTTTTGCATGGAAATTTAGACACTATATTCTAGCACATTAGATAATACTCATTGCCAAGATAGATCCTCTCAAGTATCTACTTTCCAAAGCAATGCTCACAAGATGCATAGCTAAATGGGTTATGATCCTGACAGAACACAACATTGAGTATGTAAAACAAAATGCCATTAAAGGGAAAGTAATTGTAGATTAGCTAGCAGAAGCACCAATGTATTCAGAGAACCCATTGGTATCAGAGTTCCCCAATGAGTCCATCTTTAACATAAGTGTAGAAGATCACTAGAAAATGTATTTTGATGGGTCCTACACACAACATGGGTAGTAGTTGGAGTCTTCTTCATTACACCACAAGGAGATTGCATACCAAAGTCATATAAGATGTCTTTTCCTTTAACAACATGAGGTTTTGAAAGACCTGGAATGGATACCTGGTCGAAGGACAACTGAATGGATGAATGGAATGGAATTGAAGAAGAATGGAAATGGATAAAGATGGAACACCAGCATGGACATTCCCACACAACCTTGGTGGCTGCATCAACATTCAAGGTACCAGAGTCTGAATTCTTGTGTGAAATTGTTGGTCCCGATGACCCTTGGTATCATGATATTTACACCTACTTGAGAATAGGAGTCGTCCCTGCTGATATCACCTTGAACCTTAAAAGAACATTTGTCAAGAAGTCATCCTTTTTTGTTATCTTAGGTGACACCCTATATCGTAGGAGTATTGAAGGAACCCTTTTACGATGCCTAAACGCTAAGGAAGCTTTGACTGCTTTAACTGAGGTACACAATGGAATTTGTGGGTCACATTCAAGTGGTATGACCTTGGCTAAGAAATTCCTAAGGACTGGGTACTATTGGCCTAAAATGGAGAAGGAAGCTCACAACTATGTCCGAAGATGTGTGTAGTGTCAATAACATGGGGATCTCATCCCTGCACGAGCTTAGGAGCTCCACCCAATCATTACACCTTGGCCCTTTTCACAATGGGGGCTCAATCTCATTGGTAAAATCACTCCCACCTCATCTAGTGGACATAAGTTTATCATCACTGCCACTGAGTATTTCATCAAGTGGGTAGAGGCCATTCCCATGACCTATATCACAGGAAAGCAGATATCCAAGTTCATCCTAAACTACCTAATTTTCCGCTATGGTGTCCCTCAAGCCATTATCTTAGATAATGAGACACCTTTCAAAAACTAGGATGTTTGACACCTATGCTAAAATTTCAATATCCAACATCGCTTTTCTACTCCATACTACCCCCAAGGAAACAACCAAGCTAAGGCTACCAATAAAACCATCTTGAAAATCCTAAAGAAAATAGTCAATGAAGTTGGTCGTGATTAGCACCTACAGCTGAATCTCACCTTATGGGCCTACCGAATGAGTATTTGCATGCCTACATGTGCAACCTCATCCTCCCTGGTCTACGAATCAGAAACCATACTCCACATTAAGATCGAGCTCCCATCCTTAAGGATATCACTATAGAACCTCATCACAAATGAAGAATATCGGGTGTCACGATTGAATGAGCTAGAACTACTGGATGAGCGGTGCATGGATGCCTTAAACCATTTATAAGTCTATCAAAATCATCTCAAGAGGAGCTACAACAAGAAGATCAGGAGTCTGAACTTTCAAGTCGGAGAGCTCGTGCTAAAGGAGAATCAAAAAAATATACCAATTCCAGTCAGCAAGGGCATGTTTGAACCCAATTGGTTGGGACCCTTCATCATCACAACAAGCTATAAATCAGGATCATATCAGCTATCCACACCAAAAGGTGAGCCTCTGTAGGAGCCCATGAACAAATCCCATCTCAAAAATATTTAGCCTAAGATTATAGGGTATAAATCTAAAAAATACAAAAAAATGCAAAAATCAAAAATAAAAAAAATAAAAAAAATAAAAAAAGGATTGAAAACAGTAAAGAAAAAAATTTCCCTCTAGTGAAAACCATTTTGGTGGTGCTTTGGGCAAGTAATTTCGTGAAAACTTGGTAAATAGGCACCTCATGTAAATAAGCACTTTCCATCCACCATGATCTTTATGGCTTGTTCTACATCGTTCATCCATCACACTTCCATATCTCCATCCATCACCCATTTGCGTCCACATCATGGCTTGATCTCGTATTTGTATCATGATCCCTCCTAAAACTACTTGGCACATTCCTAAGGTTGGTTTGTCTTGCCTATATTGGAGTAGTCTATCATACCACGCTGGGGGCATGTTCTTATACCTACATTGGATCAGATTCATGTGTATTTTTGAAGTATACCTTAAGATCATAAAATCCAAAAATATTCATAAAATTAGAAAATCCAAAAACATTCAAAACATATCAAAATCAAAAAATAGGTCAAAAATCACAAAAAAGTCAAAAATAGAGTCATCTAGTCAAACTATGAGTCTCTGAGCTCTGAACATAAGGCAAGGCCATCATTGATGTGCCCTTGAGACACCCTAGGTTAGTCCTTTAGGAGTTCGTCATAATAAACCGGCAATCCATTTGTTCATTTCTCATCAATAAACGAGTATGTGCCAGTCAAACTGTGTGATCTCTGCATGTATAATGTAGGAAAGGCTAATCTTTGATCAACCCCTCAGGCCCCTAGGATAGGTCTTTAGGTTAGGTTCTTGGTCAAAATATCAGAAAACACCCAAAAAAATTAGAAAATTAAAAAAACAAAACATTTGCAAAACATCTTAAAAATACCAAAAACAACCTCAAAACATCAAAAACATCCAAATATTGAAAAAATTCCATCCGCCCCATCTCACAATCACCTGAAATAAACATCCACTCATAATAAATCATCGTCATCCTTAGCCTTTGGTACGACAATCGAAAACGAGTCTAGTAGATTAAAAGTGAAAACTCAAAATGTCAAAGTCTCAAGTCTAGGTTAGTAGGTAAACAAGTTGGTTACCTCTTGATACTAATATCCCATCATCCAGTTTGTCCCAAATCATCTAATAACATCATGTCCTAGGATTCATCCTTCCTAAAATGGACATCAACATCATGCATCACCTTAGTTTAGTCTTGGCTAGAGGTATGAAGAACATTAGGTTATTTTTTACTTGATCTTTGTCTTGTTGATTTATTTTATTGTGTTCATTCCAATGACCTCTCGATGATGTCTAATCAAAACAATTTAAAAAGAAAGGAATGGGGCAATGATCATTATCTTTTGTCTATTGTGTTTGTTGGATACTCTTGTAATATAACCTTGGTCATGCTTACTTTGTTTAGTCTGAAGGGAGGATGTTTTGGGTGTCTTGTTGACCACATAGGAAGGCTTGCCTTTCTATGTTTTCGTCTGAGATGTTTGAAATATCTAAACTACATTTTAAATAAGGTTTTGTATGCCAAGTGTGAACAAGAATACTCCTATCTAATTTTTGAGTCAAATTCCATCACACTAGGTACAACGCCATCTTGGTTCTTTATACCTTGATGCATCATATCTATGTGTGTTATCAAACATAAGGTAAGTAAGCTCTTTTAAAATCCCAATCTCTGATAAGCAAAACATCATCAATCTCTCATCATTTTTATATAATAAAGTCTCGACAGATCATGGACTTGTTGGATCCTCTTATCATCATCTCATTTCTTCTTTCTTCTCTCTGCACTAACATGATACCGTGACAATAAACCAAACATCACCAATCCATCCATCCTGCATCCACAAACCATACCACAATCATCCATATCATACATAATAGGAAACACCAATCATTTCACATGCATTGCACCATAATATAGATTTGTTATTCTAAGCATCTCATAAACCATACATTTGTATCCATTGCATAATCATATAGGCATCATCATAACATCCATACATGCATCATCATATTACACATAGAAAAGATACTGAAAAAGAAAAAGAGCATGTCATAACATATCATAACATCTCATAATAATAACATATCACATCATCCATTTTGCATTATCATTTGGGAGATAATATAGATCTATTAGTCTAAGCATACCATAAACATTTGCATCCATACACCCATATTGCAAACATCATCACCATAAAAGTACATAGAAATAATACATAAAATAAATGCATCCATGAACATCTGCATAAACATCCATCACATAAAATAAAAGCTATACACATCATATACAATCACATTGCATATACATAAAACATCAAATGCATCCATCCATAAGGCATAAATAAAGTGAACACATCGCATCTTAAATCAATCATATTCGTATCATATATATCAAAAAATCATCACCGTCATGGTAAAAATCCGACTCAAGTGTATGTATATCAATCAAGATACAATGCCCATAGGGCTATCAAAAATGGATCCTATGAGTCTATCTCAAAAAGAATCAATCCTTGATCAAAATCTGTAGACAGCTGCTAGCCCCGGTGGCTACTCCCATCACCTTCCTGCTTCTCTACCCGATCATTTGTCTGTTGGGCCCCTGTTTGCTGGGAGTAATCTGGCACTCGAATAGTACCAGGTACAACTTACCAATAATGAAGTCTATAGTACTCTACCTCTCAAACTGCCTCACGGTACATCCATGTTGGTACGGTCTGCCCCTAGGATGTAGTAGCCATGCTCTCTAACTGTTGTCATTGGTCGACCTCCTGAGCTATCTATAACTTTGTGGCATGCCTCTGTTGGAGCTCATGGTCTCTCTCGACAGTAAGGGCATGGATCTGTTGCCTGGCTTGGCCTCTCTCTAATATAATTGCCTACAACTATTCCTATAGCCCCTATATTTGTGCCTACAATAGTTGTATCTGGCCATCCTATGGGTCTGGCTGCTGTGGTTGCAGTGGATGGAGTTGCTAATCTAGCTGTTGATCTCAATGTTGATCTGGCTGTCATGGAGGCTGCTCATCTCTAGGTGGTGCTCTAGGATCCTGTCTGTCATGTCCTGCCTGTGCTCTTTGAGCACTCCTCCATTGAGCTCTCCCCCTTGGAAGTGCCACTCCTAGATCCGTCAGCTGGCGCAAAGGTCTAAACCAATCATCATATGCACAAGTCATGCCTGGAGCTGTTGGTCCCTAAGCATAGGCCCATGTCCTAGAAACCAACTATCAAAAGCTATCAACAACATCGGACGTTGGAATCATCCTTCCCCACATAGTCTCCCAGGATGATCTGACAAAGATAGTAGTATACTGATCATCTGGCTGATCTTGGACCTCCCCAAACTGGCGGGCCACCCTATTTGGCAAGTAACATTCTATGATCATATGCTCCCTCCCCTGCATCAGTCGGTCCTCCCGAGCATAAAATAGTTGTTGAACATCATCCTACCATGCTGGAATCTGTAACCATGGGCGCTAGTAGAACACTACCATCTCATCAAGGACACAACGCCCATGAGGTGGACCCAATTGTCCTATATGTCTCAGAGTGATTGCCCCCTATATATCCAAATCACTCAATCATCGGGCTCTGTATCAACCAAAGTGACAATAAGGCGGAGCATGACAATATGCTTCTAGGCCCAAATGTGCAGCAGTGTCACTCTAGTGCCAATCACTCAATTGTCGCAGTATGCAAATTCATGTAAATCATGGTATAGTGAGGCCAACATCACTGGTCTCTAGGCAAACTGTGTCATCCAGAAAATCATCCTCTCCTAGGCTAAGCCCCATCTTAGACTAAAGTATTTGCATTGTCGATCTAGACCCACTAGCCTAAATATAATGGTAGCAACAATCAACCTGAAAGTCGACACCCAACCTCTGTAATAGTCCAAGTCAATCTGGCCCTTGAAAAGTGTAAGCTCCTCAACCTCCTTGACCTCAAAGCATGCGTCACTGCCATCATTTGTACCATAGATCATTCACTCGCCATGAATCGACAAACGCATAATGCACCAGACATCCTCCAAAGTAATGATCGCCTTGCCAGTTAGAAGGTGAAAAGATGAGGTCTCGCTGTGCCACCTCTTAGCCAACGCAGTTGTCATTGCTAGGTGGGTCTGGACAATGGGCACATAGGCAACATACCTATGCGAACCAAGTTTTTAACACCTACAAAACATAAGAAAAAATCAACTTATTAGATTAAATGCAAGGTTAAAATCATGATTCCTCAAGAAATTCATTTGAATAGCAAAAGAGATAGAATATGAAATGAAGAGCACAATAAAATTTGAAAGCATGTCAAATCCTATTCTAAAGCAAACAAACTCCTAATCTCTTGAGGGAATTGATGCCAATTTGATGTGAAAATTTGGCCCTTTCCCAACTCCAATGATGCAATGGTGATTTGATGAAGAAATTTAATCCACTTTGTTGATGCTTGATGAGTACTCCAATAGTAAAATCTGCATAACCTAGCTAAGATTCAATGATAATAGATGATAATTGCTAATGATTTGAACATGGTAAGTTTACTCAAATTGTGGATGATAAGATGAGGAGTTTAGCCTCTTATTTATAGAATGCTAAGATGGATGAATGTTCAAAATATAGCAATGTGGTGCTAAGAATTAGCCAATGGAAAAGTGCCACTTGTCCACTTGTGAATGGATGGAAGATGTGCAAGTTTTGAGGATTGTGCCAATAAATGCATATATTTGAATTTTTAAATTGTTGAAATGACATGCAAGAGGGAAGGAAGAATGCATTGAATGCCACTTGGCTCAAGGCTAAGGACATGCAAGAGAGAGTAAATGCCTTGTTGGAAGGACTTATCCCACTTGGATTTTGAATTCAAACTTGAAGAATATTCCTTAAAAGATGCCTTGTTGAAGGAAAATAGAAATTTAATAAATCAAATAAGTCTATTTTCATGTGCAAGTGGTAAAAGCTAGAGGATGGGACATGAGAGGAGATTAAATTAATTCAGGTTAATTAATTTAATGAAGGGGTTAAATGACGTGACCTATTTGACTTAAATTTGTGGATTTATTTAAATCAAATATGAGAAGAATGTGATAAGGGATTAATTAAATAAAGATTTTGATTTATTTAATTAAAAGAGATGATGTTAGATTAAACCAAATAAGGTTTTAATTTATTTAATTTAATAGATAGACTTTAGAGATTTAATCAAATAAAATTAATTATTTAATTAAATAGGATAATTAGATTAAAATGGTTAATTTAATTATCGAGACAAGGTGACTTAATTAGATAACTAATTTATTTAATGGGATACTGATGAATTTAATTAGATAAAGGTATTTAATTAAATGGTTAGACCGAAGGATGATTTAGGATGAAACGATGTTAGTGGTTAGGATCAGATGCACAATGTCAATTAGTACATTTTACGTGTCTACATTTTGCCCCTCTTTGAAGCAAAGCACTCATTGCGTTGGTTCAAAGAATAAATGATCTCGATCAAAGCCAAAAAAAAATTGTTTTCAAAATCTTGCCCCACTGCTACCCGGCGAGAGAAAACATGCCAATATATTGCCCCCTCGAGAGATTGGACAATTTTTTTGATTTTTTGGGTGATCTCGCGAAAAAAGAGGACAAGGTGCTCGACAGGTCTAGAAAGGCTCCAGGAGGACAAAAATGTGTCTAAATGCAATAAAACGATGTACAATAGGCCTCTACTGGACAATAATAGGTTGAAAGGTCCAAAACCCTAGTAGGATAGCCAATCAGGGTGAAAAAACCCTAATTTTTAAGCTTAAAAAGGCTCTGAGGGGTCGCTTTCAATTCATTTTCACACAACCCTCTAGCAACTTTGAGATTTGAGCTCTGACCTCTTGATGATATGGCACAATGACAGCTTCCGATGCACCTTTCTGAGCGAGTCCGGACATACCAGTGACCACCCAACATTGGGGCACCGGTAAGTGATCCTTACTTGAGCTTTATTTCTCATTTTTCGCATTCATTTAATGCGTTTAAAGTTAGCTCTTCTGTAGCCGCACTATATAGCGCCACTCAAAAATCAAACTGTGCCGCTCGGTGTCAAATTGCGTCACGAGGGTGGAGTTTGGAGTTTGAAAATAAATTTCAAAATTCGACGCTCACACCCCCATCAATGGGGTCATTTCAAAGTGCGACGTGGCGACAGTCCATCAAATAGGAATCTTCTCAAACTGCGTCACTCGACAGAAAAGTGCACCACGGCAGTGCGCTTTCAGCATTTTGTGCCCTAGCATCGCAGTTTGATAAAAAAATCAAATTGCAACGCCTTCACAGATAGCGATGTTGGAGTGATTTTTTGGACATTCAACATGAAATTTTCAAAAAAATTAACATGGTGACCCTTCCTGATGCAGGACGTGGCGAGGGAGCTCTATTCCCAAGAGCACGGGTCGTGGGAGCTCTTTGGTTATTTGCGAGATCTTAGTGATAGAGAGTAAGATTGATTACGGGACATGGGGTTGTGGCACATCGCATATGCAACGCCTGTGCGCACCCACCTTGGCATGATGTCAGCGCTTGCCGAGAGATGGCACAACAAGACCTCATCTTTCCACCTTCCTACTGGCGAGGCCACTGTCACCTTAGAGGACATGTGGCACATCCTGAGATTTCCGATTCATGATCGGTGTGTTATTTTCGACATGGATGTCGAGTTAGATGCTTTCCATACAGTCCTCGCCATAGAGGACGCTATTTATTGCGAGGGTCAGATTGAGCTTGAGCGTCACAGAGCCCTGGCCTCTCCCTTCCACTTGGTTGTTGCGGCTATCATTTCAGGTCTTGTTGCCCCAGATCGGCGAGGCCGGTACTTCAGTCTTAGTTGGGGACTCTGCTAAGAGCGCATGGTGATGCATGACAGGACTACTCATTTTGCCTGGGGGCCACTTCTTCTTGCTTCACTGTACAAAGATTTACACGAGTACATGTATCTTGATGGCAGATCACTTGGGGTAGGTGTCACCCTTCTCCACATATGGGCATGGGAGCACATCGCTGTTCTTCGGCCACATGTCGTTGCAGTACCGATGGGGCCTGATGATCCCCTCATATGGCGTTACAGAGGTGATGTGTCCTTCACACACATGGGAAAGCACGGATTCCCTACTGGAGGAGAGTCCTATATGAGATGCAGGCTTTCACATGGCATCCATACCTTGGTCACACTACTGAATTTCACATCATTTTTCGATGGACGTTCGTTGGTGGTTTGACAAATCTTTGTCGGAGTAGCGACGAAATGACGAAAAACTTTTCATCGTTGTCTTTTCGTCGCATGTCTGACGACGAATTAAACGTCAAAATAACGACGCATATTCGTCGGTCATCGACATCATAAAATGGCTCGGATGTTCGTTGGAATATCGATGAAATGGGCATCGAAAGAACACTAGAAGTTTGTTGCCAGTTCAATAAAATGGGCAAGTATTTACGACGAAGCCTTCGTCATAGCTAAGCAACTTTGTTAGACCTTTTAAGTGGTTCGTCGGTGACGTTCATCGAAATTGCGATGAAAAGGGCAAGGAGTTACGATGAAGTCTTCGTCGCAGCTAAGCAACTTCGTTGGACCTTTTCTATGATTCGTCGGTATACTTCATCGCAATTACGATGAAATTGACAAGGAGTTACGACGAAGCCTTCGTCGCAGGTATAGAAACTTCGTCAGACCTTTTCGGTGATTTGTCTGTTGTGTTAGTTAAAATTGCGACAAAACAATGCAATTTTTTTTAAAAAAATACATTCGTTGAAATGTACCATCGGTGAGAGATCAAGCAAGTCGTGTCCCTTCGTATTCAAATCTCGGGCAATTATTTTATTCAGTCATTTTTCATGTTTATTTTATTATTGATGCAAAGTGGCAGGGGAAGACAATCTCTTAAGAGCTTCTCTCAAATACTCTTAGATAGACTCCTTAATACACTATACAACTAATGAGCAACTTAAGCACTATTTTAACTCCACACACCTAAATGCAATCAGGAGGCTTGGAAATGACTCAAAATCTCTTAACATGGCTAAAATAAGCCAACAAACAAGACTTCTCACTTGGGAACACTCTTTCATCTATCACTGCCATATTAGACCTTGTAGACCTTATAGCCCTGTCTAATGGGACAATCAACATAAAATCCTTCTAATGACTAAAACCAGACCAAACTCATTGGTTTTTGACACTTGATACTATCCTCCACAAACCCTCAAAACCACAAGTTTTGACTCCAACACAAAAGGCAACAAATGACCTATTTTCTAATGCTACAAGGAGGCCTAAAAGACACTTTCTTTCATCTTTGCATATTGGTTTGATGCTTCAAATGATGCATTTCTTATATTAAAAGTGCATTACCTTATTGAGCTTCTCTTTGTTTCGAGAATAGTTTATTCTCTCTACTTAAGGGCCAACCACGTGACGGTGGAAGCTCATTTGGCCCTCCCCCCCTCACATCTCAATTCCCCATACCCAATCATATAACATTAATCATTCATTCATCCATTAATAACATATAACATTCATTCATTCATCCATTAATAACATATAACATTCATTCATCCATTAATAACATATAACATTCATTCATTAACATATAACATTCATTAATTAACATATTCACATTCATTCATTAACATATAATATTCATTCTTTCAGTTTTTACATATTATCAAAAATATGGTTGTCATGATATGATTACAATCACTTTTTTTTTGTTTCTTTTTTAAAGCTACATAAAGTTGAAGTGGAGTATCATTTTCTAAATCAATATATGTCCCCCCTTTAGTTGTTCTTCCCTTTGCTCATGATCTTAATGTACGCCTAGTCGTCTGCTCATGATGTGGACGCCACCTCAAGGGGCTGCAATAAGAAAGAAATGTTAAACTGATATGTTTTATTATTATTGTTACAAGTATTTCATTAATTAAAAGAACATTAGAGTGGTTCTCTTTACTTGATGGGTCCACATCATGTTCCTGAACTTTTGTTATAGACTCATGCTTAACATGTTGAACACCCTCTAAATCCTTATTTGCAGTTGAAACACGAAAGGTTACATTAATTAATACACCAATTGAAATTAAATATGTTTAAGAGAACATGAGAGTGATCCTCTTTACCTGATGGGGCCACATCATGTTCCTGATCTTCTCTAGCCTGATCATGCTCAACACGTTGATCACGCTCTACATGCTCTAAAGTTGAAACACGAAAGGTTACATTAATTAATACACCAATTGCAATTAAATATGTTTAAATTAACTTTAGAGTGGTCCTCTTTACCTGATGGGGCCACATCATATTCCTGATCTTCTCTAGCCTGATCATGTTCAACATGTTGATCACGCTCTACATGCTCTAAAGTACCGGGATGCACACCATGACCTTCATCTGCAAGTTGTACTCCACCCTCACCAGGCTGCATTCCAATGTCATGTGCAGTATTATCATTGCTTGAATGTTTAAAACAAATAGACATGTAATTACTTTATGGTGGAAATTAATATTGAATAGATTGCACAAGTATTCAATTTTAAATAAACTTTATTGAGTTTATTTACTTGCGTGTCGGATGTAGTGGAAGGTTGTGTTTGCCCAAAGATTCTTAGGCATTCAACGGCTCCATAGCCTTGCTGGAAGAAATCTTCCTCTTCTGTGGGAACTCTATTGAATTCAAAGCCCTACATTTTTGCATAAGATCATGAATTTTGCTTCTATGGTGTGATAAAACCAAAATTGTTTTCAATTTATTATTTGGATACTATATTTCATTTATTGATACTTACAATTCATGCGGCTAATTTCATATAACCACCAAAGCCAAGTTTGTGCTACCCATATTTTTCTAGTCTTGTCTTTGTTGCCTTTGATGTGTTGGGCAGCCTATGAAAAGTTTGAAATACGTTAGATTATGTAAAAAGAAAGAGTAATCAGTATATAATTACATTATTGATAGTATCACATACCTTCCTTGGCCTGATGGTGTCCTTCCTTTTTTCTTTTCAACCTTCTCCTTTCCATCCGACACCAGGTCCTTCCACTCCCTCTCTGAAATCATGGGGGGACGCTTGTACTTTTTGTTTTTCTCTAAATGTGACCTATATTGGCCCCTCGCATACTTTAGATAGGTACTAGCTTTCTAAAGGACCTTGGTTCGGTTGAATGTTTTATCACTGAACAACACAACTAAACGGTTAATGAGCTCATCTTTTAAATCTTGATTTTGGGCATTCCATCGTGTACGTATGGTGGGCCCGAAGACCTCCAATGTAATATCACTTAGATGTTTATAAAAAACATCATTTTCTGCAAAATGATCATGGGATCAATAGTCTAAAAAGAGCGATCAATAAGTAAATTTCAATTAGATTATATATAATAATAATTAAAACATTTTAAAGTACCTGGGACCCTCTCTATCTTTATGGGAACGAAATCCTTGGTCACCACAAGTGTGACCGACAATGTTCTTGTACTAGTAATACGGGAAGATCCAGGAAATGCTGCTAAAACATCACCAATACTAGTGGCATTTGCATCCCGGGTACATGTCCGACACATGTTCGGAATGTGTTGGCTACGCCGGAGGGTGCATTAACAGATGTGCATGGTATGTTGCGGACATTTCGCAATATAGGCACAGATGATGAGGGGTCGGATGATGTGATGTATGCGTAGGAAGATTAGGATGGACACTTGTACCAACCCTCCTCGGGGCAGCACTTGCGGTGCCCCGATCATGGCTAGGAGCATCATGAGGAGGCAAATAACCGTAAAAACAACACATATTTTAGTTCATGACATAAAAGAGTACAAAATATAAAACTATGAATGAACTTATGTTATAATTAAAGACCTCATGACAACTTACTTGCAAGTTTTGTAATCTCTCCGTCAATATTTTAACCCTCTCTTTTATCTCATCTATTTGAGGCACTATGAAAATCAACTTAACCATTTCTTCATTGCATTTTTTTGGACCTTTTTTATCGTATCGAGAGGGTTTGCTGAATAAGCGATGTTATCATCACAAAATATTGATTGCACCTCACTATGGATGCTCTCCTCTACTGCTGGTGTCTTTCCCTGATCAGTCGACTGCAACAAGAATATTAAAAACATTATTGAAATTAACCCAAAAAACTTATGAAAAAAACATAATAATAAAATATTTTTCTCGTATCTAATTTGTACAATTACAATGAGGTAAACTTGTCGGGTAGAAGCATCTGAAGATACATCGTGATTTGTGCTCTAGGCCAGAGCCTCCTTCGTATGATCAATGTCCCGCTGTGACAAAAATTAAATATAAAAACATATTACCGAAATGAAACCAATAGACTTACAAAAAAAATATAAGAATAAAATTGTATATTGGAGTCATTAATTGGAGGTTGGGTAAAATGGTACATAGTACCTACCACCCCCATAGTAACTGTGTTTGTAACTAAGCGATTCAAATTGTAATCGATTAGCAACTCTTCCCCTGCAGTTATTGATTTTATCGCACATTCGAATATGCAATTGGGTTGCTTATTTGTTGACCTAGGTCGTGTACTGTTTATAAACCCTGTAATATTTCCTAATGCTTTTGGCCTTCCATCAATGTACATAGCCACTCCTTTATTTTGATCCTTATCTTTGAGTTGTATATAATTTGCTGACAGTGCATACCTACGCATACTTCGTGTATATCGAACCAGTTGAATCCAATCTTTGTAACTGTAACAGGGTCCAACATACTTCATCAATTCAGTAACTTTGTCATAACAAACCTTTATGTCGTCCGTAAAATGAGCCCCAAGCATGTAATGGCGATGGTGCTATGCGATATATCCTCTCATTGACACAAAAATCAATGTTTATTGGAGGAAGTTCCTTGGGTACCCATTGTTTCTGTAGATGTTTGTACCTCAAGGGAACCTTGATGTTTCCTATTCTCTCATTATCATAAGAACATGATCCCCATTCAACAAGAAAAAATTCCATGCATTTACAAAATTTTATTCTAATCTTTTGACCTCTAGTTGATCTCCCTCTTTTAGACATACTACATATAAGCTTTTCCTTTTCTCTTCTAAATTTCCCTCGCTCAGGAAAACTGATTTGAAAAATACCTATTTGGTGAGGTACACTCATAAGGATGTTGGATGATTCTTTCATGGTGATGTGATCCCAAGGTGACATTATGATGGCTCTATAGAACATCACTAAATTCCACGAGGTTATAAAGGTAATCCTAATGATAGATTGCAAGCTATTGTTACTACCGTCCAAATGTGTCCATCACAAATCAAATCTACTTAACGTTTTAACTCCCAAACTTTGTAACAAGTGTTAAATGTGACTATGGTCCACCAGTTACACAACCAAGGCCTCAAATGTATTATCTAATTGTAATCAAAGGACTTTTTCTCTTCATTCAAGTAAATAAACTTGAAGGAAAACACCACCAAGTGGTTTATTGGACACCTACATGACTAAAATAGCAGCAAATTTACATTTAATTTCCATATGTCCCTAAGTGGTTAGCAGGGGAGGAGTGTGTACTAAGAGCACAGTTAAGTCATCATAAGTTCTGCTTTGGCAATAATTTTTTTAAGTCATATTAAATCTTCCTATGTCTAATTGCTGGGAGATTTGGTATGTTTAAGGTGGGATGATTGATGAAGAAAGAGCCCAAAGACTAGCCTTTCTCCATGGTATCTAGGTTTTTTACATAGGTTCTCTTATATGGTTGGAAATGATTTAAAGAACTTAGCTAGGAATTATTCATTTAACCTAAGGTTTCTCATAATGCCATCATTGGAAAAGTATGATCAAATTCTTCTATTATGAAGAATTGGTCTATGTGCCTCTAGTAATCACTATAAATGTTTGTAAGGATAAAATGACTAATTGCATCAGGTAGGAGAGAATCAACTTTGAGTTCTTCAAAGATTATATTCCTCTATTTATAATTTTTAAGGGTTGTGTGTGGAGGTTATCACTACCAAGAAGGGAGGAGACCTTTCCTTGTATTCTTTTATAATTTTCATTATTCTTATTTATTTTACACCTACATTTACAAATACACATACATATGCATTTACTGTTTTCATTTATTTCTCATGTAGTTTAATAGTTTGATCGATTTCATATTATATGGGTTGAATACTTTAGAATTGCAATTACATTAATTTATGGATATGTTGTATCTATAACACTACAAAACCATATGCTCTTTGCATTTACACTTGCATTTAGAAATACACATTTATATACATAGATATAGATTTATTTAATGATATGTTGCATTTATTGTTCTAGCATCTAGTAATTGCAATTACATTTACATTTAAAAATGCATATACATACATACATACATACATATATTTATATGTGTGTGTGTATACCATTTATATTCAGTGTTCAGAAACAACCCATTAGGTCTGCACATGGATAAAAATTCATAAAATCAGATCTCCCATACATGTTTTGTTGAAACCTAGGCTCGAACCTCTCATTTCACATGCTTTTCTTCACAAAACTATTGAGGACAGTAGCTATACCTTCTTTATTTCTCATCCTACACCCTATTCATGCATCCTACAATTACAATAGTATCCATGGGGCCTCTTACACAAGCTACAGTAATAAAAAAAAGTGTAAGATACCCTTTATATCATGTTTGGACTAAAAAACCCTAAAAAATAGGGTAACTTAGATTATGGTTTGTTGGTGAGTTGTATGGACAAAATCATTAGCACCAGCTCATTCTTGGAGTCTTTTGAAAGAGAAGCGAATCAAGTGGCAATTAAGTACAAACCTTATAGTGTCAAGGTGAATGAGGTGATCAATTTTGATTGGCCAACTGATGAAGAGTACCAAAAATGGGTAAATGTATATTTAACTAAGGAAGAGTGAAAAGGAGTAGGCTGCTAACGGTTGATAAATCAGTTGTTGCAGTTACAATAGATTCCAATTTTTTTTTTTGTGTGATAGTCTAGGCACATAATTCTTGAAGTTTTTTGTTGCTGCATCAACCATTCTCAATAGGCACGATGAACAAGAAGATTCTCTGGGGAGATTGTTGTTGTAACAAATTTTTGGAATATCTTTTTGGAATATCACAAGGCGGTCCAATTGGCTGGTGACACGTGTGCTTTCTGGCCCAATGCTTGTTTGCTCCTCCTTTTTCTATAAGAAGGATTTCAAGGCTAGAAGTACGGGTTAGCAAGTTAGATATTTTTGGTCGAGTCTAGATGAAGTTGCATAGCAAATTGTAAAGTCTGATGGTTTTAGGGAAAATGCAATTTAGGTTTTGAGTCATTTTGTAGTAGGTTTTGAATTCATGGGGATTTGATGTTTGATGAAAGTACTAGCATTTGAATTGATATGATTAATTCAAACTCATGTCTCTCCATTATACAAGCATATCTGAATTTTGAATAAAATGATCAAGGGTTGTTTCATTCATTTCACTATTGTGGTGTGCATGATTCTTGTTTTAGGTTTAATTCAAAGAATTAATTAAAATGCTTGAATGGGATTGTAGGTGGATATGTTCTGTATAAGCTATTTTTTTTTTGTCTTATCTATACCATTTTACGATAATGGGGGTGCCAATGTACGAGAAGATCTTTGGAAACTAGGCATGAAAATTGAAGGTTAAAGAGAATGGGGTTACCAAACTTACAGTACTCATTACCCCTTGGTCGTCGATTTTTCCTGAGTTCCCTCAACCTCGTCCTCGACGCTGGTATTGACCTTGTTTTCACTCCTCCAAAATCTTCCTCGGCGCTGATATTGACCT
>VDFB02000017.1:435269806-435377306 GCA_007258455.2 Sequoia sempervirens
TAGTATTTGGTGATGTTTTAGTAATTTCTGGATCTTCCGTATTTACTAGTACCAAGACATTTATGCGGTCACACTTGTGGTGACCAAGGATTTCGTTCCCATAAAGATAGAGAGGGTCCCAGGTACTTTAAAATGTTTTAATTATTATTATATATAATCCAATTGAAATTTACTTATTGATCGCTCTTTTTAGACTATTGATCCCATGATCATTTTGCAGAAAATGATGTTTTTTATAAACATCTAAGTGATATTACATTGGAGGTCTTCGGGCCCACCATACGTACACGATGGAATGCCCAAAATCAAGATTTAAAAGATGAGCTCATTAACTGTTTAGTTGTGTTGTTCAGTGATAAAACATTCAACCGAACCAAGGTCCTTTAGAAAGCTAGTACCTATCTAAAGTATGCGAGGGGCCAATATAGGTCACATTTAGAGAAAAACAAAAAGTACAAGCGTCCCCCCATGATTTCAGAGAGGGAGTGGAAGGACCTGGTGTCGGATGGAAAGGAGAAGGTTGAAAAGAAAAAAGGAAGGACACCATCAGGCCAAGGAAGGTATGTGATACTATCAATAATGTAATTATATACTGATTACTCTTTCTTTTTACATAATCTAACGTATTTCAAACTTTTCATAGGCTGCCCAACACATCAAAGGCAACAAAGACAAGACTAGAAAAATATGGGTAGCACAAACTTGGCTTTGGTGGTTATATGAAATTAGCCGCATGAATTGTAAGTATCAATAAATGAAATATAGTATCCAAATAATAAATTGAAAACAATTTGGTTTTGTATCACACCATAAACCAAATTCATGATCTTATCACAAAATGTAGAGACTCTGAGATTCAGCGAGAGTTCCCACCCGAGGAAGATGACTGAAGATTTCCTTCCGGCAAGGCTGGCTATGGGTAGGTAATTTGAATACCCTAGAACAATTTGGGCAAACACAACCTTCCACTACATCAGACATCTTGGGAGTAAATAAACTCAATAAAGTTTATTTAAAATTGAATACTTGTCTATTGATATTAATTTCCACAATAAAGTAATTACATACCTATTTCTTTTAAACATTCAAGCAATGATAATATTACACATGACATTGGAATGCAACCTGGTGAGGGTGGAGCACAACCTACAGATGAAGGTCATGGTGTGCATCCCGGTGCTTTAGAGCATGTAGAGTGTGATCAACATGTTGAGCATGATGGGGCTAGAAGAAGATGAGGGAATATGATGTGGCCCCATCGGGTAAAGAGGACCACTCTAAAGTTCTTTTAAACATATTTAATTACAATTGGTGTATTAGCCAATTAATGTAACCTTTAAATTGACCAACTTTAGAGCATGTAGAGCGTGATCAACGTGTTGAGCATGATCAGGCTAGAGAAGATCAGGAACATGATGTGGCCCCATCAGGTAAAGAGGATCACTCTCATGTTCTCTTAAACATATTTAATTTCAATTGGTGTATTAATTAATGTAACCTTTCGTGTTTCAACTGCAAATAAGGATTTAGAGGGTGTTCAACATGTTAAGCATGAGTCTATAACAAAAGTTCAGGAACATGATGTGGACCCATCAAGTAAAGAGAACCACTCTAATGTTCTTTTAATTAATAAAATACTTGTAACAATAATAATAAAACATATCAGTTTAACATTTCTTTCTTATTGCAGCAGACCCCCCTTGAAGTGGCGTCCACGTCATGAGCAGACGACTAGGCGTACATTAAGATCATGAGCAAAGGGAAGAACAACTAAAGGGGGGACATATATTGATTTAGAAAACAATACTCCACTTCAACTTTATGTAGCTTTCAAAAAGAAACAAAAAAAAAGTGATTGTAATCATATCATGACAACCATATTTTTGATAATATGTAAAAGCTGAAAGAATGAATATTATATGTTAATGAATGAATGTGAATATGTTAATTAATGAATGTTATATGTTAATGAATGAATGCTATATGTTATTAATGGATGAATAATGTTATATGTTATTAATGGATGAATTAATGTTATATGTTATTAATGGATGAATGGATGAATGTTATATTGTTATTAATGGATGAATGAATGATTAATGTTATATGATTGGGTATGGGGAATTGAGAGTGATGTGAGGGGAGGGCCAAATGAGCTTCCACCATCACGTGGTTGGCCCTATTAAGTAGAGAATATTAAACTATTCTCGAAACAAAGAGAAGCTCAATAAGGTAATGCACTTTTCAATATAAGAAATGCATCGTTTGAAGCATCAAACCAATATGCAAAGATGAAAGAAAGTGTCTTTTAGGCCTCCTTGTAGCATTAGAAAATAGGTCATTTGTTGCCTTTTGTGTTGGAGTCAAAACTTGTGGTTTTGAGGGTTTGTGGAGGATAGTATCAAGTGTCAAAAACCAATGAGTTTGGTCTGGTTTTAGTCATTAGAAGGATTTTATGTTGATTGTCCCATTAGACAGGGCTATAAGGTCTACAAGGCCTAATATGGCAGTGATAGATGAAAGAGTGTTCCCAAGTGAGAAGTCTTGTTTGTTGGCTTATTTTAGCCATGTTAAGAGATTTTGAGTCATTTCCAAGCCTCCTGATTGCATTTAGGTGTGTGGAGTTAAAATAGTGCTTAAGTTGCTCATTAGTTGTATAGTGTATTAAGGAGTCTATCTAAGAGTATTTGAGAGAAGCTCTTAAGAGATTGTCTTCCCCTGCCACTTTGCATCAATAATAAAATAAACATGAAAAATGACCAAATAAAATAATTGCCCGAGATTTGAATACGAAGGGACACAACTTGCTTGATCTCTCACCGATGGTACATTTCAATGAATGTATTTTTTTTAAAAAAATTGCATTGTTTTGTCACAATTTTGACGAACACAACAGACAAATCACCGAAAAGGTCTGACGAAGTTTCTATACCTGCGACGAAGGCTTCGTCGTAACTCCTTATCAATTTCATCATAATTGCGATGAAGTATACCGATGAATCACAGAAAAGGTCCAACGAAGTTGCTTAGCTGCGACGAAGACTTCGTCGTAACTCCTTGCCCTTTTCATTGCAATTTCGATGAACGTCACCGACGAACCACTTAAAAGGTCTAACAAAGTTGCTTAGCTATGACGAAGGCTTCGTCGTAAATATTTGCCCATTTTATCGAACTGGCAACAAACTTCTGGTGTTCTTTCGATGCCCATTTCGTTGATATTCCAACGAACATCTGAGCCATTTTATGATGCCGATGACCGACGAATATGCGTCGTTATTTTGATGTTTAATTCGTCGTCAGACGTGCGACGAAAAGACAACGATGAAAAGTTTTTCATCATTTCGTCGCTACTCCGACAAAGATTTGTCAAACCACCAACGAACGTCCATCGAAAAATGATGTCAAATTCAGTAGTGTGACCAAGGTATGGATGCCATGTGAAAGCCTGCATCTCATATAGGAATCTCCTCCAGTAGGGAATCTCGTGCTTTCCCATGTGTGTGAAGGACACATCACCTCTGTAACGCCATACGAGGGGATCATTAGGCCCCATTGGTACTGCAACGACGTGTGGCCGAAGAACAGCGATGTGCTCCCATGCCCATATGTGGAGAAGGGTGACACCTGCCCCAAGTGATCTGCCATCAAGATACATGTACTCGTGTAAATCTTTGTACAGTGAAGCAAGAAGAAGTGGCCCCCAGGCAAAATGAGTAGTCCTATCATGCATCACCATGCGCTCCTAGCAGAGTCCCCAACTAAGACTGAAGTATCGGCCTCGCCGATCTGGGGCAACGAGACCTGAAATGATAGCCACAACAACCAAGTGGAAGGGAGAGGCCAGGGCTCTGTGACGCTCAAGCTCAATCTGACCCTCACAATAAATAGCGTCCTCTATGGCGAGGACTGTATGGAAAGCGTCTAACTCGACATCCATGTCAAAAATAACACACCGATCATGAATCGGAAATCTCAGGATGTGCCACACGTCCTCTAAGGTGACAGTGGCCTCGCCAGTAGGAAGGTGGAAAGATGAGGTCTTGTTGTGCCATCTCTCGGCAAGCGCTGACATCATGCCAAGGTGGGTGCGCACAGGCGTTGCATATGCGATGTGCCACAGCCCCATGTCCCGTAATCAATCTTACTCTCTATCACTAAGATCTCACAAATAACCAAAGAGCTCCCACGACCTGTGCTCTTGGGAATAGAGCTCCCTCGCCACATCCTGCATCAAGAAGGGTCACCATGTTAATTTTTTTGAAAAATTTCATGTTGAATGTCCAAAAAATCACTCCAACGTCGCTATCTGTGAAGGCGTCGCAATTTGATTTTTTTATCAAACTACGATGCTAGGGCACAAAATGCTGAAAGCGCACCGCCATGGTGCACTTTTCTATCGAGCGGCGCAGTTTGAGAAGATTCCTATTTGATGGACTGTCGCCACGTCGCACTTTGAAATGACCCCATTGATGGGGGTGTGAGCGTTGAATTTTGAAATTTATTTTCAAACTCCAAACTCCACCCTCGTGACGCAATTTGACACCGAGCGACACAGTTTGATTTTTGAGTGGCACTATATAGTGCGGCTACAGAAGAGCTAACTTTAAACGCATTAAATGAACGCGAAAAATGAGAAATAAAGCTCAAGTAAGGATCACTTACCGGTGCCCCAATGTTGGGTGGTCACTGGTATGTCCGGACTCGCTCGGAAAGGTGCATCAGAAGCTGTCATTGTGCCATATCATCAGGAGGTCAGAGCTCAAATCTCAAAGTTGCTAGAGGGTTGTGTGAAAATGAATTGAAAGTGACCCCTCAGAGCCTTTTTAAGCTTAAAAATTAGGGTTTTTTCACCCTGATTGGCTATCCTACTAGGGTTTTGGACCCTTCAACCTATTATTGTCCAGTAGAGGCCTATTGTACATCGTTTTATTGCGTTTAGACACATTTTTGTCCTCCTGGAGCCTTTCTAGACCTGTCGAGCACCTTGTCCTTTTTTTTCGCGAGATCACCCAAAAAATCAAAAAAAATGTCCAATCTCTCGAGGGGGCAATATATTGGCATGTTTTCTCTCGCCAGGTAGCAGTGGGGAAAGATTTTGAAAACAATTTTTTTTTTGGCTTTGATCGAGATCATTTATTCTTTGAACCAACGCAATGAGTGCTTTGCTTCAAAGAGGGGCAAAATGTAGACACGTAAAATGTACTAATTGACATTGTGCATCTGATCCTAACCACTAACATCGTTTCATCCTAAATCATCCTTCGGTCTAACCATTTAATTAAATACCTTTATCTAATTAAATTCATCAGTATCCCATTAAATAAATTAGTTATCTAATTAAGTCACCTTGTCTCGATAATTAAATTAACCATTTTAATCTAATTATCCTATTTAATTAAATAATTAATTTTATTTGATTAAATCTCTAAAGTCTATCTATTAAATTAAATAAATTAAAACCTTATTTGGTTTAATCTAACATCATCTCTTTTAATTAAATAAATCAAAATCTTTATTTAATTAATCCCTTATCACATTCTTCTCATATTTGATTTAAATAAATCCACAAATTTAAGTCAAATAGGTCACGTCATTTAACCCCTTCATTAAATTAATTAACCTGAATTAATTTAATCTCCTCTCATGTCCCATCCTCTAGCTTTTACCACTTGCACATGAAAATAGACTTATTTGATTTATTAAATTTCTATTTTCCTTCAACAAGGCATCTTTTAAGGAATATTCTTCAAGTTTGAATTCAAAATCCAAGTGGGATAAGTCCTTCCAACAAGGCATTTACTCTCTCTTGCATGTCCTTTGCCTTGAGCCAAGTGGCATTCAATGCATTCTTCCTTCCCTCTTGCATGTCATTTCAACAATTTAAAAATTCAAATATATGCATTTATTGGCACAATCCTCAAAACTTGCACATCTTCCATCCATTCACAAGTGGACAAGTGGCACTTTTCCATTGGCTAATTCTTAGCACCACATTGCTATATTTTGAACATTCATCCATCTTAGCATTCTATAAATAAGAGGCTAAACTCCTCATCTTATCATCCACAATTTGAGTAAACTTACCATGTTCAAATCATTAGCAATTATCATCTATTATCATTGAATCTTAGCTAGGTTATGCAGATTTTACTATTGGAGTACTCATCAAGCATCAACAAAGTGGATTAAATTTCTTCATCAAATCACCATTGCATCATTGGAGTTGGGAAAGGGCCAAATTTTCACATCAAATTGGCATCAATTCCCTCAAGAGATTAGGAGTTTGTTTGCTTTAGAATAGGATTTGACATGCTTTCAAATTTTATTGTGCTCTTCATTTCATATTCTATCTCTTTTGCTATTCAAATGAATTTCTTGAGGAATCATGATTTTAACCTTGCATTTAATCTAATAAGTTGATTTTTTCTTATGTTTTGTAGGTGTTAAAAACTTGGTTCGCATAGGTATGTTGCCTATGTGCCCATTGTCCAGACCCACCTAGCAATGACAACTGCGTTGGCTAAGAGGTGGCACAGCGAGACCTCATCTTTTCGCCTTCTAACTGGCAAGGCGATCATTACTTTGGAGGATGTCTGGTGCATTATGCGTTTGTCGATTCATGGCGAGTGAATGATCTATGGTACAAATGATGGCAGTGATGCATGCTTTGAGGTCAAGGAGGTTGAGGAGCTTACACTTTTCAAGGGCCAGATTGACTTGGACTATTACAGAGGTTGGGTGTCGACTTTCAGGTTGATTGTTGCTACCATTATATTTAGGCTAGTGGGTCTAGATCGACAATGCAAATACTTTAGTCTAGGATGGGGCTTAGCCTAGGAGAGGATGATTTTCTGGATGACACAGTTTGCCTAGAGACCAGTGATGTTGGCCTCACTATACCATGATTTACATGAATTTGCATACTGCAACAATTGAGTGATTGGCACTAGAGTGACACTGCTGCACATTTGGGCCTAGAAGCATATTGTCATGCTCCGCCTTATTGTCACTTTGGTTGATACATAGCCCGATGATTGAGTGATTTGGATATATAGGGGGCAATCACTCTGAGACATATAGGACAATTGGGTCCACCTCACGGGCGTTGTGTCCTTGATGAGATGGTAGTGTTCTACTAGCGCCCATGGTTACAGATTCCAGCATGGTAGGATGATGTTCAACAACTATTTTATGCTCGGGAGGACCGACTGATGCAGGGGAGGGAGCATATGATCATAGAATGTTACTTGCCAAATAGGGTGGCCCGCCAGTTTGGGGAGGTCCAAGATCAGCCAGATGATTAGTATACTACTATCTTTGTCAGATCATCCTGGGAGACTATGTGGGGAAGGATGATTCCAACGTCCGATGTTGTTGATAGCTTTTGATAGTTGGTTTCTAGGACATGGGCCTATGCTTAGGGACCAACAGCTCCAGGCATGACTTGTGCATATGATGATTGGTTTAGACCTTTGCGCCAGCTGACGGATCTAGGAGTGGCACTTCCAAGGGGGAGAGCTCAATGGAGGAGTGCTCAAAGAGCACAGGCAGGACATGACAGACAGGATCCTAGAGCACCACCTAGAGATGAGCAGCCTCCATGACAGCCAGATCAACATTGAGATCAACAGCTAGATTAGCAACTCCATCCACTGCAACCACAGCAGCCAGACCCATAGGATGGCCAGATACAACTATTGTAGGCACAAATATAGGGGCTATAGGAATAGTTGTAGGCAATTATATTAGAGAGAGGCCAAGCCAGGCAACAGGTCCAGGCCCTTACTGTCGAGAGAGACCATGAGCTCCAACAGAGGCATGCCACAAAGTTATAGATAGCTCAGGAGGTCGACCAATGACAACGGTTAGAGAGCATGGCTACTACATCCCAGGGGCAGACCGTACCAACATGGATGTACCGTGAGGCAGTTTGAGAGGTAGAGTACTATAGACTTCATTATCGGTAAGTTGTACCTGGTACTATTCGAGTGCCAGATTACTCCTAGCAAACAGGGGCCCAACAGACAAATGATCGGGCAGAGAAGCAGGAAGGTGACAGGAGTAGCCACCAGGGCTAGCAGCTGTCTACAGATTTTGATCAAGGATTGATTCTTTTTGAGATAGACTCATAGGATCCATTTTTGATAGCCCTATGGGCATTGTATCTTGATTGATATACATACACTTGAGTCGGATTTGTACCATGACGGTGATGATTTTTTGATATATATGATGCGAATATGATTGATTTAAGATGCGATGTGTTCACTTTATTTATGCCTTATGGATGGATGCATTTGATGTTTTATGTATATGCAATGTGATTGTATATGATGTGTATAGATTTTATTTTATGTGATGGATGTTTATGCAGATGTTCATGGATGCATTTATTTTATGTATTATTTCTATGTACTTTTATGGTGATGATGTTTGCAATATGGGTGTATGGATGCAAATGTTTATGGTATGCTTAGACTAATAGATCTATATTATCTCCCAAATGATAATGCAAAATGGATGATGTGATACGTTATTATTATGAGATGTTATGATATGTTATGACATGCTCTTTTTCTTTTTCAGTATCTTTTCTATGTGTAATATGATGATGCATGTATGGATGTTATGATGATGCCTATATGATTATGCTATGGATACAAATGTATGGTTTATGAGATGCTTAGAATAACAAATCTATATTATGGTGCAATGCATGTGAAATGATTGGTGTTTCCTATTATGTATGATATGGATGATTGTGGTATGGTTTGTGGATGCAGGATGGATGCATTGGTGATGTTTGGTTTATTGTCATGGTATCATGTTAGTGCAGAGAGAAGAAAGAAGAAATGAGATGATGATAAGAGGATACAACAAGTCCATGATCTGTCGAGAATTTATTATATAAAAATGATGAGAGATTGATGATGTTTTGCTTATCAGAGATTGGGATTTTAAAAGAGCTTACTTACCTTATGTTTGATAACACACATAGATATGATGCATCAAGGTATAAAGAACCAAGATGGCGTTGTACCTAGTGTGATGGAATTTGACTCAAAAATTAGATAGGAGTATTCTTGTTCACACTTGGCATACAAAACCTTATTTAAAATGTAGTTTAGATATTTCAAACATCTCAGACGAAAACATAGAAAGGCAAGCCTTCCTATGTGGTCAACAAGACACCCAAAACATCCTCCCTTCAGACTAAACAAAGTAAGCATGACCAAGGTTATATTACAAGAGTATCCAACAAACACAATAGACAAAAGATAATGATCATTGCCCCATTCCTTTCTTTTTAAATTGTTTTGATTAGACATCATCGAGAGGTCATTGGAATGAACACAATAAAATAAATCAACAAGACAAAGATCAAGTAAAAAATAACCTAATGTTCTTCATACCTCTAGCCAAGACTAAACTAAGGTGATGCATGATGTTGATGTCCATTTTAGGAAGGATGAATCCTAGGACATGATGTTATTAGATGATTTGGGACAAACTGGATGATGGGATATTAGTATCAAGAGGTAACCAACTTGTTTACCTACTAACCTAGACTTGAGACTTTGACATTTTGAGTTTTCACTTTTAATCTACTAGACTCGTTTTCGATTGTCGTACCAAAGGCTAAGGATGACGATGATTTATTATGAGTGGATGTTTATTTCAGGTGATTGTGAGATGGGGCGGATGGAATTTTTTCAATATTTGGATGTTTTTGATGTTTTGAGGTTGTTTTTGGTATTTTTAAGATGTTTTGCAAATGTTTTGTTTTTTTAATTTTCTAATTTTTTTTGGTGTTTTCTGATATTTTGACCAAGAACCTAACCTAAAGACCTATCCTAGGGGCCTAAGGGGTTGATCAAAGATTAGCCTTTCCTACATTATACATGCAGAGACCACATAGTTTGACTGGAACATACTCGTTTATTGATGAGAAATGAACAAATGGATTGTCGGTTTATTATGACAAACTCCTAAAGGACTGACCTAGGGTGTCTCAAGGGCACATCAATGATGGCCTTGCCTTATGTTCAGAGCTCAGAGACTCATAGTTTGACTAGATGACTCTATTTTTGACTTTTTTGTGATTTTTGACCTATTTTTTGATTTTGATATGTTTTGAATGTTTTTGGATTTTCTAATTTTATGAATATTTTTGGATTTTATGATCTTAAGGTATACTTCAAAAATACACATGAATCTGATCCAATGTAGGTATAAGAACATGCCCCCAGCGTGGTATGATAGACTACTCCAATATAGGCAAGACAAACCAACCTTAGGAATGTGCCAAGTAGTTTTAGGAGGGATCATGATACAAATACGAGATCAAGCCATGATGTGGACGCAAATGGGTGATGGATGGAGATATGGAAGTGTGATGGATGAACGATGTAGAACAAGCCATAAAGATCATGGTGGATGGAAAGTGCTTATTTACATGAGGTGCCTATTTACCAAGTTTTCACGAAATTACTTGCCCAAAGCACCACCAAAATGGTTTTCACTAGAGGGAAATTTTTTTCTTTACTGTTTTCAATCCTTTTTTTATTTTTTTTATTTTTTTTATTTTTGATTTTTGCATTTTTTTGTATTTTTTAGATTTATACCCTATAATCTTAGGCTAAATATTTTTGAGATGGGATTTGTTCATGGGCTCCTACAGAGGCTCACCTTTTGGTGTGGATAGCTGATATGATCCTGATTTATAGCTTGTTGTGATGATGAAGGGTCCCAACCAATTGGGTTCAAACATGCCCTTGCTGACTGGAATTGGTATATTTTTTTGATTCTCCTTTAGCACGAGCTCTCCGACTTGAAAGTTCAGACTCCTGATCTTCTTGTTGTAGCTCCTCTTGAGATGATTTTGATAGACTTATAAATGGTTTAAGGCATCCATGCACCGCTCATCCAGTAGTTCTAGCTCATTCAATCGTGACACCCGATATTCTTCATTTGTGATGAGGTTCTATAGTGATATCCTTAAGGATGGGAGCTCGATCTTAATGTGGAGTATGGTTTCTGATTCGTAGACCAGGGAGGATGAGGTTGCACATGTAGGCATGCAAATACTCATTCGGTAGGCCCATAAGGTGAGATTCAGCTGTAGGTGCTAATCACGACCAACTTCATTGACTATTTTCTTTAGGATTTTCAAGATGGTTTTATTGGTAGCCTTAGCTTGGTTGTTTCCTTGGGGGTAGTATGGAGTAGAAAAGCGATGTTGGATATTGAAATTTTAGCATAGGTGTCAAACATCCTAGTTTTTGAAAGGTGTCTCATTATCTAAGATAATGGCTTGAGGGACACCATAGCGGAAAATTAGGTAGTTTAGGATGAACTTGGATATCTGCTTTCCTGTGATATAGGTCATGGGAATGGCCTCTACCCACTTGATGAAATACTCAGTGGCAGTGATGATAAACTTATGTCCACTAGATGAGGTGGGAGTGATTTTACCAATGAGATTGAGCCCCCATTGTGAAAAGGGCCAAGGTGTAATGATTGGGTGGAGCTCCTAAGCTCGTGCAGGGATGAGATCCCCATGTTATTGACACTACACACATCTTCGGACATAGTTGTGAGCTTCCTTCTCCATTTTAGGCCAATAGTACCCAGTCCTTAGGAATTTCTTAGCCAAGGTCATACCACTTGAATGTGACCCACAAATTCCATTGTGTACCTCAGTTAAAGCAGTCAAAGCTTCCTTAGCGTTTAGGCATCGTAAAAGGGTTCCTTCAATACTCCTACGATATAGGGTGTCACCTAAGATAACAAAAAAGGATGACTTCTTGACAAATGTTCTTTTAAGGTTCAAGGTGATATCAGCAGGGACGACTCCTATTCTCAAGTAGGTGTAAATATCATGATACCAAGGGTCATCGGGACCAACAATTTCACACAAGAATTCAGACTCTGGTACCTTGAATGTTGGTACGAGAAGCTACTCTACAAGGAATTCTTACTTAGGGACATTGTGTGGGATATCCAATAGCAACCCAATTGTTTCCATAACATCCGCTACTCTATTGTTTTCCCTTGGTATTTTCTCAAATGTGATGTCGATGAAGAATTCTTTGAGGCTTTCCACAAGTTTCTTGTATGGCGTCAATTTATAATCCTTCGTTTGGTATTCATCATTGACTTGGTTGATGATAAGCTGCGACTCCCCATAGACCTTGAGTGTCATGATCTTCCATTGTACTAAAATTCTGAGTCCTATAACAAGAGCCTCATATTCTGCAATGTTGTTTGTACAAGGAAAAGACATCTTATATGACTTTGGTATGCAATCTCCTTGTGGTGTAATGAAGAAGACTCCAACTACTACCCATGTTGTGTGTAGGACCCATCAAAATACATTTTCTAGTGATCTTCTACACTTATGTTAAAGATGGACTCATTGGGGAACTCTGATACCAATGGGTTCTCTGAATACATTGGTGCTTCTGCTAGCTAATCTACAATTACTTTCCCTTTAATGGCATTTTGTTTTACATACTCAATGTTGTGTTCTGTCAGGATCATAACCCATTTAGCTATGCATCTTGTGAGCATTGCTTTGGAAAGTAGATACTTGAGAGGATCTATCTTGGCAATGAGTATTATCTAATGTGCTAGAATATAGTGTCTAAATTTCCATGCAAAAAACACGACTGCTAGGCAAGCCTTCTCAATGGATGTGTAATTAAGCTCATGTCCCACCATGGTTCTACTGATGTAGTAAATAGCTCTCTCTTTCCCATTTTTGTCATGTTGAGCTAAGAGAGCCCCAAGGGCTATTGTTGTTGCCGATATATATAGGATCAAGGGCTTACCTAGAATTGGTGGCATAAGAATTGGTGGTGTGAGTAAGTACTCCTTGATTTTTTTAAACGCCTAGTCACATTTCTCATCCCATTTGTATGCTACCCCCTTGTGGAGTAGATGAGAATATGGGATAGCCTTATCCACTAATTGTGCTATAAATCGGTGGATAGATTGGAGTCTTCCTTGTATGCCTCTTAACTACTTTAATATTCTCAGTGCTTCCATCTCGAGAATGGCTTTGAATTTAGTAGGATCTATCTCGATTCCCCTCTTAGATACAATGTACCCTAGGAGCTTGCCTAATTATACACCAAAGACACACTTTTTTGGATTGAGCCTAACCTTGTATTCTTCTAGCTTGTCAAAGATGGAGCTTAGTGCTGCTATGTGATCTCAACACTTCTTTGATTTGGCCAATATGTCATCCACATAGTTCTCCACAGTTTTGTGAATCATGTCATGGAAGATTAGCATCATAGCTCTTTGATAGGTAGCTCCTACATTTTTCAATCCAAATGGCATCATGTTCCAATAGTATGTCCCCCATGGATAAGTGAAAGTTGTTTTGTGTTGGTCATCCTTAGCTATCATGATTTGATTGTACCCTGAGAATTCATCCATTAGTGATAGCATTTCATGCACTGCCGTCATATCCATGATCATGTCTATGTTTGGGAGGATAGGGAAATCATCCTTGGGACATGCTTTGTTAAGGTCCCTGAAGTCAGTGCAAATGCAGATGCCCCCAATGGGCTTTGAAATAGGTACAAGATTTGAAACCCACTCTGGATAATCAATTGGTTGTATGAAGCCAACATCAAGGAGCTTCTATAATTCAAGTTTGACCAGTAATGTTATTTGTGGATGTATTTCTCTCAACTTTTTTCTTACTAATTTCACCTCTGGATAGATGGCTAGGTGGTGAACCACAACCTTTGGATCAAAACCAGGCATGTCAACGTAGGTCCATGTGAAGTTCACCTTTCTTTCCCTAAGAAATGCAACTAGGAGATCTGGTTCTTCTGTCAAAAGTGATTTTGTATAGAAGGTGATATGTGGTGCTTCATCAGTCCCTAGATTGACTGGATTACATTTCTTTGTTAAGATTGTCCTTCTTATGAATACCACTAAGGGGAAGATTGAATCCTTCATCCTCCAGTGCCTCAAAGAGGTTTTCACCATTGGATACATCCCTTGTTTTTACTAGTTTCCGGTCGGAGAGTGCCATAGTGTGGTTTTCACTCAAAGACCTAGATATTATTCTTAAATTTTCACTTTTGCAACTGAAGCAATCAATAGTTTCCCCATAGTAGGCATGTGTGTCCAACTCAATGTCAAACCCAACTTTGTGATCTCCACATGGTAGAGTATCCTGTAATCTCATGAATTATGAGAAAGCCTCATCATTTTTGAATGTGTCTTAAATTGGTGGTCCTCGTTGGTCGTAATCGATGAGTTGAGGGTAGACAAGTTTTAGCTCATTGGTTTGGCTACTTGGCTCAAAAGATAGGGTACTAATCATGAGGAGGGAGGAATCCTCGAATAGCATGGGTAGGTCAATTATGGGATCCTCATCACACACATCAGTTATGTCAAAGGTGAAGTTATCTAAAGCCAAACCTATGGACACTAGTAACTGAGGAGGAGATTTGAATTTTCTAACCAGGGCACCTTTTCCACGTATGGTTATTTTTAGAGGGATACATCCAAGGCCAATATTTCTTATACGCTTCTCAAGAATGATAGGTTCTAGAAGACCATTTTCATTTTGTCCAAGCTTTTCATTTTTGTTATAGCCCTATCCTTGCATCATTTGTAGTCCTTTGTTGTTATCATCCATGGGAAGATCAGGCGCGGGCCTTTCATCTTGGTATAGCAGACTTGATATGTCCTTTTCGTCTACCACTTCCCAACTTAGGTCCCCCCAACACTTGAATCTAGAGGGGTCTACTTTGAAGGTTTGAGATGAGGTGTTATTTAGATGTGGTTGCCCATGAGACCAAGGAGATTTAGGTAACTCTCCTATTACAAAGGCACTCTTCTTCATTTTTTAATCTCCACACCCATTGTCTTGGATAATGACTTTGATATCAAAGATGTCAAGAATGGCGAGTGTCTTTGTCTCAGAAGTGGAGGTGAGAGTAGATGGGTCTACATATGGAGTCGTAAGGCCTTCACCATTCTTTGGGACTAGAAGAATCTTGTAGAACTTGGCTTCCAAATTCTTGCAATGATAAAATGGCTTGGGATCACCATGGGTTGTGACCTCTTGATTTTGATAGGGAAACTTGACACATTGATGGAAGGTGGAGGCGACAAATTTCATGCCATGGATCCATGGGCGCCCTTGGAAGATAATGTGAGGTAGTTCTAGATCAAGGACTTATCATGTGGTTTCCATGATGGTTGGACCTACTTGAATAGGGAGTTGACTAGTGCCTTGAGACACTCTTTCTTGATCATCATATGCCCTAATTTTAATACCTTTACCTTTTTCAATGACGTTCTCGAAGAATCCTAAATTCTTCATTAGCTTGAAGGTACAAATATTTAGACCTGCACCTCCATCCACCAAGACTCTTTTGACTTTATTTTTATGGACTAGGACTTCGAGATGGAGTGCATGGTTATGAGATGGCTGAGTTGGGAAGTCCTAATTAGAAAATGTTAGGAGATGGCATGTGGTGATATGTCTAACCATAGCTTGGAACTGATCTACATCAAGATATGTGGGGACATTGGATGAAGCCAATGCTTCTTCTAGGATTTTCCTATGTGCAGGTGAGATTTTCAGTAACTCCATGATGGAGATCTGGGCGGGGGTTCTTTTTAGCTAGTCCAAGACATTACAACCATTGGGAATGGATTTTGGATTAGAGGCTAGTGCCTTGGATGGTTGGGATGGTCTAGAAATGGTAACTTTTCCACCACGTGTGGTGACTCCACAATTGGCTTTGGCTCCCTTGATGTTGACAACAATGGCTCATTCATCTAAGGATGCAACAACATGATTGTAAACATGGTTTACATTGTTATACTTTTCCTTTCCATTGTTTTTCCCTTTGTTGTGATCCAACATCAGATTCATGTATATCTTAAGGTCCTAATTTCCTACAGGTTGTTTAATGTTTATGGTTTTGTCATCGATAAGGTCTTGGATAAATTTTTTTAGTCTCATGCAACTGGCTATTGTGTGCCCCTTGATTTTATGAAAATCACAAACGTGATTTTTGTTATACCATGGTGGTTTTACTTGGGGCTCTTGATAATTCTCTTAAACAGGGATTTTAATGAGATTCTCTTGTACCAGTTTTTTCATGACAGATTCGATTGATTCCCCAAGGGGTGTGTATTTTTGTTTGGGAGGATACTTGTTCCGTGGGGGTGGCCCCTTTTAATTATTCAGATTATTAACCGCCTGATTGTTCGGTTGTTGCGATATTGCATTGGCTTGTGTGTTGTTTTGGTCATTGGATTGCAGTTGTTGATATGATTGTGTGTTTTTCCTTGGAGCACTAATAACAACTTTAGCATCAACTACACCACCGTTAGTAACATTCTTGTTATTTGCCCATGTGTGAGGTTTTTCGTTGTAACTAGTTGATGGATGATTGTCTTGATAAGTAGGTGTACCACCTTGTGGATGAGGGCTCTTTCGATGTTGAGTGCCATGGGGATCAACTAGTCATATGTGGTGATGCATTGCATTTTCAAATGGAAGGGCAAGGTTCATTCGAGATTAGCGAGGATAGTGCAGATTTGTTGTTCTTCTGGCATAGTCCACTTGCTTCTGTTGGCCTTGGATCACCATCATTGCAAGAAGGATGTGAATTTTTTCCCATTGGATTTTTTGAGAGCAGATAGTTCTTCTAGACTCACATCTATGCCTATATTGAATGCGTAGTTTTGTATGAATGCGTCCACAATTTCTTGGAACTTTTTGATTCTGGGAGGAAGGAAAGAGAACCATTCCATTGTTGCTCCATCCAAACTTTGAGGGAATAGTTGCATCATATACGTGTCATCATATGCAACTTCCATGCAGTGAACATGAAATTCCCTGATGTGATCTTCAGGGTTACCCGTTCCATGATATTTGTCAAATTTAGGTATCTCGAACCCTTTTGGGAATGGAACCATTGCAATGCTTCTGTCAAATAGATAAGGGCACAAATTCCCTTGGGTTTTCATTGTTTTTCTAGATTGTAGGTCTATCACTTGTTGTGAGATAAATTTGGTTTGTGCCGACACATCGTTTTGCAAATTGGGTGGTGGGATGAATGGGTTTTGAAGTGGTTTGATTGTTCGAGTGGTAGGTGGGGTGTTTTGTGCATTCATAGGAGGTTGTTGCATGGTTTTTGTGCCACCAATGCTTGTTGGTATGCTTATAATTGTTTTTGTGCCAACAACGCTTGTTGTTGGTCTTGTTGTTGTTGTGCCAACAATGCTTGTTGTTGGGCTTCTTCTTGTTGTGCCATCAATGCTTGTTGTTGGGCTAGTAGTTGAGTTGTTTCTTGTTGTGCTTGGTATTGTTGCAAGGCTTGTTGTTGAACTGCTTGGTATTGTGCTTATTGGACTTGATATTGGGCTTGTGTCTGAGCTTGAGCTTGTTGGGCACCTTGTGTGGCCTGGGCAACTTGTGCGGCTTGTGCAGCTTGGGCGGCTTGTTGTTGTTGCAACAAGGCTTGAGCTTGTGCTTGGGTAGCTTGTGCTTGTTGTGTGGCTTGTTGTACCTATTCCTATTGAGAAACTTGTTATGCAGCTTGTGTGGCTTGTTGAGTTGCTTGCAATGTGATGTTGTATTGGTTTGCCATGTTTGGTTTTGATGGTGGAGGTGGAGGAGTTGGAATGGTGTGAGATGTTGTGATGATATTTTTTTTAGGTGCTTGTTGAGGTACCGTTGGATTGATGATAGGAGTTTGTATGGTGGATGGTGTGGTTTTTATGCTAGGTCCTTGGGAGACCACATTTATAGATGGTGTAGTGAATGATTGTGTTGTTTGGATTGGTGCCACCTGGTGTTGCGATATCAGTGGCATGTTTGGAGGATTTGGTATGTTGACTTGATTTATGATCGGAGGATTGTTTTGGTTTGATTGATTTGGGATTGGTATGCTAGGTAAAGGGGGTTTCCCTAAACCAATGATTGATGTGGATGTCAATGGTAGAGGGGGAAATGGTGGGAAGATGGGTGGTGTGTTTCCTTGAGAAAGTGATGATGAGGGATCAAAGATTCCTCCTTGTCCAAATAGTCCCCCTTCTCCTTATGAAGTCATGGGGAGAGAGATCTATGTGCCAAGGGAATATGTCGGTGATGCGGAGAAAGTGGATGGATTGTTGGTGTCATGAAAGACGAGCAAAATGTATGGATGTTTTAGGTTTTGAGGAATGGTATTTGGTTGACCCAAAATAATGTTTGCATCAAATTCTTGGTTATTTACAAGGGGATGTGTTTGAAAAGCATGAAGCAATGAAATCCCCTTGGTAATTATGGGTTGACTTGGAGCATGAGATGAGATTGGTTGCGGGATGGGTTGAATGATGTTTTGGAAGGAAGGTGTGAATGAGACTAGTGGCATAATCCCAAGAGGTTTTTCCACAATAATGCTCACATCATAATCAGAAGGGAGTTTAGCTCTTTCCTTTGCTAGTTCTAACATGTATTATGAAGGATTAAGTCTCATCATTGTGTTGACAATTTTGTGATTTTCAGGATTTTGGACCATTTCTATGATTTCGTCTTGAGTTATTCCTAGGACGTTGTTGGTGATATCCTCCAATTGGCAACCTCCCTCTTGAAGATCTTGTGGGAGTTAAGGAAGGTTGAGTGGGGGATTGCTAGATCCAATGGGGTTGATTTCAAGTGCAATTTGACTCAAGTCACTTGAAGGGGATGTCTCTTTGTTCATTTTCATGTTCTTCTTGTGTTGAGATCTAGTTTGGACCATAAAATAAGGATTAACTTTCAGGAATGTGGCAGGTAAACCTCTAACTCCTTAGATTGGTCTAAAATTTAGGTATAAAAAAGAAATTCTAAGATGTTAAAGATCAAAGGGTGGTGATGAGATAAATGAAAGATGAATGATGTGAATGATTGAACTCTTAAGAACCTTGGAGGGATACTAGACTTTAGGACTTTTGGATTTTTTGATTTTGGTTTGATTTGGATTTGATAATGAACTGGGAAACTCCAAGAGGTTAGATGTTGTCTTGGAATAAACTTGTCCACAATATGATAATCTAACTTAAGTGTATGAAGAAGGATTCATCTACACACACCTAGTCAAACAAGATGATTTTGATTTGATTCAAAGGATTTTCCAAAAGTATAGTATGAAGGATTTTTTCCAAGATTAAGAGTTGTTTATGAGATGGGTTTTGATTGATGTTTGAGGATGGATGAAAGTGTTGATTTTGATCCTAAGTGAACTTAGAGAGACTTTTGTTTACAAGACCTAGGTATTGAAGAACATGTTATACTTCCAAGAACTTTTCAAACCTACAAAGTGAGATACTCAAATCATTGAAAGAGACTTGGATTTTGACAATAATAGAATGAATACAAATTGGGATTGTCCTTTGATGCATGTTTATAAAAGTTATAAATCAATCTTTCTCTAATTGCATAAAGCATAGATTGACGTTTCTTGAGATTCCTTGGACTAAGATGTTTGTTTCAATTGATGGACTTTAGTTTTGGGATTTTGATCTTACAGGAAATTAGTTGAGAAAACACGTGTGGGGTTAAATTGTCTCTCATCTTTGCTTAATGAATTCCTTTTACCACAAACACTTTCTTGCTTAGCTTTTCAACTAAATGTCTATGTCTCAATTTATTTTCATCCCACAAACTCTATTATGTGGAAATCAAGATAATCAAGGCAATAGTTCCCTAATGTTGACTTTAGAGAGAAATTTGAGATATAAATCCAAATACTTAGAAACCTCTAAGGATGAAATCCCTAGGGACAAGCACTAGAACTTGGATTTTTCCAAAGGTATTGCTCCTTCTAAAGGTTTGAAATTTAATGACCTTGTTGAATGTTTTTTTTCAAGATTTTGGATCCAAGCAATGTGTTTAACTGACTCAAAGATTGCACAATCCTAGGATGGAAAAGAAAATATTTGTTGAATTCCCACTTGGATAAATCTAGTTGCACTTATTTAGAGCGGATGATTAGAAACTTGACCACACTGGCTCCCCTCCATGACACTCACCTTTATGGGTCAGCCAAGCTTCAATTCTCATGAATCTCCCATGATGAACTTTTCATCTCTACAAAGAATCACAAATATGTGGGACAACTCTAGAGGTTCGACCTCCTGAGGCCAACAAATATTGGGATTTTTGGCTACTAAACAAGAGTTCATAATAAGGGCATCCAATTCAAAGGACATAATGACAAACTCCCTCAAGATTTCTCCCAACCCTTAGAACAAGGGCTTTACACATCATAAAGATACTGGGGGGGAGCTATCATGCATCACTTAGTTGATTGCAAACTTTCCTTGCAACCACAAATTTGTATAGCGGTTCGGAAGAGCCTCGCTTATGCTCGTTACCGCTTGGGTCATTCCCTTGGGGTGAGAACTTTTTCCCACCAAGGTAGGCCCTCTAAAGGTACACAAAAGTGGCAAGTACATCCGTAGTTCGATCAATCCTTGTTTGCATGAACAAGGAGAGAACACACGTGAGGCTTTTTCCCACACTAGCAAGCTTTGTTCAATTTTAGAAACCCAATTTTGAAATGTGGAGGCAATCTTTTAGACAACCTAATATCACCAAAGTGCTTTTGATTCTCAAGATCATTGTGAAGCGTGAGAGAAGTGCATATGCATTTTGATGATATTTGTTTGTAAGAAAAATTACAAAACAAGATAACCACATGTTCATTTTAGATCCTTGAAGACAATTATGAGTTCTTTTTATACAACCAAAATCAAGTGTTTGAAGTTGTTCAATTTTTAAGACCCAAAATCAAATCTAGTGAGTTTCTAAGGTTCTTTTTAACCCTTTGAGAAAAAATAAAGCTTTTGTATGTTCTTTTTAAAACCCAAACAAAATGTAGTTAAATCCTAAAATGAAAGATATCAATATTTCCAAAGATTGGGTTATAGGTGTCCCCAAAGTGTTTAAAAACACTTGTTACAATCGTGAAATAGTGCCATAAGAGAAACCTTTTTCTTTGTTTCATATTTTCCTTCTTGATCACCTCAACCTACAAAAGCTAGCCAATCTACAAAAAATAAAGCCACAAAATAGGTCAATGATCAAAGGAGATCAAACAAAAAAGCACATGTTAAAATAAACTTGAAAATTGACCTTTTACCCCAACCTAGCATCGCAATCTGCAAAGGCGTCATTGTTTGGAGCTTTCAACGTCGCTCTGTGGAAAAACAAAGACTGCATTTGCATCGGTTTATCAATCAAAATTTCCCTTTGAAATTCAAATGATCTGACCCTCAAGAAAGTGAATGTAGCATTGTTGTGTCTTGAGAAAGCAAAAATAGAGAAAAAAACCACGGAATTGACCAAAAAAATATGTTAATTTTGAGATTTATGCCCTCCTTCTAGCGCCAAATGTAGAATGTTTTGCCTAGACCTGCTCAAACATGAACAAAAAATCCAACATTAGTCCATAAACAAGTGTAAACAAGCATTCCCCATGAAATTCATTCAAACATAAGAACATGGAATCAAAATGAAGTAAACTATTAATGAAATCCTATTCTAATGCTCAAACTAGTATCCCATGGGGGAATTGGTGCTTCTTTGATGAGGAAAAAATCCCTTTCCCAATTCATTGATAAGGTTGATGGATGAAATGCATGACCTTGATGCAAAATGCCAATAACCTAGCTATGGATGATGAAATTCTATGCTAACTTGGATAAAATTATGGATGAAATCATGGATGCTTTGAATTCAAATGACTATAATAGCCTTGCATAAACTTGTGTCAACTTGTGGATCCCAAATCAATAGAGAAGGCCTCTATTTATAATGAAGAAGGTTGGAAGAATGAAGAATAGGATGAATGTGGGATTAAATAAGGAACCAATGGCATTGTGCCACTTGTCAATATGCTAATGAAGGAGAATGGAGCACATTTTGAACAATGTGCATGTTAAATGCATATAGATTAAATTTGAATTTGAATAGCTAACTTGTGTAAGAAGAGGTATAAGAGGAATTAATGCCAAGTTGGCTCAAGGAGAGGACATGTAAGAGCCTTTAATGCCAAGTTGGAGGACAAAAGTCCTTTGGGAGGGAGAATTCAAATAAGTGGAATATTCCAAGAATATGCCACATTTGAATAAAAATAGGAGGAATTAATAAATCAAATAAATTGATTTACATGTGCAACTTGCAAAAGCTAGAGGAATGGAGGATTAGTGTTAGGAGCTAATTAATTTAGGATTAATTAACTTAGATTGAACTTAGTTGATTGGTGACATTTGATTTATATGTTTGAATTTATTTAAATCAAATGAGAGGATATTGGTAGATTAGTAATTTAATTAAATAAATTTGATTTATTCAATTAAATGAAGAACATCAAGATTAAATAAAGTTGATGTATTTAATCAAAGAGAGAACATTATGATTTAATTAAACAAAGTTGATTTATTTAATCAAAGAGAGCACATTAGGATTTAATTAAATAAAGTTAATTTATTTAATCAAAGAGGAATTTTGATGAATTAATTAAATAAAGATTATTTAATTAATTGGTTAGTAAAGAAATGATCAAGGAAAAATCGAAGTTAGTTAATCAAAATTGAGTGCATGATATCAATCAAGATGTTTTGAGTGTCTACAATATCCACACTTAAATAGAATATAACGGGATGGTCACTCTTGAAGTGAGAGTGTCAGGTTGGAACTAGGTGCACGGGTGCTCCAGTGTAGGACTGAGGCACACAAGGGTGCTCCAGGGGGTGCAATAGGGTTGCATCAGGAGCACGCCAGGGTTGCACCAAGGTACCAAGGGTGCTCCAAAAGGGGAGTTCCAGGTGTTCCAAGGTGAAGTGGTGTTTGGGGCACAACCGTGGTATGGAGTCCAAGTGCCAAGGCATGTAAATGGTTCTAGGGTGCAAGAGGAGTGCAAGGGACAAAGTGGTGTACCAAGTTGCAGGGCAACATAGTGCATAAGGGATGGGGTCATAGTGGGGCATCTAGATTAGGGGAGCACCAAGGGTGTTCCAGGGGTGTAGCAAGGTTGCACCATGCGTGCACTAGGGTGCAGGACAGGGTGTTCCATAGGTGCACTAAGGGTGTACTAGGGTTGCACCAGGTGCAAGACAGTTCCAAGGGTGCAACAAGGTTGCACCAAGGGTGCAACAAGGTTGCACCAAGGGTGCACAAAGAGTGGTCCATGGGCAGATCAAAAAGGTGTTCCAGTGGATAGTGGAGTGGAATAGGGTGTTCCAAGGGGTGCACTAGTAGGGTGTTCTAGGTGTGCCAAGTGTGCACCAAAAGTTGTTACACCCCGATTGTATAGCTACTAAGATATTAGTACTACATAGGGAATAAATGATTGTAAAAGACAATTCTATGAATGAATAAGATATGTTGCACCTTGTTATCAATATGAGTATTGTACATATGATGATTGTCTCATTTCATGTTGTTTCAATTATGTTATTCATGGTGAAAATATACATTACGAGGTTAATGAATCATGTTAATATATCTTGTGAAGTTTATATATACTACTATTGTTGTGAGCATTTGATTGCCATGAGTTTATGACGGTGGATGTAGGTATGTGAACCATTCCTCTAGGCAAAGGGGAAATATCACTTGGGAGAGGGGCTTAGTCGTTTAACCAGTAATGTTAACTATTTGAGCATATACACACATCATTATGGGTTTGGAGGAACCAAGTCAAATAAGTTGGTCTTGATAGGTCATCCACAGGATTTAGGAGTCTTGTTTACTTCTTTGTGCTTTGTGAGTGATGTTTAATTGTCTATCAGACTTACTATATTGTGATCATTGTGTGGAAAATGTGAGTGGCTATATGTGTATAGGTTGAGTGGGTATGTATACACATGTATACATTATGTACACGTATCCATATGTATGAACATATTGATACAAATGTATGATCGAAAAATGGATAAAATCATACGTATGTGTCAACATGGTATACATACACATACATATACACAGAGGTATATACAGTTATATACATACACATGCTACCTATTATCTGTGGATAAAAATAATATTGTTATATTATTGCCTGGTAATTTACATGTATATGTATGTATATATGTATATATCGATTTGTGTATGGATATTAAACAATATATACATAGATACGTAAATATATATGTAAATATATATATTTATATATATTATATAACGGGTAAATATACGTATATATATTATAGTAAGATAATATATGCATATATATATATATTAATAATTACATTATATATATATATAATATAATACATATAAATATATAGTTTAAAATATTTTAAAACTTTGAAGTGAAAAATTAAAAGATTAAATTTTTACTTGGAGTAAATATTTAGTATGGAACTATAGAGAAATAATAAATCTCATCACCAAATAAAAGTGAATCGAGCTATTTCACTTATAAGAATTTAAAACATATAGTTTCAATGAGAAATTGAAATATTTTAAAAGTGAATGGTAAAACTTTTGAAAAATGCAAAGTATTGCTCTTAAACCTTGAAAGAGCTTTCTCGTGAAAAAATGGCACTTGAGGAAGAAACACAGGTCACCTTGAAGAAGATTTCAACCATTTATGGGAATGAGGGTGACACAACCTGTAAATGGTGAGGTGTATGGAGTATATCTTTGACTAAATCATTGAATGATGAATCATTTTTCATATGGGTGCCATTATTGGTAAGTTTTCTGTAGGTGATGATTTTGTTTGTTGAGTTGAATTTTTCTTGTTTTGCTTGCTCAAAATGAAGTCGAATCACTTCCATATTTGATGAGTATGGGGTTAGAAACCCACCATGTTTCTCTTTAAAAAAATTTGGGAATTGTGTTATCATTTCTCATGCCTGCAATAGTGGAAAACGTTGCATTTCGGGCCCTATAAATAGATTCCTTGCCATTTTGCATTTCATCTCTTGTTGAATCTGAGTTTTATATATATTTATGAGCTTTCAATACCATTTCATATTGCTATGTTCATACTTTGTTTTCTAAGTGAAAAGATAGAGGATATTGCTAGCAAATTACCACATATAGAGTTTAGTTCCATTATAGCTGAGTGTGAAAACATTTGTGAGTTCATTTTGAGTGAGTTGAATTTCATAGAGAGTTCATTTAGAGTGAGAAGCCCTCATTTGGGAAGTTGATTTTAGTGAGATGTCACTATTTTTCTAGAAGCTTGATTGAAAGAGGGATTGGAAGTATGATTTGGGAAGGAAAAGCTTTCAAATAGGCATGAAACTTCTTCATTTTACATCTTCTTAATTTGATTTTTGGTTTCTATTTTCTGGTTCTTATTTGGTTTCTATAGTTATAAGGGGATAGAAATATTAAGGAAAACATTTACAAGTTATGCATAAAAGGGAGTTTGTGTAAGGGAATCTATGAGAAAGGGAATTTGTGAAAATGGGATTTATGTGAAGAAATTAAGGGAATGGTTTATTTGCTTTGCATAAAAGGGAAAATAATGTGAAAGATATAATGGAAGGGTTTTAAATGCATTTAGAATGAATATTTCATGACTTGTATGTGTTACCCATTTTTCACCTATGGGCTCAATCAGGCAGGGTAACCCATGTTTTCAGGGGTTCTCGAAGACCAAGTGGAAGAACACTTGCATCAGGATCAATTTTTTCTAACTTGTTTGCTTCTTGTGTAGATGCAGGGGAAAATGATGTATTAATTCAGCACATGGATTAATTGTGGCTCCCAAGAGGGTTGAGCCCAGCGTGCAGGTCTTCAGCTTGGGGGTGGGTTTTCATTCTTTTTATGTTTTGCCTTGTCTTTTTCCCTCTTTCCTTTTTGCTTTCTTCTTGCCTTTTTCTTTGTTCTGCTAGGGGCGAAACCAGACCAAAACAAACTTGGAACTTTTTAGAAAAGTTCTGGTTCCTATTTCCATTCCAGTTCCGACCCCACTTTCGCCTTTTTTGCTTTTGTCGGGCTCCTTTTCCTTTGTTTCCGTCGGAGGTGGAACGGGACCGAAACCAAACTTGGAACTTTTTTGAAAGTTCCAGTTCCCGTTTTAGTTCTGGGTCCGGTTCCGGTTCCGCGCTCGTGTGCGTCTTGTTCTCTTCTTTGGCCTTACGTTTTACCGTGGGGTAGTTTTTCCCTTTCTTTTCTTCCTTGTCCTTTTTTCCTCCCTTCCTTGCCTTCGTCAGAGGCGGGTTCGGAATGGATTCTGAACTTGAAACTTGATGAAAGTTTTTGTTTCGGGTTTATTTTCACCCCCACCCCCGCTTTGTTCTACCCGAGATCGGACTCAGTTCTGATCCCGCCTTTCCTTCTTTTCCTTGTGTGTTTTCTTTCTCATCCTCGCGGGCCCAGGACCTGGTCAGAAATTGAACTTGGAACTTTTCCAAGGTTCTGGTTCTGTTTTCGTTCCAATTCCGGTCCTGGTTCCGCTCTTCTTTCTTTTTCCTAGTTTTTGATCAAGGGATGTCTCCCCCTTGGTTCCCCCTTATGTTTTTCTTTCTTCTCCTTCGTGCCTCGTATGTTGCCGGGGGCAGGATCGGGTTGGAGTCGAACCTGAACCTTGAAGAAAGTTTCAGGTCTGGATTTGGTTCCGGTTCCGGTTCCGGTTCCGCTCTTTTCTTTGTTTTCACCGTTTTGGTCCCGATCCCGGTTTCACCTAGATTCATCTGTCTTTGCTTCCGCCCCCTTTCCCCCCGCTCCCGGTTCTGGTTTCGTCTTGACCCCGCCCCCGCCAGTTTTGAAGAGTTTCAGTGAAAAGGAGTGCCTTCGCAGGAAATGAGGAGTTCGCCATAAGGTCTCCCCGACCCGATGTTGTCTTACCAAGATTACTTGAGTTCGCTGTGACACCTTGCCTTCAACATAGGTCTCCCCGATCCGATGGAGTCTTATCGATGGCTTTTTGTGAGATCAATATAACTCTGGATGCTTGCCATGAGGTCTTGCCGACCGACGGATGTCTTGCTGAGTGAAAGTGTCATCGTTATAACTTCATCCGCCCACTATGACGTCTCCCCGACAGGCCAATGTCTCGCTAACAACAAATGGTTTTCGCCAAGAGTCTTGTCGAACGAAGGGTTCGCCGAAGGGAAAAGAAGTCCAACAAGTCTCGGCGAATGAAAGTGGTCTCAGCGACGAAAAGTGATATCAACATGACTAATAAATCCCATTGTGACCTCTCACCGATGAATGTTTCTCTTGCCGAAGTGAAATGAAGTAAGCCCTCGCCAAAGCAAGGTGCCTTCGGCACAACCTCTTGCCGATAAAGCGATGTCCTACCGACAGGGAACCAACCGAAGTCTCTCCGACCACTAGACGTCTCCCCGAAGCAATGTGGCGCTCTATATAAGGAATGAAGATCGGCAAGATGTCTCGCCGACAGAAAGAAGGGGCCTCGCCAAGAGTTGAAGTCGTCACCATGAGGTCCCAGTGACTTACGGGAGTCTTGCCGATAGCAGTCACCTTGCCCACAGAAATAAACATCGGTCTAACTTCCGCAATTCGGTGAGAAGTCCTGCCAACAGTCCTAAGTTATGCCGATAGCTACAAGGGTGATCAATCAGTAATGGCGCTGAATCTAATGGATAGATCTGATGCTGCTTCTTGAAGGGGAGGTAGCCGTGAGTCACTATAGCAGCTGGAGATGATGGCTAGAGGAGCAAGGGGACATTAATGACCCTGTCGCAGAGCATTCAAGGTGACTCTGACGAAGTCTTAATGGCGGACTCGAAGGCTACAAGATAACAATAATGGTTGTAAAAGATTTGAAGGCCATGCCCAGGGACGAGCTTTCACCGACATGAGCAGGGGATGCGCATTAAATGCTTCATTGACTTCGTTCCAAGGCACTTCTAGGGCCGACATGTCCAAGTGCTGACTCATTTTGGAAACCCTAATGTAGGGGGTCGACCTTTGGTTGTATATATGGCATTTTTTCCTTTTTGTAAGGCAGTTCTTAGTTAGGAGATTGCCGAAAGAGCACTATTCAGACTCTGTAACTCATTATTTTTGATGAATACTATGGATCTGTAACACAGACACTCCTTATTTTTCTCAATAGAAAGTTATTTCCTTCACAGTTTTTCTTTGTTGTTTAGTAACTGGTTGTGAGTTACATGATTAAATTATGTGTGATCCCTTTATTTGATCAAATTCCTTCAGTGTTGAATGCAAAGGATATTATGTCGCAAATTTAGTTTATGTTAGTGATCTCTTTCTTTTGCATATTATATCTATGAAAACATCTCGTTTTCCTTATGCTAAGCATTAGAACAGTCAGAACCTTACATAGACTCATTTTTGTGAACATAAATCTCTGTATTGTGAGATTGTTTAACTCTATTGAGATTTTCTGTGAGTTTTCTGTAGTATTGTCATATGTTTATCTTTGGTGTATCACCTGTTAGTGATAGGTTTTGGATTCAAGTACATCTTTCTTACTCTTTTCCTTTATCATTCTTCATTTTTTCCCAAGATATCTTAAGGGGAACCAGCCCATAATTTGGAGGTTCACTTCATTCCTAGGTCACCCACAACCTCGAAGTGTTCCCATGTGTCAATAGGTTGCTATATTTGATAGCTTAGCAAGGGTGCAAACTTTATTTGACAACAGTATGATCTCCATATAAGGAGAATACGATGAAATACGTTATTATCTATTAGATTTCGTTTATTATCTATTAGGATCAAAATGAAGGCAAAATCAAGTATGGTCTTAAGCTTAAGTTATTAGGTTAACTGGGACAAGCTAAACACTCCTAGGATAAAGATTTCCTGATTAGGAGTTATGATACAAGACACTTGTAGGATGTTTCATTTCTAAGTAGATAGTTTGTTGTAGGTAGTCTGGGGTGACTTAATACCCATTGAAGGACACAACCTACATGTAGAGTAAGATAGCCTCAAGCCAAATCGGCCCAGAGTAGTGTAAGTGATAGATGACTTACTCAGTCATTTACTGAACTAGAATACTATGTCCATAGTAATGTAATGTACCTACATCCTCTTATATCGGGCGATGATTACATTGTCAGTTCATCGTGATCCAATAAGTACATACTAGTTTGGAATTGTGGGATTTACAAGGATCTAGTTATGTAGGACACACCACTATGCTTAGTTGGTTAACAAAATCGGTTACTCAACCAATCTCTTCGATGAAGGGAGGGCCATTCATTGAAAAATGAATGTGCGGGGGACTGTATTATAAGTCTGTGGTTGGCAGAAAAGCACCTGAGTGATGTTTCTCCTCCACAACATATGACTGAAGAACGAAGATTTGAAAGGGAAGATCCTAGACCATCTTAATACTATTTGTACAAAAGTTGTTTAAGCTATGCATGTATTCTTATGCTTTCGTACTCTATTGTTTACTTTGAAAAGGAAAAGTTATTTTAATGTTATGAAAGGCATTAAATTGTATTTATTTGAAGTATTTTTAGTTGAAAAGAAAAGAAAAGATTTGTTACTATGTTTATTACTCATTTACTTTTGTTTATAAGTTGTAAAATTTAGGAATTTTTATTTTACATATGTGTTAGGTCATTACAAAAGTGAAGTGTGGGTTGCACAAGGTGTAATTCATAGAGTCTGAGTTTGGAACTTGTAGGATTGGTGAGGAGATTAGTTTGGTGACTAAGTTAGAAATTGGGGGATTGGGCTAGAAGTGTGGTGCTTCCTATTGATCATTGGAATCAAAAAAATAACTTATATAGAGGGGGTGGTTCATTTGAAGGGAGTGAACCCAGTCTGGTGTCAAGAGTGCACATAGGTGTCTAGGGGAGCTAGGAGTCAAGGACTACTAGGGACACATCCCCTCAGGAGTGAAGAAGATGTAGCTCCACCACTCTTGCTTTTGGGGTAAGCATGGTGTTCTTCATGGACCCTAGGAGGAAATGAGAGTACCTCTGTCATGATCTAAAAAAGTGGAGTATGCGGGTGAGCCAAGAGTTCCACCCAGTGAAGCAGAGTAACTAGGCCAACATGGGTCAGTCCCAAGACATGTTGCTAAGGGAGCTAAGTGTTGGTACTCGTCATGTAATGGGTGAGGAACATGAACAAAGAGGGGCACACTAGGTCCATGGACTAAAGGATAAGTCTGGGGAAAAGTGTTGGGCATGTGCATCCCTAGCAAAGAGGAATGGAGTGCTACTTGGGGTGCTCGCCCAAGTATGCCAAAGGTGCAGGTTCTAATGGGGGCTAGGAACCCATTGTCCAGAGGAGCAAGGGGATGACCTAGGAATGGGACAGGGTCTCAAAGAGGGTGCTAAAATGGAGCCAATTGGGTAAGGAACTCCATAGGGATTCAAGAGGACATGATGGTGTGGTGCCAGAACCAGAAGCATGAGTTGGATGGAATGGCACTTAGGGAGTACCCAAATGGAATAGTGGTTGTTCTAGGACCTAGTATGGGGCAGTGCATGGAAGGGAATCAATAGGGTTGAGTTGGTACACACAAGGGATAAAGCAAAGGTGTTCCATGGAGTAGTTTGGAAAGTCACATGGGTTAGGTACTAGTGCAGGGCATTGAAAGTGTATCATGGGACTTGGGTGCAACTAGTGGTGCAAGGTGGACAAGGGACTAGTTTTGGGAGCTAGTCGTCTCAGTTTGAGGAGTGGGGTTGAATGGTGCAAGGGGTGCTAAGTAGGTCCAAGTTGGGATGCCATGGGAAAGGATTGGTGTTGGGTATTCCATGGGCATGCAAGGTAAAAATGGGCTCAGGGAGTCTTGCCGACCAGTACAAGGGAGCAACTCATGAGGAGCAGGTTAGAGTAAAGGAGCAAGGTACTGAGAGGGACTCATGGATGAAAGTATACTAATGTGGGTATGCTAGAAGCTTGGGGTGAGGGTGCTATGGGTGCATGCTAGGCTAGAGGAGTGGAAGGACCCAAGGTAAGGTGTCGAGTTGGATGTGGACTTGGTGTTCCGTTAGAGCAATACATGGTCAAGTGAGTAGCCCAGGTCTTATAGGGGACACAAGGGTGAAAGTTGGGAGTACCACGAGAGTCTACATTGGGTGCAACAACAGTCCAAGTAAGTGGACAAAGAAGGGTGCTAAGGGCATGTGTATGAGATGTTGGAGGCATGGAGCAAAGAGTGCCAAGGGCGTGGAGCTAAGTTAGGGAGTAACTCCTATGAGACCATTGAGTTGGTGTTAGAGCTTAGAGCTCCTTTGATGGTCAAACGAGTTGGTGTCAGATCATGGGAGTGAAGGGGTTTCAAGGACACTCAAGAGTTGGAGAGCTTGTGGGAAGAGTTACAAGTCAGATTCCTTAAGTGGAACCACTAATTTGTAGGAATGCATAGTTAGAGGATTAGAAAGGCCTTGTCCAAAGAGGGAGCTGTGAGTATGGTTTGTCAGTGTTACACGAGGGTTGGAAATATTGAAAAAAAAAGTTCAGTCACCCCAGCCCCATGACAGTTGGTATCAGAGCTATGAAATAGCAAGAAGAGTGGAGTCTAGGACTCCCCAATACTAACAGAGTTGGTATCGAAGCCATAAAAATGGAGGCTATGGCTCCTCTAATGCTTGGTGGCTAGGTATTGGAGAAGTGGAAAAGGGAATTTGGAACTCTAAGTGGACTTCATTAGTTTCAAGCAGAGTTGAGCCAGGGTGCATTAAGGAAGGATGTCGGGGTCCAGTGTGTTGTGAAAAGGGTTTGCACCTAGGATGGTATAGGAGTATTGGGTGCTTCATTCTGGCGATGCAAGATTATGCATGCAAACCAAGATGGCTAGTCAGGCTTGGTCAATTAAAGAGTGGGTAAAATATTATGCATTAGGAGCCTCAGTTGTTTAGTGGGAGCAAGTAGGTAAGGTGCAAGTTAGTGTTGAGCAGGGTTCAATACTGTGAATGGGCAGTTACAAAAGTGAATGCCAAGTTGATGCATAAAGTTTAGTGGTTGGGCTCGATGGTGGGGATAGAACTAGAACGTTCCTCACAACCAAAGTTGAAGTTTAGGTGCATCAACGCAAGAGGTTTGGTGATCAAGTGCTCAGTTGGGAGCCCATTTATGCATGACATGCCTCTTGTTGGAAGTCGACCAAGGAATTTTAGGAGAGTGACATGGTCGAAGTGACTTTTCTAGGGGATGGGATCACCTTGGAAGTCATGAAATGTGGTATAATCAGTGCAAAGGACGTGGACTATGTTTAGTGCATGGGTGTAGTTTCAAATGGAAAAGAGGTGGGTTGTGCCATTGGTCAAGTGCATCTCCATAGTTATGGGGGACTTGGGTTCTCACAGTAGGTGGTACTTAATGTTCAGGGTGTAGGATCTTGTCTGGGACAATGGATCCAAGGTGAAATCGAAGTGAAGTTGGAGGCTTGAGGTGAAGGATACCAAGAGGTTCAAGTCACAAAGAGGTAAAAGAACTTATCAGGTTGGACTTGGCAAGAGTAGGCATAGGAGTTATCTATGAGATGAAGCAGAATGGGGTGTTTGTGTAGTTGTGTCAACAAAACAAGTCAAAAAAGGTATGAAATGGGCTTTGGCATAGGAATAAGTTTTGTTGGAGGATGTTGGAAGTGCTTTGTGGTGTAGTGTTGCAGGAAGGGAATGGGTGCAGGGCATGCCATGAGGTAGTGTAACGGGAAGACAAAGTAACCTAATGGATTTTGGTGGGCAGACTGAGTGTGTTCAAAGCAATTCAAAGTGGGTGTCTTCAGGGAAGTGCACCAATTCAAACTCAAAATGGGTTTGTGAGTACACTAGAATGGTGGAATAAGCTTAGACAAAGTACTGATAAAGCATTAGAGATGAGAAGTGTATCGGTGGGAAAATGTTGGGTGGTCTATTGGGTTGAGTTGTATGGGATAGGGAATGGATGCAGGGCATGCCATGAGGGTAGTCACCAGGAAAGCAGTGTGATGTAACCAAAAGAAGTTGCGAAGCTAAAGGTGGAAGGTGCAATCTTGGGAAGTTAGTGGAGGTATGCTAGTCAATGGAGAGAAAGTCTTCAAGGTGGCTAGACATAGTGGGCTTGCACAACATAGTTGGAAGTAGGTAGGTATTAAGTGGATGCCAAGTTTGGAACCTAAGGTAGAAGAAAATTTGGAAGACAAAGGGGTGGTATCAGTACAGATTCCCCAAAATTTGGAACTGAGTAAATGTGAATGGGGTGTTCATATTTTTTCTTGGTGGAACTGGTGTCAGAACTAGGTTCAGTGCCATGGAATGTGGTAGAGACAAGAACTTGGGTGCTAAGTTGAGGTTTTGGTGAGGTCAAGCTTGTGCTAAAGTTAGCTTGGACCAAGGTGAAAGTGGGTTGATGCAGTTTTCCAAGACAATGGAAACAAAACTCAATGGCTCAAAATGAGGAACAACTCAGTGGGTGAGTCAAGTTAGAGGGCTTGCAGTGTGGGTTAGTGTCTAGGACATTGGTAGGAACCAAGTATGATTGGGTCAACAAGGTGTGTGGAAGTATCCTCGCATGTTGGGCATGTGTGTTAGAGAACCCTCAAGGTAGGTCTCTAATTTGGGAGCAAGTAAGGGTGCCCTGAGTCGAGTGGTCCGGTGTTGAGGGCATCACTTGTTTTTGAGTGGGGGAGAATATAAGGGGATGGTCACTCTTGAAGTGAGAGTATCAGGTTGGAACTAGGTGTAGGGGCATTCCAATGTAGGATTGGGGCGCACCAGGGTGCTCAAGGGGGTGATCAAGGTTTCACCAAAGTGCATCAGGGTTAAACCCATTAATCCTTTTAAACTTTTTTCTCTCCCTAAATCTCCTTCTTTGTTCTATAAAAAATTCTAGCGTAGAGAATGCTCATTAGGACAAATAATTTGCTGCATTAGTAAACTAGGAGACATGCAAAAATATAGAAAAAAATTGGTCATCTAATTTTTTTTCTTTAATTGGTTCATCTTCATTCTCATGTTTTTCCCTAGATAAAAAAAATCAAATGCTAAATTAAATTTTCTTGGTTTATCAGTAATAATTATGTTGAATTCATAGAATAGTAACAACCATCTAATTTTTCACTCACTCACAATAGGTTTATTCATTAGGTATTTGATAGATGAATGATTTGTATATACTATTACCTTATAACATGTGATATAATGGCCAAATTTATTGAGGACATGCGCAACAATTAAGAATTTGAGCTATTTGTAGCAGTGTAGTTTCTTTCAATAAGAGTCAAGTTTTTTAATGAAATAAATGACATACTTCACTTTGTCTTCATCCTCCTATCCAAGGATTGCACTAATGACATAATTTGAAACATATATGTAAATATAAAATGGAAACACCTAGTCAGGTCTACATAACACTAAAGTAGTTTCTAATTTTGCCTTGATGGTTTCAAACGAGGCTTGGCATTCTTAAGTCCAAGAAAACTCAACATATTTTTGAAGTAAAGAAAACATGGGTGCTGCAATTTTACTATTTTTTTAATAACCTATGGTAGTAACCATCACGACCAAGGAATTTAGATACATCCATTTGTTTCTTTGGTTCCTCTAACCTTTGGATTACCTCAACCACCTTAATACCTTTTACAGGGATGTGATGCCTCAATACAATTCCCTATTGAACTATAATAGGATATTTTCAAGGCTAAGGGACAATTGGTGATCTTCACATCATTGAGGGAATTTATATTTGTTCTATAAGGAGTTTTCAAAGGTGTTTCAATTTATTGAGAATTCATCCATGTAGACTTCTACACAATCATTTAGCAACTCAACAAAAAAAACCAATACTGCTCTTAGACATGTAGCATGAGTATTGCATGATCTAAATGGAAGAACTCTCTATGCGAAGGTTCCCTATGGGTATGTAAAATTGGTATTGTACTAATATTTTGAGGTAATTTATATTTGGTTGTATCCACTAAACCCATTTGAGAATAAGAAATAAGTTTTCCCAACCAAGTTATCTAAGATTTGATCAACAAACAATAGGGGAAATAGTCTTTATAGGTTTCTTTATTGAGTTCTCTATAATCCACATAAACTATAAATTTTTATCCTTTCTTTAGAATGAAAAATAGAGGTGAAACTATTTGGCTATTAGAGATTGGGAAAATGAATCCTACTTCATTTTTTTTCAATCTTTGTTTTGACTATTTCCCTAAATATAGGATTAATTCTACATCAGGGCTAACAAACTGGTATTCCTTGCTTCGTATAAATATGATGCATAAAAATATTTAGATGCGTTCATCTCATGTATTCCAAAGTGAATAATTTATATTGGTTACCAAATCATTTAATAATTAAAGTTTTTGTTATTTTCTAATCCAACTATTATTGTTGAGTTTTGCGTGATAATAATATGATTTGTTTAGTCTTTGGATGACTACATGAGACCATGTAGGTTTCAATCATTAAAGTATCAAGGGGAAAATGTTGTGGTTGCATCATATGGAAGGTGATGATGTCCTAAGTAAAATATGCTTAGAATTATATTGACCAAAGGACAATGAGATTTTGGAAGGAAATCCTCCTTTCTATTTTGGGTGAATTCCACTGTACTTTTTTGGATACAATTTTGCAAAGTGTAGTGTGTGTCCATTTTTTATTCATCATTTGTATTGATGAATTGTTGAATTCTAAATTTTTATCTATTTTATTGTGGTATTGTTTAATTACAACCATTACTAATCAGGTCAAGTTTTCTCGTTTATTGGTATCGGTTGGCTCATTTATCCATATTTGGTTAAAATTATTTGTGAATGGTTGGGAAAGATGATACAATGATAGTTGTTTACTGTTCAAACTATTAAAAATATTTATTCCTCCTAATATATAAACTATCAGGGCAACAATTGTGGCTAACTAGTGTCTTCCCAATATCAATGGATAATTATCTTGTGGAGTTTGTGATTGGATAGCTTGAAAATACATGGGGTATTCCTAGATTTCTACCTATACTAAGACTTTTTGTAAGAATCCTTTTGGGATGATGATAAATTGATCTATCGTTTGTCGAAAAATGCTTGTGGTCTGAAGATTTTTTAATGACAAAATTTTCATCATATTTCAACTATCATAATATTTATGGTAGCTCCCAATTCTAAAGTGTATTAGGAATTTTAATTCCACCAATAGATAATGTAAATACAAGACTATTAGGATCACCATACTTAAGTGGAAGAAATTTTCTTGAAATGAATTCAACTATATATCCATCAATTTGGACATTATTAATTTGTTTTCTTTGTTCTCCCTAGTGTTTTTATCCATAGTTGTTTAACAAGTTGATTGATCTTAAGTAACTCTTTGATTCCATGAAGCAAGGGAACTTTAATGTTTAACCACTTGATTTCTTGCAAGAGGGTCTAATTCACAGTGATTAGTTCCATAGGATAGTTTAGATTGACTCTTTTAAGCATCTATGGAAGTGGATCTTGCTTGAAAGTGTGTTCCTTCTTTGTAGCATTTCTAGTCAGGTATTTTAGAGGATCACTAAAAAATTTCTTCAAAGAAGCTATGGAGAATGTTGTCAGGTGATGAACTCCTAAAGGTAACTCTAAAGTTTTGTGAAAAGGAGATTTCATACTAGATTTGGAAGATGATTTTAGAGTATTTCCAAGAGGATCTTTTAGAGTGGCTCCGAAAGAAAATTTTGGAGTGGTTTTAGAGTCAGTGTCATCAATGGATATTTTATGTGGTTTCATAGTTGGTTACTTATCATTTTGTTCCATAGGATTAGTTTTATACTCTAACATTATTTCTTCTTCTCCACCTATTATTTTAGTTATGGTTGGTTGATGTAAGGTTTTTCATGACCTAAGTTGTACAACTTCATAATGTATTGCATTAGTTCCAATCATATTCTTTAATTCAACTGAATAAATTGATGCATTTTACTATTATTTTTGGGGAGAGTAGTCGATTGGGCTAATAGTAGGGGTTGTATAACTTGGTCATTCTATTATTGACTCTATGAAGGTGGTAAAAGAGATTGTTATTGATTTGGAATACAATGCTCGATCCCTAGTAAAATTGGTTATGTAAGGGGTCATGATTGTTGTGGTGGGATGGTTCATTGTGAAGTTGACCATTGTTGATTCATCCACTCTAGGGGTCCCTAAGAATATGATCCCCAATTTTGTGGGTCTTGATTTTGAGGCCTAGGTGCATTCCACTTATTGTTGTTCCAAGTAGATTGAGGATGCCAAGAGAGGTTTGAGGTTTGAATGAAAGAGAAAATATTTCTAAGTTGTCTCATATAATTATCTTCTTCCTCTATTGAAGTAGACTTTTTCTTTAAGTTTTTAATTTCCTAGAGTAAGTCACACTAGTTAGTTTTATGGGTTTTATCACAAAGCTAACAAACATCTATCTTGACCAGAGGACAATCTCATAATAAATGTTTATTCTTAAATCTAGGGAAATGAATGATTTTTTTTTTTTGAGTTTCTACTTCTAACCTATATCCCATCGAGAGTGGTATTCAATTGAACAAGGATGTCAATTTTTAAATTTGCAATTTCCTCTCTCGGTTATCTTATCTCGTTTGTTCTTCTCACCATACTGGACTTCCTAATACCTCCTATAGTTCAAGAGTAATTTATTTAGAGTGTAGAAATATCATTAAGATCCAACATCTCCTTTTCCCATTAAATTGAGTGCTCATCTAGAGTCCTCTTCTTGTCCTTTTAGAAAGATGGTTTTAACTACTTTAGCAAGCATGAAATTTTTACAATTGCATTGTATTAGCATGAAAATGAATCTATCTAGAAAATATTTTAAACTCTCATATTCTTTCTGCTTAAGGTAGAAAAATGCTTCCTTTGTATCACTAACCCAACAATAATCTTGATATTTGTCTAGAAACACTATTTTCATTTTTGGCCAAGAATTGACTGACTTGGAAGACAATCTAATGAACCATCGCATGGTTGAATCCTTCAAAGTAAAGGGGAATATTTTTAAATTTTGGTTATTAGTTTTATAGTCATACATTTGGTAGAGGACTTTAAACTCAAAGAGAAATTGGTCTAGGTTGTCTTATGATAAACTATGAAAGGTAGGTAGATTGGCATAAGAGATGTTTTTTAGAGGTGCATTTTCATCTACTTTCAAGTTAATTGGTTAGGTAAAAATTATTTTTTCCCTTCTCACCTCTCCTCCATTATTGTTATTCACTCCTCTATAATTTTTATTCATGATGTTTACTACATTAATTTCTAGCATCTTTTCCTCAAAGTTTTGATTTTAAATCTTAGGAGGATCTTGAATGACCAATTGTTGTTGGCAGATTTCCTCAAATAAGACTTTTTTTTCTTTTTTCTGATGTTTGTGGTTGGGGACCTTTTGGCAACAAAACTTTCATGAGGTCCTCTTTTTCTAACCATATAGAAGAAAGATGGCTTACTTGTTTTCTCTTTTTTTAGAAGGCTATCTATTTGAGTTCCTAATAACACCTAGTGTAAAGAACACACAATTTTTTTAGCAATGGTACCAAAAAGTGATGAGGTGTTGTGAAGTATTTTACTTTAGTGAATTAATGCCATATCAACTAGGTTGGTGTTTGAGGCTATTTGCAAAATAAATTCAAATGTCCTATTCTAATGTAAAATTTTAAACCAAACAAAGAATGATTAAGTTTGAAAGGAACTATAACTAGGAAAACATTGGAAGATTCTAATCCACATAAATATTGATAATATAATCTATAAAAAAATGTTCAAATTTTTTTATAATAAAATTAAATTCCTTTAACTATTTGGCTGCTAAAAATGAAATATTTCTCAACTACTATGCTATTCCTCTTAATTTTCTATGGAGTGTAAGACTTTAAAATAACACAACAACAATACAAGATTTTCTATCTATAGAATATAAGACTTTACCATTACAAACAATACATTTTTTTCTATCTACAAAATAGAGGATTTTTACATCACAAATTATGTAGAAGAACGTAACAAACAATATAGATTTTTATATCTATGGAATGTAATGTTTTCTTAAAACATGCAAAAAGACATAACATAAAACATAGATAACATATGCAAACTAAACCTACAAGTATATATTGTATCGACATAATTTATCAAACATAAATAAAATGCATAACCAAGCTACTCATCTCTACCATGTGTTTTGATTTCTCAATTGAGTGGCTAGCTTGCTAGAGGGTTGAATTCTTCAACTCATAGGAATATTAACCAAGTTTAGCAATTCTTTATAAAACACGATAACTGACAATATGTGTAGTTGAACAATATGATCTTTAATAATTCATGCATCGAGAGTTTTTTATTGAACATCAGGAAAGATATTTATACTTCAACCTAATTCCTAAACTATAGCTTCGTGGGCAATATGCATTGATGTTGGTTGAAGTATGTTACACAAATTCATTAATACAATTTTAGTTGCATTAAATAAAATAGTTTATCTTTGAGGAAATCATCATTAAATAGGAATCTTCTATCTGTATTGCCTCTTGTAGAATAAGCAGTCACATAGCAATTCTTTATAGTTTTCTATAGGAAAGGATACATCTTACTCTAGAACTCATGTAGTAACTTTGACCTACAAAATTTCTAGAGTTGTAGAAGTTTTGGAGCTTCTAGAGATGTGACATTTTCGATCTTCTAGAGATGTGACATTCAAAAGCTTCCAAAGAATCCATCTTTCTTTATCATTACCTATTCCCTATTTCCACAACTTTCTACCATAATCATCAACATTTAAAAACCTTTATTTTAAGATAGAGAGGATAACAAGAATTATATTAATATCAATCAAGATTATAGATAATTTACTATATGATCATATTAATTTCAACATGATAAAGGTTATGGGTGGTCAAGAAAGGGTAATTTTATCCTAATAATTAGGTTAATGTTGTATATCTCATCAAATTGCATGATGTTGAATCATATGCATCAATATGTAGGAGAAACAATACATAGATTTATGACATTCATTTTTATAGATGATTTTATGAATAAATGCAATAAGAAATATAGTTCTACGTTTAGTACATTTAGTAATTTGTGTGATGATATTGTGAGTTCTTAGATGTTCAATCCTCTAGAGATCTGGTCACTTGATTAGGGAAGAAGAACAATGATTTATAGATAAGTTTTTTAATTTATGTTGTTATTGTGAATTATTGTGTTCTTGTTGAAGTACTATTTTAGTAAATCAAATAAATTTTTGAGTTTTTACATGTAATATAGTTTATTTTATATTTTCTAGTATTATGTGTAATGTTTTATGCATTATTTAATACATTTTTAGTATTTTGAAGTATTGTATTATGTAGAAAAAACTAATGGGCGGTTTTACCTTAGCAAGTTCATTCTTTAAGAATGCCTTGAAGAAATTAAAAGTGTAGGTTTTCTTTCTTAAAACAATCAAGTGGTTTAAAACCATGTTTCAATTCTATAATAACATTTAAATTTTTCCATAGTTTAAATTTGAAACTTAAGATTTTAAATGTTTTCCTAGTGTAGATTTCAAATATTTCCATAGTTTAGATTTTATTCCTGCATAAGAATTCATTTTATTCTGTAGTATTAGAAGCAATCACTGAAATGAGATATTTGATTTCCTATTGCATACAACCATTATACACCACCTAGATTGACAACATAACAATTTACTAAAGTACAAGGTTTGATGATGCCTCGTCATGTTTCACCAAAAAATATCCCAATTGCAAAATCATTAAACTTGATACATATATAGGAAATGTATGCCCCATGAAGATCCAATGAGGTTATTACATCTATATTAGTATTGTGTACTAGGCTATCTAAACTTAATCATATTGGATTTATATTGATTACAAATTCTAGTTTGAATCTCCATACTATCAATATAAGAGAACAATATTCAATACACAATCATCCTTCATGTTTTTAGGAGAAAATTATACCTTTTCAAATAAATTCCATAAATATAGATCTTGATTGATCTAAAACATTACATTTCATGGTTGCACAACCATTGGGGCTATAGGAACCATGAATAAACTTATATTCTATACCAAAATAAAGAAACTCTATCTCATCACATTAAAAATTTCTAAGCCACCCTCAACAAGAAAAGGTAAATGAGATCAAATCTCATCTTAATTAATTAGGTTTTGATGTTATTCTCATGCAACCAATTACCCAAAGAGTTCCCACCTTGAGTAATAAATGCATAAGGTTATCTTGAATCACAAAGAAACTAGATAATTACCATAATTTTAAATTCCTATTGCTCCCTTGATTTAATATCAGTGGGTATCCATCATCTATGAAATCAATTAAAAAGGATTTATCACTTTTTGATTACTCTAGCATACACAAATTTATCTAATGCATCACACATTGATTGCCTAGACCAACAAAATGGATCCCTTAATGTCAATTGTCTACTCAAACCCACTAAATAGATGTACATCACTAGTAAATAGTTAATTTTATTGCCTTCATATCATTGGTGAAATGTTAACACATTGTACCTTTCATGTCATATTATTTTTAATCACAATAGATTGATTAAACACTCTATAGATATCAGCCTATCATCATTGCTAAACTAGAGAGCACATGATACATTTGACACTTTTGTAGAATAAACCCACTTCTTTAGCCCTCCACTCACTCTAGTAGCTATTTTACAACTTCATTAATAAAGTGTCATCTTCTATAAGCTAAAGTCCTCTTTACATCAATTACTATTGCTTCAATAGTAAATTTCTTTCTTTGTCAACAAATGAATCTCCATTGGAACATATAAGCACAAGCAAGCACACATGAGACTTCATTGACCATCTAATAATGAGTATCTATCTTAATCTTGTTGCCACTATTCCTAAGGACCAATAAAATTATTTCCAACACCACATGTGTCAACCACCTCACTTCTATAAGCTCTACATAAACATCTACATGGAAGATAAACAAGTATTGACCTGAAATGTTAGTGTTTCCAACTTAAAAAATTTCATTCAATGACAATATATAGGGGAAGCCGAGTTCATAAAACTTTTGGGCACGAAAGCATTAAATTTTTTTATGCAAGCCACTAATGTGTCAAATAATACACTCAATTTTACCAATAGTATATCACATATTTTGTAACATGACTTTACGAAACTAAAGCATCCACCCAATTATATTTTAGAAGGATTTTGGGTTTAAATGAGAGAACAAGCACACAAAAAAGTGAATTTTGGATGTGATGATACCTCGAAATTTTAGTTAAATTAACATCTAGCTCTTCCTCATTTTTTGCAAACATGTTAACCGTAGATTTGAAAACACCAATAAGCTAGGGTATAAGCAAAGAGCTCAAGTCTACTATTGGTGGATCCTCTAGACATAAAACTTAATATGCATATGAAAGTGGACTTAAACCAATTGCTAAGGTACATTACATAGGGAAAATAAAGTTAAAAAATCTATATACACGTCAAATTAGAAAGTCACCAAATGTGAGCCATTGAGTGAAATATAATATATAATAATTTTGGATCCAAAATACATAGGAATCACTAGACTTAAGACCTTGACCTCAAACATCAAAATGCTAGTGAGTTACATTGGATACAAGATACAAATCTAGAATATAGATAAACATAGATGAATAATTAAAACACTTTTTGGATAGAGCAAGTGGTTAGACTAGACTTAGTAGCATACATGGATCTAGAAAAATTCAAGTGTAAAATGCTTAAAATGTGAATTCAAGGATACCATATTAAATCTAATATATAAGGCCTTAGATTTAATATTAAAGATGGAGACAACTCAAATCTATGAGAAATATTTATATTTAGATAATAAATGTGGGTGTGGAGCATTGCAACATGCCATCATGATAAAAGAACTTGATTGACAAAGGCACAAAGAGATAAAAATTCAAAATATGGATCTTGAGAAAAGACACATAAACATCAATATAGATTTTAGTAAAGAGAATCAATGAGACATATTAAATAGATATGTTAGATCAATTATAAGTGAAGGTCCAATGAGCAATATAAAAACTAGGAAAAAGGGTTGCAAGATCCTAGATCAATACTCTCCAAAACACTTCTTGAAACATTTGGCTAACCTTTATAATAATTAATACTTCACTACAATACTCTATTAACATTGTTAGGACCTTAATAGCAATCCAAATTAACCTTTGAAACCAAGTTTTTAACCTCATCAACAAGAATAGCTTACTCTCATATTCAACAACTCTACAACTTTAATAATAATTGTGCAACTTTTGTAGCAAGGGAAGCTTCACCAAAAAAGGGGAAACCACTTATAGATGAAATTATAAACATAAGCCTTCAATTGAAAGGACATTAAACTCTAACTATTATAAGATTTTTTATAATTATTAAAACAACACATAAGTTTGATTTGTATTTGAGGTTTGTACTACAATCAAGAAATACAACACATAGAAAAAGGATAAGAAGTGATCTACTACTTCCAAAGTAGCATCTAATACCTCTAAAGGTGAAAATAAAAATAAATATAAGGTTAAATATTATTATTGTGAGAGACATGGTCATGATGAGGATAAGTTTATTAAGGAGCAAATTAATCACTAGAGACATATTCTTGACAAGAAGAATATTAGTGTTCTCAAAATGTTCATAAATAATTCATTAAAAGAAGGGTCTTCTAAAATAAATAATAAAAACGTGAAAAGGAAAGGGAAGGGTTTTAATAACCCTAATAGTTATTATGAGCTAATAAGATTTAGGGTTTTGATTATTTTAATCAAATTCAACAAACCAAAAATCTCCTTTAAAATCCTAAAATTTAACTCTAACATTTTCTTTCAATTTTAATATTAGACCCTAATGAGGAAAAATATTGATTCATCATAGGGTTACATGATATTAATAACTCAGATTTTGTAAAGTAAATAAATTTGTTATAAAACCTTTAGGATCAAAATAAATTCTTAAATATAATTATATTAAATTATATGACTAGTATAACAAATAAGAGTCACAACAATAGCTAGTAAAATGGTTGTAGAAACAATAATAAAAACTCAAAATATTGTGGTTTTCCTACACAATCCTACCAATATACTTGGTGTGATGGAGATTAGATCCATGACAATGAAGTCCTCTATCAACCTCCTAATGAAGTCATCTCACTAGGTCAAATAGTTTTTATCCTTAGGCCTATAGACTAAAAGGTTTTTGTCCTTTGGATCTATGTAGATCTAAAGGTTTTCATCCTTGAGTATGCTAATTTAAATAACTCGTGCTTAAAGCAATTTTTGGGTTTATATGAAGGAAAATATAATGTCTCCTCCTAGAAATACATCTAATGTCCATATTAAGAAATGAGTTCCCACTTTTAAAAATAGCAAATATTTTGTACAATCAAAGGCTAGGGTAAAAATCATCAATATAAATAAAGACGATGCATGATCCTCTTCTAACATTGCAAATAAATGAGAACCCACACCCAAAATAATTAAGAATTATTTTCTTGGGTGGAAAAATACCTTTTAGAATGGTTACTAGGTCAAAGTGGCCAATAATTGCATTATGAGTCATGCAAAGGTAGGTGGAATGAATAGTGAAAATGGCAAGAGTCTCAAGGTTTGGGAGTTAAGGATACCATGACTCATACCACTAGTTAGAAGTCAAGGTTTGATCCAAAGGTATTCTAGTGGGAAGAAGTTTGATCATCTAAAGTAAATAAAGGAGAAAGGTGGGGGAGGGATGAAAGGTATGCCTAGATAGACAAGTCTAACAACTCGATGAAAGCAAGAGAAAGCAAAGATTAAAGGAAAGGCATGCTAGTAGGGAAAATTTTGAAACCCTGATAAAAAGAAAGGAAAGAGTGAAGTTTAGTGGAAAGGCATGCCAAGATGCCAAAGTCCAAAAATCTAACAAAAACTCATAGATAGGATTTTGAACATAAAATTCACAATACTTAGATAACAAAGACCAAAATTGTTGGGATCAATTAGGCCAATCTTATAAAAAAAAAAGAGAAAAGGAATTTTGGTTCCAACATGAATTTATTAAAAAAGGAACATTAGAAGTTTTCCCTTCAAAAAATTTCCTGTTCTCAAGCAATGTAGATTAGGGTGTTCCAATATTGTTGGTCCTTCCCATGTGGCATCTTCAAAAAGTAGGTGTTTCCAATATATCAAATATTCTATGATACTTTTCCCTCTCAAAATTTTCACCCTTATATCTACCACTTCTTTAGGTATCAAAATAAAATCACCCTCATTGTTCAAAGGTGTCAAATCCATTGAATGTGTAATATGCTAACCAAGAGCTCTTTTTAAACAAGACACTTGAAAAATATTATGGATTTTTCAATTCATTAGATGCTCCAATACATAGGCCACTTTGCCCATTGTCACAAATTTATACCTGGCCCATAAGATCTCAATTTCAACCTTTCAGATCCACTTCTCTCGAGGGAAGACTACCTGTAAGGTTTCAATCTCAAGTATACTATGTCCTTGACATTAAAAGAACTGTTTGTATGGTGATAGTTTGCATAAAACTTATGTTATCATTGATATTGTTGTAGATGTTATTTAAGTGACATCAATAACTCTTGGCTTTGATTTATTGAATCCCTAGTTGTTGGCACCCTACTATTTATGATTATTAGATCAAAAAAAATATTGCATTATTCCCATACAAGGATTTGAAAGAGGACATACTCATGGAAATGTGATAATATGTATTGCAACAATACTCGGGCCCAAGTTCAATCACTTGACCCATGATGACTGTTGGTCTAAAACATGATTCTCCAAGTATCCCTTAACTTATTTATTTATGAATTTATTTGACCATATGTTTGGGGGTGATATCTCATGCTAGGAATGAGGTTTGTGCCTACCAAAATGCACTAAAAGATCAATTGTCTCCATTGCTAACAATTCTTGGGTAGTTGTGCAACTTGAAAACTTCCTTGAAAATAAATATCCTACTCAAGGATCCTTGAAATTTGATAGGATGAAAAATAAATGTACATATTTAGTTAATTAATCCACAATGACATGTATGGAATCCTTACCATGCACTCTTGGAAGTCTTGTGATGAAATCCATGGACACATTGCCTCATTTTTTATTTGGAATGGATAGGGGTTGAAGCAAGCCGACCAAAAAAAAAAATTCTCCTTTATTTTATTGGCATGTTGTGCATTCCCTAATATACTTGAGAATATCTTCTTTGATTCCCTTCCATGAATATATTTTCTAGATATTCTTGGATGTCTTGAAGTACCTTCAAGGTTCCCTACCAATGGCATGCCATGTAATGCTCTCAATATCTTTTCCTTCATCTTAGACTTAGGAACTAAGAAGATTTAGTTCTTATATAGAATGAGTTTTCCTACCACTATGTACTTATCATATTTTATTACTTGATCAAGGATGTTAATAGGAAAATTGTTTTTAGCACATTGAACTAGAATATAACCATTCCAATCAGTTGAAATTATGGAAAGGAAGCATAGAGCCAACTTTCTAGAAAGAGCATCAACAATGATATTTTTCTTCCCCTTAGCGTTCTCTATGTCAAAACCATATGATTGTATTTTATTAGCCCACTTCTACTTGTGATCATTCAAATCATATTGGATCAAGAATAATTTCAAGTTGGTATGATCAATTTTTACAACAAACTTCCCACAAACCAAATATTGTTTGAACTTCTCAATGCATGTATAATAGAAAACTTATCTTTATCATAGATGTAGTAAATTGTTTATAAATAATTCATTTTTATTCTTTCAAAGGATATATAGTGTTTTCTAAAATTTAAAACAACCCTTTCTCCTTCTCTCGAGACATCACATTCAACCATAAATGGAAGAGAAAAATCAAGTATAGAAAGTATTGGGAAGGAGATCATCACCTATTTGATTTTTTCAAAAGTTTATTGACCAGTTTCAATTAGTTCAAAGACTCCTTTTTTTTCAAATTTTTCAAGGGTGTAGTAAGTCGATATAATATCTTAACAAATCTCCTATAATAGCTACATAGTGCAAAAAACCCTATCAATTGTGTTAATGTAGTAAGTGATGGGAAATCTAAGATGGCTTAGATCTTTTGAGGATCCACTTGCATGACCTTGGCACTTATGAAATTCCCTAAATATAAAATTTTTGTCATACCAAACTGACATTTGAAATATTTTGCATAAAAAGACCATGTTTCTAAAATATCCAACACCATGCCTAAGCGTTTTAGATGCTCTTCCCAAGTTTTACTATAAACTAGAATATCATAAAATATTAATACTTATTTTATGAAATACTTATTGAATAATTGATCATGCTTGATTGGAATGTATTTGGAGAATTTTTTAGTCCAAAGGGCATGACCAAAAATTTAAAATGTCTAAATTGACATTTGAATGTTGTTTTGTGTACATCTTCATCTCTTACCCAAATTTAGTGTTAGCCAAATCTTGGATCAATCTTAGATAAGTACATGGATCCATGTAGTTCATCTATCCTTGGTATAGGATGGTTGTTCTTAATGGTATTCTTATTCAATTATTTGTAATCAATACACATCCACATGGTCTCATCCTTCTTTTTCATAAGAATCACTAGGGATCGCAAAGGGATTAGAACTAGGTATAATGCAACCCATCTCTAGGTGTTAATTTATAGACTTTTCAATTTCTTCGGTATACTCTCTTGGGTGGTGGTATGGAGTGGTTATCCCTAGTTTTGTACCTTTTTCCAATTTTGTGACATGTTGGAATCCTTTGTCTACAAGCAGTCCTAGTAGTAAGTCATTGAATACCATGGCATGCCTATTCATTTTTTAATATCAACATGATGAGGGTATCCCTTACTTGCATAATGATTTGTGGCCATGACCAAACAATTGGTTTCTAAGGCTACTTGAACCCTACAAAAATCACTCTCCATTATTTTTATTGTACCTACTCTAGGGGTACCATTGAATATCCCTTTGAGAACACCATCCTTCACCTTGGATTTGAACTTGAGTTCCATAGATTGATAATTCTAAGTAAAATCATATAATGAATGTAACCATTGTACACCTACTAATTTCATATATGTTTTTTCCAAGCTTAAAAAAAAAAACATCACACCTTATAATCTTCTAGGGCTAGATGTAGTTGGAAAATTACCTTGGTATAGGGAAGATTGAATCCATTTGTAAAAATTACATTGAAGACCTCAAAATCTTCCACCTTCAGTCCTCTTTTGATCACCAACCCTTCATCAATGAAATTGTTGGTTGCCCCACTATCTACAAGAATTGAATTTTTTTGTCTAGCCAAAACTCCATGTACTCTAAATGGGCAGCATTTGGGTGCTCCTGAAAGAGATGCAAGTGTGCTTTTGATCCTTTCTTCCTTTCCTTCTCCCTCAAGTGCATGGTATTCTGAACCAATTCCTCAAGCTCATTTGGATCAAAATGCTTGCTTGGTACTACCTTATAGTGCAACTGACCATTACCAAGCCACTTACAACTTGGAGTCTATGGTTCTCTACAAGTAAACAATTTTTATTTCTCCTTGGCTCATTTTTATTGTCCTCTAGCTTTTTTGGGGTAATTGAGGTAAGCTGTATAAAATTAATTTAGGTGGAAATTCCCCTTATGTTGCCCAAATGTAGGTGTCTTAGAATGACAAGGAAATTTATTCTTTATAATAGATGGCTCCAAATCAAACTATCTTTTGATATCCTCCACAACGTAGGTTGTGCAAACACTCTAACAAGACCTTTGAGAGGTTTAAGGAGTCCTTTAAGAAAAATATATTTGATTCTTTTTTTAGAAATATGTCACCTTAATAGCAATCTTTTAGAACCCTACTACGTTGACACTTACTATAGTTCGTTGCTTGATCTTGGAAACTTCCCTAAAATATTCTTCTTTATCTTTAAGCTTGAATATTCTAAGTACCCTTTGACATAACTCCTCACACATTAATATTTTATCATGTCCCTATGTGATGTGTCGATGTTACCACCAATAATATATGTACATAATACATTTAAATTTAAAGAAGCAAATTTGATTGCATCTTTTTCCTTCATGGGGTTGAGGGAGAAGTAAGTTTATAATTTCTCCAACTAGGGTTGAATTAATTTTGGTCACTTTCATCAAAATAGGGTAATTTTTTTTCATTTTGCTTATTGTTCAATTCTTGATTTTCCACTATGTGTATTCCCTTATCATTTCTTGTAGAGGGGAATCCTCCCTACCATATCAACATATTTTTTAAAATATAAGGTTGCTCTCATGACTTCAGATTGATTTTGATACTTATCCATTAATCTATCCACTTCTTCCTCAATAAATATGGGGCTTGAGGATTTTAAGATGGCATCACATGTTTTACTTTTTATGTGTGGTTTTCCCTTGAAGATTTCCTATGCTTAAATGTTTGACCAACTTCAGGTAATTAATTCATTTAACTCCTTTTGGCCTTGATATAGACTCTTAAAAGTACTCTAGAACTGCTTATCTGTCATTTTCTTATTTCACTCACCTCTTTTAGCTATAACTTCTTCTCCTATATTCAAACTCTAGATGTTAGAACCTTTAGGTTGTGTTTTACTTTGCTCTTGTCTTTGATATATAACTTCTCAACATGAGGAAACATAAATAATTAAAATACCATACATGTTGGTAAAATTTTCTCCTTTGATACCACTGTATAACCCTAATGATTATTATGAGAGCTACTAAGATTTAGGGTTTTAATTATTTTTAATTGAATTCAACTAACCTAGAAAATTACTTTAAAAAATCTTATACGTAACTCTAAGATTTACTTTTAGGTTTAATATTAAATCCTAATAGGACCAAAATCATGATTCATCATAGGTTTTCAAGATAATAATAATTCAAAAATTTTAAAATAAGGAAATTTGTTATAGAGCCTTCAAGCCCATAATAAAGTTTGAATATTATAATAAAAATCATACAATAAATATAACAAACAATGGCTAGTATAATGGTTGTAACAACAATAAAAATAACTGAAAATACTTTGGGGTTTTCCTATAATAGTCTACCAACATACTTGGTGTGATACATATTAATCCTATAATAATGAAGTCCTCCATCAACCTCCAAATGAAATCATCTCACTAGGTGAAAGGGTTTTCATCCTTGGATGTGTATACCAACAGGTATTTATCCTTTGGCTCTATGTAGATCAAAAGATTTTCATCCTTTGGTCTAACACTTTGAAGAACATACCCTTTGAGTAGTTTGTTGTAGTTTTGATGAAGGAAAATAGATGGAATCCTCCCAAGAATAAATCCAATATTTAATAGCATGAAGATCTATAGTAAAAAATGAGTTCCTACTTAAAATAATAACTAAGATTTCATGACAACCACGAGCTACGATTGCAACCACAAAAAAAAGTGTAGGAATCTTTTGTTTCCAATGTTATAAATACATGGAAATCCACACCCAAAATAATAAACAATGATTTTCTTTGGTAGGAAAATACCTTATAAAATGGTTTCTAAGTAAAAATGACCATTAATGGTGTTTTGGGTCATGTAGAAGTAGGTAGGAACGAATAATGAAAATGGTGGGAGTGTCAAGGTTCAAGAGTTAGGGACAATACAAGACTCATACCACTAGGAAAGAGTGGGGAAGTTAAGGTTTGAGCTAGAGGCATGCTAGTGGGAAGAAGTTTGATGGTTTGAAATAAATAAAGGAGAGAGGTAGGGGAGGGGTAAAATGTATGCATATATGGATAAGTCTAATGACTCAATGAGAGAAAGAGAAAATAGATATTGGAGGAAAGGCATGCTGATAGTGAAAAATTCAAACCCTAATAAATAAAAAGGAAAGAGTAGAGTTCAACAAAAAGGTATGTTAGGATGTCAAAGTTTGAAACTCTCAAAAAAACTCACACATAAGAGTTTGGACACAAAACCCACTATACTTAGAGAACTAAGACCAAAATGGTTGGGATCAATCAGGTAAATCCTATCTAAAAAAGAGAAAAGGACTTTTGACTTCAACATGAATTTATTGAAATTGGGACATTACAAAGTCCCTTGTAGCAATTATATCTCCACCTTCCACTTGGATACTTGATTTTAGTGCTCCATCCACATGGCTTCATCATAGGATGATTTAAAATATTTGGAGCCTTGTTCCATACTACACATATCGAGGGGTGATAACACTCTTGCCAAGGTATGTGAGAGAGGGTTTATGACATGCGTGACAAGATATTTGATTCACTATATCACAGACATCTAATCCAAGAAATGGGTTGAGTTCAATTCTAATTTAGTAGCTATTTAAGGGGTACACAATTTTGAAATGGAAATTAGGAGAGCATGTCAATAGTCTTGATTGTGTTTCTTTTCTCAAATTGTTCTCGATTCTCATTTGATTATACTTCTCACTCATTTTTGTAATGCCACTTTTCTCCCATAGTTTTTTAAGAAACAAATTTAATAGATTAAATATTAGAGTTAAGAACATTTACAAGATGTAATGTTATTAAAATAAATGTGAATAACTAATGTAAACTATAAATGTGATAATCTATTAGAATTCTAAATTAAATAATTAACATTATAAATTAAATAAAACAACCACATTATTCAATCATAATATCATCAAATTCTTATTATTATTCCCAATTTCTTTGAATATTAAGGGTTTACAATACTTATCTGAATCAACACACTTGGAATAGTCATTCTCACCCTAAGAATATTTTAGTGGTCTTGATCCTATGTAGCTATGCCACACTCTAGGAGGACCCTGGATTCTTATTCAGAACTAACACACATGCTTCCCCTAAGTAATAGCTCTGGCCAAGACAATCTCAAGTGTACATTGTATCCCAAGTAGGACACACAGTGCATGTCCCTTCTCCCATGCCCATAGTCCACCAAACAACCTTCTTCTTCCTTGAGTGATTTTCATGCCCTCTCCAAGTCTCACATGAATGTGATATATTCTTTAAAGGGTGATTTCCAAACCATCACACCCTTTCACAATTTTTTTTAATAATTATTCCTCCTCTTTTAAAAGAGTATTAATATCTTTTTAACCAAAGGATCATAATATCCTTTATAATCTCTATTTTAACCAAAGGATCACAATATCCTTTATTTTTCTATCCCCCTTTTAATTCTAAAGGATTACTTCATAGAATTTTCCTCTTAGGAAAAATTCACATAATAATTTTAATGAGGTGACTATGTTGTAGCATAAATAGTTTGGACATTTGAAGTATCATTTCTTATAAAAACTTAGCCAATGAGGATGGTTTCAAGTTTTCCTCATGTTTATTTATTGACATAGCTTTCTAGGCTTACATCTTAAAGAGAAGTCATATATAAGGGAATGAAATGGATGGTTGGTCAATTTGTAGAGTTGACTTATAGTTAATGATTTGGTCCATTTTCACATCCTACATCTTATAGGGCCAAATACGTCTTGATCTTCAATGATAAATTCTACATGATACACATCAGTCTACTTCCTTTGAGAAAAGGCTGAGATTTTAGAGAATTTTTAGGACTTCAAATCACTTGTTGAAGAATAAAAATTAGGAAATCCATAAGGGTTATATGCATTGAAAAAAGTGATAAGTATGTTTTGCCATCATTTCAAGTGATTTTGTACTCTATAGGGGACATATATGTAGCATATATCTATGTACAGTTCTTAATAGAACAAACTGTGAGAGCATAAGAACACATCTTTAAAGAAAATAGCTAACTGCATGATTCACTCTAGTTATCTTGAACCATAGTATTAGGTGAAGACCATTAATTGTGTGTTATATTTAAAACCACTTTCCTCACAAAACCTTGAAATGAGTCATTGCTTTCAAATTTTGGAGAAAATGGAAACCCAAAACCAAAAATTTGAGAATTTTTAATTCTCTAGCATGGGCCCACACTCTAGCTAATAAACATAAGAGTATGAATTCATAAAATGGGTCTGCATCTTTGTGGGTTACCTTGAAGGTGTTGAGGGATGTCAACTTCTCCATCCTATTATACGAGAGCTATTTATTGAGAGAAATAGTTTCTTTGAGAAGGGATCTTTGAGTTATATTGTTGATACTTCTCCACCATCTATATTCAAATTGGATTCATTTTGCATCACCAATAATATTTATGAGGATTTAGTTCCACTTCCAATATAGTTTTGATGGCAATCACCCCCCTCTATTCTAACTAATGAGAGTGATGATGAGGACCCACCTTCCTCCTCTCTTAGTTATTAGTTTGAGGCTAAGGAATCTCTTTTTTATTTTCCTACCTTAGGTTCACTTTGAGCTAGACAAGTTTTGTAGGTAGTAAGTGATTCCGATTAACATCATTAAGATACTAAGTAGATAGGATCACCAACCTACGACCATCAACATGCTTTCATCATTGGTACTTTAAGCCATTATACTTTGGGGTATCTGAGATGCCTGCTTAGGATGCAACTATGTAGATGTATAGTTCCTTGATTAGGAAACATACTTGGGATCTTATTCCCCTTCCTAAGAGAAGGAAACATGTTCAATTTAATTTGATATATCAAACAAAATTCGGTGTGGTTGGGTTAACTGATAAGTTTAAAGCATGACAAGCTCTAAAGGATTTTTCACAAGTTCATGTTATTGACTTCATTGAGACCTTTGCACTAGTTTAAGATATAAACTACATTCATCTCATATTTGCTATTATTATAGTGAATTATTGGGAGGTTGACTAGATGGATGTGAAGAGTGATTTTATTCTATATATATATATATATATATATAGAGAGAGAGAGAGAGAGAGTATAGATAGATAGATAGATAGATAGCGCAATGACCAAGTTTTCTACAATATTCTTTAATGATTTTCAAACTTATGAAATATTTCCATGGCTTCAAATGTGTCCCTCAAGCTACAAATTATCTCTTGGTTTATGTCTTTTTTATTGGTTGAGCAATAATCAACATGTTATTTCTCTATCTTCCATTCAAGCCAAGTATTGAGGGCTTGTGAACACTACCACTAAGCCTATTTGGATTTAACACATTCTCGTTGAGTTGGTTATCCCATTTAGTTGGTTGTCTATTATATTATGTGACAATTAGAGTGTTATTTATACTTCATGTAATTTGGTCCTCCATCAGTGGACCAATCACATAGAGATTCATATGCCCTATATTAAAATTTTTATTTAGAGACATGTCACTATCTTTGCTACTACCTAACTACTAAGCATATTACCAATATCTTCACCAAACCTATTAGAGAAAGTAAGTTTCTTCATCTATGAGCTTTTTTGGGGGTGTGAGAGGCCACTTATTTTGGGCTACCTATTCCTCTATATTCTCTCTCTACTCTAGGAGCTTCTCTCTATTTGGGGTTATCTTTCATTTCTTGAAAGGCTTCTTCTTTATGGGGAATATTATGTATTTGAGTACCTATTATGGCTACACATCTATCAAGGCCTATCTTTCATGTCATAACCCTCATTTCTTCATTAATCACTTGCAGGCGTAGCATTCTCATTTAGTTAGTTGAACTAAATAAATGTGGATTTAAGCCTTTTTTAATATGCACTATAATTATAAGAATTTTAGAATTAAAAAAAAAAAAAAAGACATTTTGGGATTGACTAGTTTAAATTGAAAGAAATGATCATGTCTCATGGGAAGATAGGGCTAATATGATCATGTCTCATTGTGGGAAATAAAACTAAAGCTAAACTAAAATGAGGGAGATAACAACCAACTAAGAAGGCTCAAATCAAGGAAAAGAGATAATTAAGAGCAAAAAAATTGGCAGTCTTGGAGGGAAGTGTGGTTGAGAGACTATTGTCTATCCAGTCCCCAAAAAGTACATGTGACCGTATTTATTAACTAATTGAAAATCAGAATACAACAAACTGTTTATTTTCAATTAATTAATAAATACAGTCAAATGTGCATTCTGGGGGCTGGACAGACATTTGTGTTGAGACAAAGAGACCAAGAAGAATAAGAGAGCTTAACAAAGAGAGGTAGAGGTAAATAAATAAGCAATAAGCAATAACTTATTCTAACATTCTATTTAAAAGAATATCTCCTGAAGACTGGTTGTAAACACCCTAGTAATGGCAAGAAAGTGAAGTCACAGGAAGTTAAAGGTGGTGTATAGATCCAATGAAGGGCAACGCTAGGAGTAGTGCATGACTTTAACTGTCATTCAATTCTGCCTACTGTAGTCAATCAGAGCTCTATGTAGGGAGAAACTTGGAGGAGTTTGATTATAAAATGGGGATAAATAGGTAGAAAGGGGGGATTCCAGGGATCATCCTTGGCAGTTTGATTAGTTTTCGTAGGGACCATAAGACAAGATTTGGCAGGGAAGAAAAGTGGGGGAGCAGATGACTCTACAATATCCGAAGAGGTCGAACAGCAGGGGAAGAAGAATGAGGCGACCGGGCAAATCTAATGCTCTTCTGATCACAGGTGCACCAACTCAATTCTTCAATTTTGGGCTTCCCTCTGTTCATGCATTTCAATTTTATTCATCAAATCACTGCTATGTGATGTCCCATATACGTAAATTATGCTTTATGCTCATGTTGGAAACCAAATTTATCTTAGTCTAGAATTGAAATTTTGATTTGTAGATCTATACCATAAAGTAGGAATTGAAAACTAGATTGCAGATCCATAAGAGAATTAAACTATAGGTAATCACAACCACAAGGCCATTTCATGCTCAGCCAACTCCCTGATAAATCTACCATCCTATCCACTCTACAGTAATCACATTAACATTGTACGACTTATTATTATTTCTTTTCGAACTGCAAAACCCCTTCTATTAACTGTCATATAATTAGAGTCTGTATTGACAGTGCGTGGTAGGACAAGCGCATGGCAGGTTACGCCATTTCCACTCCTTTCCTCCATGACACTGAAAGAACCATCAAACCTCAAGGGCATAGTAGTGTAAAATGGCCCCCCTTAACCTTTTCGATAGCTTTATATATACCTGGCTGCATTTTAAATCTGTCAAATTGATTCTCATGCCTTGTTAGGGCTCCTGCATTTTTGCATTTATAAGTTCGCATTTCGCTACACAGTAGCTATTTGTTCGTGATTGAAAATTTTCTATTTTGTGTTTAATCTGTGACCATTGCAATTACATTTTCTGGAGGCATTCTGTCGAATGGTTCATGTGCCAAGTAAATTTACTATCATGTTTTGTAGAAATATCTATCAGGGAGGTTCTTTTTACCTGATAAAACTCCTCTGTCCTTTGATGGATACCTACATTCTATTCCAAAACTTCCATTACAGTGTAGGCGGGAACAATGGTAACCTGGGTTAGAGAATTTGGCTTATTTTCATTCAAAAAGAATTAGAGATAAATGGGAATGGAAGGTGAAGGTTATAATGAGATTCAAATTTATGTATAAAGATTTTACTTGAATATCAATATAATTTTAAGGGTGGTTATTATTGTATCATTAGTAAGTAAATTTTAAGATAATGGATAATTTAAGAATTAATTAAATTAATGATATATGAATAGATAATTAAGAATTTAATAAAATATGTTATTAAGATTATTGATCTAATTTTCTTGAGTAAATAGTAAAATTTTGCTATTATGAATTTATCTTAAATTAAGAATCAATTCTAATTCACATAAGTTATGTTGAGAAACCATGTAATTTGCACTATACTATTATGCTACATAATTAGTTAACAAAGTAATATTATTCATCGCGGATGAGAGGAACACTATAAGTTCTCATATTAAATACTATACAAAATTATGAAGATGTTATTAGGTCTTAGTTTCCACTCAAGACTTGTAATGAGTTCAAAAGATTATTAGTGTGTAGGCATGATAAGTTATAGAACAAGGATTTCTTAGTGGAAATTATTACTTTGTTTACTAGTTGTATGAAGTAATTATATGTTTTATGGCATATATGTATACATTCGTGTTTTGTAAAGAAAGGATTTACTTAATCACATAAAATATTACATGAAAATATAAGAGTCAAGTGAGAAGTAACAGTAAAGTCAAGCCAAGGGGGTTCTAACAAAGCTAGTGGATAGGAGTAATTTAATACATTATCACATTTTTCCTGCTCTACAAATTTTCAAAAAAATTGTGTGCATGGTGGTCGGTTCTCTTGGGGAACCTCATTGTCCTCCTCCTCTCTCCCCATCAAATACTAGCATACTTATGACACATGCTCCCCCATCCTCAGTGGACCCTCCTTCCACGAATCATCAAGTGCTTGGTGTGATGCTTGTGATTCCTATCATCTTGGGCCCCAAGGGCTAGAAAAATGTGCTCATAGGTGCATTTCAAAATTCCTTTATTTCCATTGAGCGAGAAAATACTTTGCTTGTTTTTCTAAATTTGACTCTGGAATGGAGATAACACTGTCAGACTCCATTGTTGAAAGGATTGTTTCTTCTATGGAGAACACTTTGGTGGGAATTTTTTTTCTTTTTCCCTTCCATTGATATGGTTGTCGATGGACTACTGCCAAATGACGTTTAAAGGGCAGTGTTGAGGTTAGTGCCATGGCTAGAGAATTATTCCTATTCAATTTTACATCTAAAGATGATCTTCTCCTAACCCTCTTCTCGGACCCTTAGTTCTCAGTGGAAGCTAGGGTTTGACCCTACAACAAATCTTAACAAATCTACTCCTGTTTAGGTTCATTTTCCTAGGCTTCCACTTGAGTTTTGGGATAATTTGGTATTCTAATTGATTAGGAAATTTCTCAACCACTTCATAACAAAAAACATCATTACAAAGATGAAATCCAAGTTAGTCTTTTTTCGCTTTTGTGTGAATATTGATATCAATAAGACTCTGCCAAACTTTATTACTTTGAACTCTAAATATAGAAAATGGACCCAACCGATCTGCTATGATAACGCTACGATATTCTATAAAAGTGTTCAAAATATGGTCATTTAATCTCTGAATGCAAAGTCTCAGTCAAGGGTTAGCAAAAACGCAAAGGGCCAGTGATACCTCTGGGTGACCTCTTAGAGGGCTATCTTTTCAAAGAAGATATCATAAATATACTTACCACTCCTAAATTTGGGGTTAAGGAAGTAATGCCAGAGTCATACACTCCCTCTTCATAGGCTACTAAAGATATGGTAGTGTCTAAGGTTGCCCTGTTGGAGAGTGTGCTATCATTGAATGAAATCCAAGGAAAGAGTCCATTTGAAAGGAAGGATATGAAATAAAAGGATACTATGATACATCCATCATGGAAGCAAACCCTATTGCACATCTAAAATCACTGACATCTACCAAGAACCTACAAGTTCTAGAAGATACTCACTTGGAGAGTATGTTGTCAATGAATGAATTGAAAGTAAGATCACCTTTTGAGCTAAAGGATTTAGAAGAAGGGGAAATAACTTGTAACCCTCCTAATAATTAGACCCCTATGGAAAACCCACTCCCACAAAGTGAAAGTGCAAAGTCTCCATTTAAGGTTGATAAATCCATCCAGACAGAGGTAGCAGAGTGTCCCTAGGTTGATAGTCAACCACATGGCCTTGATGGTTGGATAACCCCCAAGAAAAAAGGTAAATCAAAGAAGGTAGATGTTGGGATTCAAACCAAGGTGGACAAAGCTTCCCAAAGGCAAAGGGTAAGTGCAAGAAGTTGAGTCCACGAAATGTGGAAGTTTTTTCCTTAGCCAAAAAAATGAAATCGACATTGCAAAAACGGGATCCCGATTTTTCTCCAAGAAATTTTACCAAGAAGATGATCCAAAACATCACTTTCAATTTTAAAAAATATATATTCAAAACTATTTTCATTTTCATTTTCATTTTCATCTTCATCTTCATCTTCATTTCCATTTTCATTTTCATTTTCAATTAAAAGATTTTCATTTTCATTTTCAACAACAAAATGGTTTTCATTTTCATTTTCAACAACAAAACGGTTTTCATTTTCATTTTCATTTTCATTAAGAGGATTTTCATTTTCATTTTCCACAACAAAACGGTTTTCATTTTCATTTTCAACAACAATTTGACTCAAAACTTTAACTCTATGAATATTATCAATGTCAACATTGTGATATCCATCCTCTTGTAAATCTCTAATAAGCACCATTTCCATGAGGCTCAAAGGTGGATTTGAAGACATACCTGGACTTGTTCCTATTGAAACATTCTCCATAGCATTGGAAGGGATATTTGAAGACATACTAGGAGTAGTTTGTATATTTGTATTAGTTTCCACATTCACCTCTTGCAAGTTTGTGTTGTCTACATCCATGGTCTCCTTAATGTTTTTATCTTCAATAGTTGTGGAATTGGATGCTTCACCATCATTCATTGATTGAATTCTCATTCTTCTTTCTCTTTTTCTTTGTTTCTCCTTCTCTCTCTTTGCTTGAATTTCTTCAGGGGTCAATACCTTCCTATCTTTCCTCTTATTTCGACATTGTGATCCCATGATTGATTTTTTTTAAGTATACACAAATGAATGTCAAAAACTTGAGAGTCTTTCTTGTTTGTACCTCCTTCAAACAAGTAGCAATTGTTCACAAAATTTCTCTTCCTCCTTCAAATAAGTAGCAATTGAACAAATTTCCTCTTCCTCTTTCAAACAAGTAGCAATTGAACAAGAATCCTCTTTCTCCTTCAAACAAGTATCAATTAAATAAAATTCCTCTTCCTCCTTCAACAAGTAGAAATTGCACAAAAATTCTCGTCCTCCTCCAAACAAGTAGCTTAATCAAACATAATTTCTCATCCTCCTTTGAAAACATTTATAGGAATTCAACAAAATTTCCCTTCCTCATTCAAACAAGTAGCTCAATTAAACAAAAAATTTCATCCTTCTTTGAAAGCAAATAGGAATTCAAAAAAAATTCTCTTCCTCCTTCAAACAAATAGCAAATAAATAAAATTCATCTTCCTCCTTTGAAAACAAATAACAATTCAACAAAAAATTTCTTCCTCCTTCAAACAAGTAGCAATTCAACAAAATTCTTTTCTCACAACGTCCCAATGATGCTTCCTTTCAAAATTGAAAAAAATCCCAACTTGAAGAGCTTCAACAAGAAAAAAGGTGATAGAAAATAGGGGATATGTTGTAGTCGGCCGTACAAAATGATTCTCAGACCCGGCATGCCCCTTTTTGACAGTAAAATAAAAAATAACGGTAAAAAAAAAATCAGGATCCGGTTTAATAAACAAGATCCAAGTTAAATAAATTGGGATCCCGTTTCATTTTCTTATGGCTCTACTATTTAATTTTCAATGGCTCCGCTATTTAATTTTCAACGGGTGAATTAAACAGGATCCTGTTTTTTAAAATTTCAAATGTAGGCTGGGTTTTGCTTTGTTGACAGGTTCGAGAAATGGTTTGGGGATTTGAATCTAAGCCTTGGACCTAGTTTGACCTACAAGTTGAAGGTCCTAGTAATGTCACAAAAAATTACTAACTTTGGGCATACGTCTGAAGGCTTTTTTTGTAGAGTTTTTCAACGAAATTAAAACCCATTATAGATTAGACAGTGTAGATTCCAAATATGTTTTTTTTTTAATTTTTCATTTAATTTTTGATTAAATAGGTCCATAAACTTGAATTATCAGGGTATTTTAGTATTTTAATAAATTTTTATCAACATAATATTTTTACGAACGGATTGCATGAAAGCGTATTTCAGACAATCCTTTTCAATTTTAAAAAAAAATCAAAAAATCATAAGTTTAGGTCATCTTATGCGTGATGTACACTACAATTTTTTAAAACACCAATTATGGCTAATAAAAACTTTTTAAAAAAAATATTCAATAAAAAATTACAAAAAAATATGGAAAGCATGCTTCAGTGAGTTACAAATATTTTCCCAAAAGGATTTAGAAAAATATGATTATTTAGGTCAAAATATGGATGGCATACACATGCATGGTATGGTAAAAAAAAGACTTTTAAACAGTGGTTACGTATATTGAAAATCAATTTGTATCATCTCGGTATTGAAATAAATTACATATTTGGAAACTAGACTCTGAGTACTACATTTTATGATCGGTGACTTTTTTCAAGATTCCATCTCTAGGTGCTTCAAATTTTAAGGTCAAATGTGTTAAATTTTGAAAATTAGGGAAAACACTTCCACTAAATGGCCAAAAAGTGGACTCAACTTCTTGTCAGCACCCCAAACAAGGAATCGAGAAACTGTAAGGGAGATGGTTATTGGAAAACAAAGGAAATTCAAAACATCCTTGAAGATCTCTAAATGAAGTTCCTCTCATGGAATATCAAAGGGATAAATAGCCCACACAAACAACTGGCTCTAAAAAACATCTTGGAGCACAAGATTGATATTCTCTTATTACAGGAAATAAAGATGAATTACACGAATTTTGAAACTATTTTTAAGAACATTTGGGTTGTTGCCCACTTTTTGATCATTGAGGCTTCTGGAGCCTTGGGTGGTCATGTGACAATGTGGAACTTGAACAAGATGAGTGGCTCCCTATTACTCCAATCTAAATATTGCTTAGTGTCTAGTTCTCTGCTATCGGTCTATCTTAGAACTCCTAAATATTTATGCCCCCAATATGAGAAATAACAGAAAAAATATATGGCTCAAGCTAAGTTGCTTGATCCTTGGAAATACAGAGGCACAATGAATGCTTGCAGGGGTTCATTCAACTCCCCTCTCTACCCATTAGCGACATGGAAATTTGATTGATTACACTGATAGTATGGAAAACTTGGCTGACCTTCTGAATGTTGTTGGGATTATAGCTATTGACCTTCAATGCTTAATCTTCATCTAGACAAATAGGATATTTGGTAAAAATCTTATCCAAGTTAGACTTGAAAGATTCCTAACCTCTCCTAACTGGGTCACTCTTCATAATCCCAAGCTCCTAGCTCTCCCTAGGATAGTGTTCGACCATAACTCCCTCTTGTTGAGCTGGGAAGACACTACAAAAAATGAGCCTTTCCCTTTCAAATATGAGATAATGTGAAGCACTCACCCTTATTTAAATATAGGTTATCCAATTGGTAGAATATACCCATTCAGGGATTTGCAACGTATCGTGTGACCCAAAAACTAAAAAATATTAAAAACAAGGTAAAATGATGGAACAAGTGGGTCTTTGGAGATGTTTTTCATCAAATGTGTGACTTAACAACTAAACTCAAAGATACTCAGGAAAAAATGGCTAATGGTGATGCGAGTGTGCTGACCTGCCATCTAGAGAAGGGTACTGCCTTAATTGGTCTAAAGTGCTAAAGAAAGAAGAAATAATTCTAGAAAAAATAATCTAGAATACAATGGCTAAAAGGAGGTTAGAACTCTAATTTTTTCCACCTCTCTACCCTAAAACACAAAAAAAGGAACCAGATCACCAAGCTTAATGATGACAATGGGATGGAAGGCACGACATTGGAAAAAATTGGGAAAATTGCTTTAGATTACTTTCAATAATTCTTCTTTGAACCTACTATCAAGTATACTATAGAGTTGGAAGAACAGTTGTTGAAAAACACTCTTGTTGCCATAACTGATTAAGATGATGTTTCTATCCTCGGGCTCATTACTTTGCAAGAAGTGAGGATTGCAACTTTCGACATGGGGGCTTACAAAGCCCTTGTGCCTGATGGTTTCCCTTGGACATCTTTTAAGAGTTATGAGGTCCATTGTGGGGATGATGTTTTCCTTGCTGCCAAAGACTACTTTAAATCTAGTAGGTTGTTGAAGCATCTAAACAACACCATTTTAGCCCTCATACCTAAAAATTTTGACCCTCAAACCATGGTTGACTTTAGACCCATAAGCTTACCATCTATAAAACCTTCTCCAAAATTTTGGTTAATAGATTGTGTGCACCCTTGAGTTTTACCTATTCTAATGATGCAAAACAACTAAAATATAATGTAAAGACACAAATAACACCTCAAAGATTAGCCTAAAGAATTATTAACACAAAGAGATAAGATGAAAGAAGATTGCAAATGATTATACCTTCTCTTTGTAGCTAAAATTCCTTTGATGACCTTTGATTTTGAGTACTTGTGTGCTCCTTGGATGGCTATAGATATGACTAAATGCAAGATTGATTATATGATGGGATGTCAATGCAAATGGCTAAAATGGCTTGGATAAGTAAGAGGAAATGCTTGTGAGTTGAGTGTTCAAAATGACAACATGTAGGTACAAAAATGACTAAGTGTCGAAAATGCCTTAGAGGGGGGGTATTTATAGAGGAATTTGAATTCTCTAGAGAATTCAATGGTTGAGATTTATCCAACAAGGCCAAGATGAAGGGCTATGGTGAGTTGAGGACTCACAAGCCCTCACATCTTGACATGTGGAATATGGAGTGGCTAAGGGTATGATAATGTGTAAGTGAGGTGGAATAAAGACAAATGATGTGTAAGGACATATACCTTAGAAGTACATTGGGAGATGAGAAGATTCTTTGGAGGAATAAATGTGAATTAAAAGCTTGGGAGAATCTAGTGGATAAGAGAGGGTCTCCAAAAAGGTGGGAGTTTGTCACATGTGACTTGATGTGACAAGTCAAAGATTCTAGAAGATGCATGGGAAAAGGGGATTCTAGGAGGAATAAAATATGAATTAAAAATTCACATGGGGAAGAGGGGAACTTAGGGTGAATAAAAATGAATTAAAAATTCTTTGGGGGATGGGGAGAGTTGACCAAGGTACTGATTAGGCTTAACTAATCAGTAATCAGAGGATAATTAGGGGTTAATGAGGATTATAAGCCAACTTGCAAAAGTTGGAGGATGTGACACATCCTAATCAAGGATTAGGCATGTGCACATCCCTAATGAAGAAATTAGGAGATGGATTAGATGAAAATGACATGTGAAGGATTAAATAAATGTATTATTTATTTAATTCATTTGATGAAAAGGGGATTAAGGAGGGTAAGGTATTTAATTGTTAATTAAATACCTTAGAGATTTGGCAGAATTAAGGGTATTAATTAAATAATAGTAATATTTCTTAATTAACTCGGATAAAAAGATGTTTAGATGAAAAGTGATAAATTTGGATAAATTAGGTTTCCAAATTTAGATGTCTACATTTTCCCCTCTTTGAGATGGTGTTACGAAGTAGCATCATTTCAAAGAATATTAAAATATAGAACCTAGAAGAAGATGGTTAGATTGGGAAAGATGCCCTAGTCATCAAAGGGATGACTAGGAAGAAAGATGATGGGGGTGAAGATGAAGAGTGGGGTTTGAGGATGCCCCCTCGAGCAGACATGTAGGTTCAAGAGAACACAGGTGTGCTCTCGAAATGGATGGAACGATGCAAGAGTATACGAGGAAGATGAGGCAAAGTGATGGGTAAGAGAGTATGATAAGTGATAGGAGATGGATGGAGCACAAATGGATTTAAGGATAAAAGGTGATGTGGCCTCAGGCAAGGTACAATCCAAAAGTGTTTGATGATGGATGGAGTGTTGTCAATGAGGGAATGAGAGAGCCTAAAATAACACGAGGATAGGGAAGGATACATCCCAATGAGTGGTATTGATGAGGGAAGGATACATCCCAAAACACCACTAAAGGATAGGGAAAAAGACATCCCAATGATGATGATGAAAGTGTTATTGATGAGGGAGGATACATCCCAAAACAACACCGAAGGGATAGGGAAGGATACAGATGGATGAGGATGATGATGATGGGGTCAAGGCTTGTAATAAGACTGGGGAGAAGACCAAGAATTTGATTAGATGAGTTGTGCGAGATATGAGTTGATGAGGATAGGATTGAGATGTGAGATGGATGAAAGGTATAAAGATGATAGGGGAGTGTTATTGATGATAAGAGATTCGATGGATAGAGGAGGGAGAGTGATGAAAGATGAAGGGATGGGGGGATTTTGATAGATGAGAGGATGGGGGTACATGCAAGATGATGGAATGAAAAATGAAATGCAATCCTAATGCAATTTGCCATCTTTAAGAGCATTGATTTTTGCTATAGCATAAGACACGATACACCAAGGTATGAAGGACCAAGGCAGATTAGTATCTAATGCATAAAACAAACACAACAGACAAAGAGGCTATCCCAACACCCCAAAGTCGTGATGACCTTGGTCGAGCCAGGTATTGGGATAACTACAAGCACACAGGATGCCCCAATGTAATAGAAGATCACAAGGAGCTTGGTGGGTACTATGCAAGACAAGCAAGAAGACAACAACAAACAAAAAGATCAAGATATGCCCCTATGATTACCAGTCATAGCACACCATGATATGATGGACCAAGGTGACCATGATGAGGTGTGATAGGGAGCTCAAATTATAAAGAAAAGCCAGAAGCATCAAAAGATCACAATTGAGGTCAAACATCCTTTGCCATAGGATCAAAAGGGATGTATGGGGTTGATGAGGTCTGTTAGGAAGGATGCATCTTGTTGAGACCAAAGATGATAGATACTAAACTAAAAGATCATTAGGATGCGAGATGCTTAAAATCAATTGGATCTCATGATACAAGTGGATCTTGTTTGTGAAGAACTAGCTAGATAAGGGCATAGTTTGATGGCACGAAACAAGGGAGATAAGACATGAGACAAAAGAATGACACATCCTACAGACCTAGGGGCTCGGGGGCTGATCAAAGATTAGCCTTGCCTACGTGAAATTGGAGAGCCCTTGTAGTTCGATAAAAGGGTGACGATGAACCATGGATAAAATTGGAAAGAGGATGATGAAGACCTTGATGGTGAATAGAACAAGACATGATAGAAAAATGCAGAAAGACCGATGTTAGATGATAAAGGAGCCTCGAGGACAGATCAAATGATCGACTTTTCCTACGTGAAAGCGCAAGGGCAACACAGTTTGACCAATGACCAATGACAAACAAGGGATAAAGGATGATGAGATGATAGGATAAGTGGATAAAAAGATGGGACCGATACGACAAGATATGATAGACCTGTTGGACAAGATAGGATGATGGAAATTACAAATCTCATGTATGGGATAGTTATCCAAATCATTAAAATGACTTGGGAGGATGATATGATGGAGAGATGAGTGATGAAAAGTGATAGGGGATTGGAAAGATGTGGAAGAGAAGCAGAAGTGATGACGATTAGATAGATGGAATTGGATTGCATTGGGAGAAGCCTATAGCCAGATCCCAATGACAAGGGATTATGAGATGGGATGAAGAGAGAGACAAATGAATAGGGAGATAGGGATGGGGGATGAAAGGGATGGGGAATAGATATAGGGATGTATAGGAAGATAAGGAGGTGGAGCGATGCTATGATGGATAAATAAGGATAAGGAAGTTAAAAGGATTGTTTGGATGGATAAGAAGAAAAGAATGGGGAGACGTAAGGGATCGTTTGGATAGGTAGGAAGAAAAAGATGGGGATATGAAAGGGATTGTTTGGATGGATGGATAGGAAGATAAGGATGGGAAGACAAAAAAGTTAGATAGGATCGATGAATGATGTCTCCAAGGACTTACGTCGCAAAGGAAGTAGATGCCCCCACTCGAGATATGTCATGTGTGATAAGGAAAAAGGGACAAAAGACGAGTGGATGGGAAGATAAAGGAGATAGTTGGAGGAGGATAGGATGGGTGGACGAGGGAGTTTGATGAATGAAGGTAGGATGCCTAGATAAGGAAGGGATAGTGATGGTATCATGACAAATAGACAAAGAAGGTAGATGGATGTAGATAAGGAATAGGATAGGGGGGTAGGTGTATGGTAACGTGATGGGTGGACAAAGAATATGATAATGTATGGATGAAGGGAAAATATGCCAAGAGGTGTCCAAAGCATGTATATATGTTTTCCCCTAGCTATATCAAGATCACAAGGATGATGGATGGATTGAGATGAAGGATGTGTAAGATAGGTGGGATGAAGGAGGTGGGTGCAAGGGATACAGGTGCTCCCAAGTGCAGAAGTAAATTGGATAGGGGATTTACGCATGACGCCTGTTTACTAGGTTTTCATCATGGTACTTATCCAAGCTCTTGTTTTCTAATTTTTCACCATTGGATGAATGATTTCTCTTTACTTTTTTTTTTTTAATAATTTTTTGCTTTTTTGTTGATTTTTTTGTATTTTTGGATAGAATGCGGGTGGAGATGGATAAGTATAGGGAGTTGGATAAGTGGATCTAGAAGACATGTGATAAGGATGTGGATGAAGGACTTAAGCATCAAATTCCAGACAAAGTATTAAGAGCCCATGTTTGAAGCGACTATTGGATGTTGGTGCAACCTTAGTTATGACAATGAGGAATTATGCAAGGGCAAGTATTAAAGGGATTTGATGGGGGAGGTATGTGGAATAATGGATGGGATATTGGAAAGTGTATGGATGGAATGATGGAGTAAACGTATGATGGGGAGGCATGTTCAGGACCAACATTGGCACATGTGGTGGGAGGTGTGAAAGGATAGGAGGATTAATGGTTGGATGATGTGGGGCTAATGGAGGGTGTAATGGAGGATGTGGAAATAATGGAGGAGAGGTGATAGCAAATTTTGGGACATAAGGACCCAAAATGGATTTAGGAGGATCTGCATGATTAGCTTTTGGAGTAGCAACTTTGGATGTTGTTATGGATGCTTCATTTGAAGGCATTGCATCTTTTTTCTTTGGGATCCACATGGTTTTGATTTTTTCTTTGGTGGGCCTTTGTGGCCTATGGATTTGATTTGGATTTTGGATTTGATTTTTCTTTTCTTCAACATGTCTTTTAGAGGGGACATGAGGAGGTTTTGATTCATGTGGATGTTTAGATTTATGAATTTGTACTTTGGCATCCAAAGTGCTTTTAGTAGCAATGGGATGGGTGCAAGCGGATGGATGATGTAGAGGGAATATGAATGGAGGGATGAAGGTAGGATTTTGAGGATAATATGTGGATGGATGATGTACAGGTACGTGCCTTTGTTGATCCTAATTAGGGAACATGAGAGTGGGATAGTTATGATGGGTGACATGGATAGGTGATGGATGGATAATAGGACAAGATGGAGGAGGTGATTTTGGGATGTAAGGGCCCAAAATGGACATAGGACTCAAAGTCTATGTGATGGGGGACAGGGGAACATAAGGACCCAAAATGGACGAAGTAGATGAAGGAGGAATATGGATGGTTGTTTTGAAGCGATATGATGGAGGAGGGGGGATAGCAACAAACAATTTGGTGGGCTTATGGGAGGAGCCTCTTATCTTTTTAGAAGAGGATTGGGGAAGATGTGTGGAGGTTGTACCAAGATTCTTGGATTACGAGTTGCAAGTAGTACATCCAAGACCTTGCATGTACAAATGTTCTTTAGCTTGGATGGGCTCTATAATACCTTGCTCATAAAGGCCTAAACCTTTTCCTTTATAGTTCATTCTCTTGAGCATTTAATCTAGGACAAGATTTTTGTTATTTTGGAAGAATGATGCGAGTCCATTATTAGGTGGGGGAGGATGGGTGGCATATATGCTTTATTTTTCTTCTGCAAGGAGACCACCGTGGATGAATGTGAGAGGGCCAAGGGGATATAAAAACGGTGTTGGGATGGGAGAACTAGGAAACGATGGAGAATCGTGAGATGGAGATGATGGGGTAGCAACATCCTGATCAAGCGAAGTAAGTAGTAAGGGATCGAGAGAGGAATTAGGTGATATGATAGGATCGGGATTTGTGGTAGCAGGTGATAAGGGCCCGTGCGATGGAGTGATTGGATCTAGAGTTTCAAGGGGATAATGGGTTGGAATGGATGAAGGACTATGACCTTGAGATGGATTGGATGGGATTGCAGGATCTTGATGTGGAGGGGATATGGTGGTGTGTTTTGGATCAAACTCTTGGCATGAGTCATCTTGTGTGGGTGGCATGATAGCAGAGTGTTGGAGGGACTCTTCAAGTGGGGGAGAGAGAAGTATGGAGGATTCATGAGGTTCATGGGAATGGGTTTCAGTACTACTAGAAGTGGGAGGAGTGGATTGGATTTTGGTATTTTTTATGGATTGGGTGGATCTAGGAGTAGAGGGAGTGGATTGGACTTGGGTGTCTTCAATGGATTCAGTGGCTCTTGGAGTAGGAGATAGGGGTTCAATGGTTTCAATAGTTTGAGCAGTGCTAGGGGAGGTAACAACAATGATAGGTGTGGTATGGAGAAGGGTCTCATCACTAGTGATTGGGGATGATGGATCAAGATGACATGGTTCCATGACTTCAAGATGTGGAGTTGGGGATGGCTCCTTTGTCATGAGTCCTTGGAGAACTTCTGAAATGAGATATTTGCATATGGTTGGCTTGGCTGGGGTGGTAGAAATGGATGAGGGATTATGGATTGGTGGACTAGGGTTAGATGGAGGAATGGGATTGGATGTAGGACTGGGAGTAGATGGAAGACCAGGATTGGATGGAGGGTTAAGGTAAGGATATTGGAATGGTGAATTAGGATAGGGGGACATGGATTGTGGATTAGGACAAGAGGATATAGGTGGTGTAGTGGGACGAGAGGATGTGGGTGATGGATTATAATAAAGGTTTTGGGATGGTGGATTAGGATGAGGAGACGTGGATGTAGAATTAAGGTAAAAGGCTGTAGGATTAGTATGGGCAGACTGGGAAAGAGGATTAGGATAGGGGAACATGGATGGGAGATGGTAATAGGAGTAGTGGGATGGAAAATTAGGATAAGAGGATGCAGATGTCGAATAAGAGGATGATGTAGACAAGGAAGGGGAAGATACTGGATATCCCTTGTCAAAGGTAGCATAAGGAGCATAATTAGGCATGGATGAAGACATAACGGGATAGCTCGGAGGAGTAATTGGATTTTGGAAAGCAGGTGGAGAAAGCTTATTAGTGATGACAAAATCAAGGGGATCTATGTCATATACCTCTTGATAAACAAGACTTTCGTTATCGTCGTCAACGTAATTAGGGTTTCCCTTAACTACTATTGATGGAGGATAAGGATTCATGATGATGAAAGGATAACGAGAATGGATCAAAGATTTTGGATGGAAATGGACTAAAGCTCAAATCAGGATTTAGGCCAAGCTCAGATTGGGATTGGATCAAAGCTCATATTAGGATGATTGGATGATTCGATGGGATTGATTTTGATTATTAAAGGATGACTATGACATTGAATCTACTTCAAGATGGAAATAGATTGATAGGGTTGAAGGTGATTGGATAAGGATGTGATTGGATTGGATAAGATTAATCGATGATTGATAAGATCGAATGATGGATCAGATAGGATGATGAAAGAGATTGGAAAAACCCCGTGCAAAGATTACCCTAGGTGACTTAGGATACTAATTGATTGGATTAAAGGATAAATGGATGATTGCGACACTGAATCCACCTTGATATTGAAAGTGAATTGATAGGTCCGATGATGATGATTAACTTAGGAAAAATGACAATCCTAAGTAGATGTGGATGATGACAATCAAATTCAGACACCTAGGTCAATTTTGATAATAACTTCTAAAATGATGTTCAAGGGATGTGGATGGGGAATCTTGACCTTGTTGTGCCATTTGTTTCTTAGTTTGTGACTGAATTTGAACAGGCATAAAAAGGCAAGACTTAGTGTAAATGTGGGATGATGGTTAGATGATTGTGTGATTGAGCAAATACTGGTTAGATGATTGGATGAATTTGTTTAGAGGACTGGATTGGTTTGGTTGGATAGGTTAGATGATTGGATGAATTTGATTGGATAAGTGTGATTGGATTGATTAAATGATTGGATGGGTTTGATTGGATTGATTAGATGATTGAATAAGTGTGATTAATTTGATTGGATAGAATAGATCAAGTGAGTGGATAAGTGCGATTAGGATTAAATGATGGAAGATGTAAGGGATCCTAAACCTAGTTAGAAAATCACCCTTAGTGACCTAGGGAATTGATTGATCAGAATGATGGACAAGGGGATGATCACATCACCGAATCCACCTCAAGATAGAAATGAATTGATTTGAGCCGAGGATGATAACTTACGACATCGAATTCACTTCAAGATGGAAGTGAATTGATTTTGGCCAAAGTTGATGATTGATATGAAGGATAATGATCGAACCCAAATGCTAAGGTCAATTTAGATAATAAAAAAAAATTAGCACAAGGTTTAGGTGGTTTGATGATGAGTGGTGTATATATGATATGGATTAGGTGATGCAAATGTCAAGATTTTGGGTGAAACAAGTTCACTAGGTGATGATATGGGCTTCTCAAATGAGTTATCAGAAATTTAGAATGAGGGGTCAGATTGAGAAAATAAATGTATGGAGGCTTGGAATGACTAAATGGGGGTTTGGAGATGACTAAAAAGAAGTTTAGGATGATTGAGCAGAGGTTTGGGATGACTAAACAAAGGATTAGAATGATTAAACAGAGGTTTGGGATGACTAAAAGGAGGTTTAGAATGATTAAACAAAGGTTTGGGATGATTAAACGAAGGTTTGGAGGCTTGACGAAACTAAATGAGGCAAGTTCGCGCCTTCTACAGTGGGTTGCATGGGCGTGACCACCTTTTTGTAGTAAACAAGAGGGCGTGATCACCTTTTTGCAATAAACAGGAGGGCGTGACCGCCTTTCTGTGGTAAATAGGAGGGCGTGATTGCCTTTTTGTGGTAAATAGGAGATCATGACTGCCTTTCTGTGGTAAAAAGGAGGGTGTGACCGCCTTTTGCGGTAAATGAGGTTTGGTTTAAATGGAAATGACTATGACAATGACTCAAAATGATGATAATAAGGCTAATTTGTCAAAAAGTTCATAGGCTTCTCACAAGAAGACAGTTCAAACAAGCATAATCCTATGATTAGTGTTAAGGGTATGGCCAACAAAGGTCTTAATCTAGGATGGACAAGGCTTCTAGGGAGTCTTCTATATACTCTCGGTATGTGAGGCACAACCGTGAACACCAGCCTGTCAGAAGCATGATTTGGGAACTCCAGGGAGATACTGAAGGGCTCAAACCAACTGTTCATGTCTATCTAGGTATCACCCTAGCTTTGATGCTCCACCAATTACGACGTAATTGGATCGAGGTACAACTTTCACTCTCCCCCTTTATATGCCCTGTCGGTACGCGTGGTTGGAATCGTCCCTTGGGGTGATGAAATCCCCAAGCAAGTCCCACTAAAAAGAAGACACTAATCATTTCCAACTACTCCCAAGGCTCACACAAAGTGCAAGGGGAAAGTGAAAACAAACTAATGCCCCCTTGGGTGACACAAAAAGATAGACACAACAAGCAATGAATATTACTTCCCCTAATTAAACTATGTTCTTAGATTAACGAAAACAACAAGAATAGCTTTTAAAATCTAAGCAAAGGGATAGCCCTTGTTACATCCCTAACCTTAATTATGTTTTACTTTTTACTTTTGAAGTAAATAGTAGATTCTTATGCATGACTCAATGATTTGATGTTAGGAAAATCAATGTTTTCATGAGTTAGGTTTATTTGACTAAAGTTGACATGTGTTTAAAAGTAGTCAAGAGGTGACGATTTTATAAGGATTATGAAATGATTAATGATACACTCATATTGTGTTGTTGATGGCAAGTTGCATTCAGGAAACAGGGTTTCGCCCTTCGTGAAAGGAAGGGAGAGCATCATCGGAGAGAAGGGTATAGATATAAGGTAAAGAACAAGTTGTCACCATCTTAGGTCTAGTATTGGTGCAAATTGGTGAACCTAGTTGAGTCGGGTAAGTGATACTCAACCCTTTTTGGTCTAAGTTAATTTCTCGACTCAACAAGTTGTTGATGTCGTTTAAAATATATTTGAGGATGTTTGAAGTCAATCTAGTTGTTTTGGGGATAGTGACGTCGTCATGGTTGAACTTTAGTTGTTTTGCAATTGAGACAGTTGCTTTCTGGCGAATATGTCACTTCTCAAGTCGTAACGAGTTTATGTTGTGACCTCATTTGCTTAATTGGGTGCTCATGATTGTCTATATTCTTGATAATAGTTTAAATTGGCTTAATAAGTCGGGGAACTAATATGATAGTCTGATTCCTTGCAAAAGGAAGTCATTATTATGATCATCATTGAATTCGTTCATTTTGATGAATATGCTAGTAAGACGATGTAACGACCTATATTGTCAACCTTTCCCATGATGTTAATTTTTCTTAAATTATTAATATTTTAAAATATATGTTAAAATTGGCAATGGCTACATAAGCCGAGAGTTAAACGTTATGACCCAACTTTTATTTAAAGAAGAGAAAATTTCTTTGAAGAAATTGTTCAACTCTTGAATCTTTGGTAATGGCTTTTGCTTCAATTCTTTTGGGGGCCATATTAGACTGCACTTATCCTTATCCGATGATGGGGTGAGTATATTATGGAAAGATTATTGGTTCCACGTGGTGGAAACCTCCTTCCCATGCGGGAGATAATTATTACCTTGAAGACTAATTAAGCATTATTGAAATCGAGTTCTCTTGGAGGCGTTAGACCTTACGAGTAAATGTAATCGTTTTCATAATTGTTTTAATAACCAACTCCTGCAATGACAAGGTCAATGGAGTTACTGGATGTTTTGGTGTCTAGCTAAGTACCGAAGAATTGAATTCTTCACAACTAACTTTTGCAACTATCTTATAACTGCCCATTATTTTTGTGCCAAGTAGCAGACCCACGTTGTCATGTAGGTTAAAGGTAAAATTTTTAGACCACGTTGATAGGAACGAGGGTGATGGTTGGAACGGATTAACAAATCCTTGGCAACCGATTCTTGGGGGCTTTTGGGAACTAATTCGGGAGGGAAAGAAACACAAAAAAAAATGAGGGATCAGAGGAACGAGGGAGGGGGATTGACTGGTCACTAGAGAGTCTCTCGACCCCCAGACTACCAAAGAAGAAAAGATAGTTTCCTTTGAGAAGAAAAACTCTCTTTAATTATGTGGATGGACAGGAGTCTATTTTCCAGCGTATGGGATGAAAAGAGTAGGAGAATAGTCTTGGAGGAAGGATGTGTGAGCAGGTGGCGAACACTGTGATCTCCTCTCTCGAGTTGCAGCCCATAGTCAGTGTGGACGACTAGAGCAACGGGTGTTCGAGCTCTAAGACCTGCATTTGTAATACTCTACATTGCATAAATACAGGTAGCTTATAATTAGATCCCTCGGTTCATCTAATGCATCATTTGCAGTTCAGTGTTATCTCCTTTTGAATGATAGTAATGTCGGCAGTGTTGGCTATAAAGATTAAGAAATGCAAAGTCTTATTTCATGCACAGGGTTGAACTGTATACTTATCAATGAATAATGATGAATATGAAGGCTCTTGGAGTCCCAAATAAGTATAATCTTTGACACCATGAAATCTTTCTCGCTTGAGGCGTTTGGCCAGCTTGAGGCCATAAACCCTACGTGGGTATACTCGCATGAGCACCTTAGTTCTAAACCTTTACTATGCGTTCAATACTGTGCATTCCATATCTTAAATGATGCCTTATAATCTTTGTCTTCCAGTTGTTAACTCTTTCAAACCTGGTATTATTACTGAGCTCTCTTGGGCGATAGTTTTTTTTTGTTAAAGGCAGGTCAAGAGTATTGGCCTACGAAATTGATACCACGAAATTGTTGCATGCCATTATAAGAATGGCCTCATTCTTGGAGAACACGACATCTTAAATCATTGGTACAACTGAGTCGACACCGTGTGCACTTGATTCTTTAATCTTGCCAACTTGATAGTAACCCGATAGTAAGTGATGTCGAACCTCGACTATTTGTGCATATTGTGCATATCATGGTTATTATGACTTTTCATGGACATGAGCAGGTTATTATATTTATATATGTAGATATGTATGGCTTTCTTGAAATCACGACTTTAAGTCGTAATCCCTATGTGAGGTGATTACTTGATAGGTTCTTTGATTACAATAACTTACCCTAGTCATATTATAAACTAGTGGTATTAAAGAAGGTAAATGCCAACTTTGCGGATGGCAATATTTTTATATATGGCATTAGGAAGTTTCTTGAGGAGGAACTTATAAAAGAGATTGACTCTATGAGTCTTTAGGAGCATTTCGTAGATGTTTTAATTTGAGCCCTTTATATTTATTATGTATTGATTCCAAAATTGACAATAGGTAAACTAAGTAAACTTTGATCGGGTGGGGCAAGTGTTGAAAACAAGAATGTACCTTTTGTCCAAGAAAATGGGATAGTGTGATGTGGATTCACTAGTTCCAAGTGTCTATGAAACCATGAACCTAAGTATGGGTTTTCAGGATAAGATCAAGTGTCCAAGGATTGGACTTTGAAGTATTGAAAACCTAACTTATGTTGGAATTCAGTTGTTCCACGTGGTCCAAGGGTCGAAAGCTGTTCATTATCTTTTTAAATCAAACCTTTTAAGGGTTGAAATATTGACTTAGATCAAGACTATTGATATGAAATGATAGTATTCTTTGAGATATTTTATTGGCAAGGAAATACCTTGAATACTATGTTTATTCATGTACGTAAAGTGTGAATTCAAACAATGTCAAGTGGTCTAGAAGAGACTAGAGGCATTTTTGTTTTTAGGGTTAGTTACACTTATGTTATTACCTTTGGAGAATCAAGGATGATGATATTTCTTTGTGTTGGGTTAGAGAAGCTAAACCCTAGTATTGAAACAAGGAGGATGTAGGGAGTCTATAACTCTTATGTCGGATATGACATTGTACATATATATATTGATTGACAGTGAAAGGTTGAGAAAACCATAGAACGAGACAGGAAGTCTTTATAATACCTTAAGAGATTCTATGATAATGTCGAAACTCAAGTTAACACATCAAGATGTTGGGTATTGAATATTGAGAGTAAAATGACAGGAAGTCATAAACCCTAGATATTGCAAGGATGCAATAAGGGACTTTTTAAAGGGTTGAAATACCTAAATCTTTACATTGAATGAACATCCTAGATTAAGGACTAGTTCTAAGTCAGATTGGCTAGAATGGATTTTCTATAATGACTAGTTTGAGTCTAGAGTACTAAATAAAGTAAGTAAACTATAGGATGAGACAGTTCCAAGATGAGTCAGAGGTGAGTGTCTAGATGGCATGACCAATCAGAAGGATCATACTTAGCTAGAAGGGATCTAGAGTTGTATGGTCGATTGAGTTTTGTAGGACACATCCCTAGGACTGAGATGGAGAAACTTGACAGTTCCTTATATCTATACTCTTCGAGAAGGGTCGGGTTACTTCCAGTTTGGAAGTGCGCGGGGGACCACTTGAGTCCGTGGTTGGAGGAAAAGCACTCGGATGATGCTCTCCCTCTATAGCAGTAAAATCTTTGAGGCTTGTGAAGATAGACATCAACATTCCAAAGGCAGTGAACTCCAAGATTCTGGCTTACGACAGTCAAAACTTATGAGGTAAAACTATTATTTATGCTAAGTGTATCCTTTATGATATGAATGAATATTGTAAGGAATTATCTTGATTCTAGTTATGATTACATGTGAATTCCAGTTCTGAATTTATCTGGAAAAGTTATACTTTATTCTTGTGCATATGCAATGATTTAAAAAAAAATTATCTCTCATGTTTACTAAGTTTATTTACCTTCTAGTAAATTCTTGAGTTTACTTGTGTATTAAGAGACGGGTTGTTACAGCCCTGCAAGCAAATGTTAGTTGTTTTATCCTTCATTATTCGTCAATTACACAAGAATATGCTACAAAATGTTAGCAAAAACACAAATATCCTTGAAAAAAATAATGTTAGGGGGTTAGGATCTGAAAACAGTAAACAATGAGAGAAAAAATGAAGCTAAAATGGTTGTTTTACCTTTCAAACTGTGCTGCTTTGGGGCGTATCCACTCCACTACAGTAAACAGGAGGGCGCAGTTGAACTTTTGCAACAATCAGAAGGGCATAGTTGAACTTTTGCAGTCAAATGTTAGCAATCAAATTTCAAACTGGGGTGCAGTCGCCCTTCTACAGAAAAATGTCAAAAATCAAATTTTTAATCAGGGGTGTGGCCGCCCAACTGCAGAAAAATGTCAGAAAATAGATTTTCAAATCAGGAGCATGGCCGCCCAACTACAGAAAAATGTTAGAAAACATATTTTTAAATCAGGGGCATGGCCGCCCAATTGCAAAAAAGTGTCAGAAATAAGATTTTTAAATAGGGGCGTGGCCGCCCAATTGCAAAAAAATGTCAGAAAACAGATTTTTAAATCAAGGGCGTGGCTGCCCAACTGCAGAAAAGTGTCAAAAATCATATTTTTAAATAGGGGTGTGGCCATCCAACTACAAAAAAATGTTAGAAAACAGATTTTTAAATCAGGGGTGTGGCCACCCAACTGCAGAAAAGTGTCAGAAATCATATTTTTAAACAAGGGTGTGGCCGCCCAACTACATAAAAATGTTAAAAAATAGATTTTTACATTAGGGGTGTGGCCGCTCAACTGCAAAAAGTGTTAGAAATCAGATTTTTAAACAGGGGAATGACTGCCCAACTGCAGAAAAATGTCAGAAAACAGACTTTTTAATTAGGGGCGTGGTCGCCCAACTGCATAAAAGTGTCATAAATCAGATTTTTAAACAGGGGTATGGTCGCCCAACTGCAGAAAAATGTTAGAAAATAGATTTTTACATCAGGGGCGTGGCCACCCAACTGCAGAAAAAGTGTCAAAAATCAAATTTTTAAATAGGGGTATGGCCGCCCAACTGCAAAAAGATATCGAAAAATAGATTTTTAAATTAGGGGCGTGGTTGCCCAACTACAGAAAAGTGTCAAAAATCAAATTTTTAAACAGGGGCGTGGCTGCCCAACTGCAGAAAAATTTCAGAAAATAGATTTTTAAATCAAGGGTATGGTCGCCCAATTACAAAAGAATATTAGAAATCAGATTTTTAAATCAAGGGCATGGTCACCCAACTGCAAAAATGTTAGAAAACAAAGTTCAATCAGGGGCGTAGTCGCCCAACTGCAGTGAATTAGAGGGTGTATTCATTTTTTTGTAGTGAACCAGAGGGCATAGTCGTCTTTTTGCAGTGAACCAGAGGGGTAAGTTGCCTTTCTACAGTGAACTAGATGGCATAGTTGTCTTTCTACAGTGAACCAGAGGGCATAGTTGCCCCTCTGCAGTGAACCAAAGGGTGTAGCCACCCCTCTGTGACCTATACTTGTAAACAATCTTAACAACAATGAATGTAAAGTAAAATAACCTATTTTTGGGTCCCACCGGGCGTTCCAAAAATGTGCATCCTTGAGTTTTACCTATTCTAATGATGCAAAACAACTAAAATATAATGTAAAGACACAAATAACACCTCAAAGATCAGCCTAAAGAATTATTAGCACAAAGAGATAAGATGAAAGAAGATTGCAAATGATTATACCTTCTCTTTACAACTGACTTTCCTTGGTTGGCCCTTGATTTTGAATACTTGTGTGCTCCTTGGATGGCTATAGATATGACTAAATGCAAGATTGATTATATGATGGGATGCCAATGCAAATGGCTAAAATGGCTTGGCTAAGTAAGAGGAAATGCTTGTGAGTTGAGTGTTCAAAATGACATGTACGTGCAAAAATGACTAAGTGTTGAAAATGCCTTAAAGGGGGGTATTTATAGAGGAATTTGAATTCTCTAGAGAATTCAATGGTTGAGATTTATCCAACAAGGCCAAGATGAAGGGCTATGGTGAGTTGAGGACTCACAAGATTCCACATTTTGAAATGTGGAATGTGAAGTGGCTAAGGGTATGATGATGTGTAAGTGAGGTGGAATAAGGACAAGTGATGTGAAAGGACATGTACCTTGGAAGTACATTGGGAAATGAGAAGATTCCTTGGAGGAATAAATGTGAATTAAAAATTCACATGCTTGGGAGAATCTAGTGGATAAGAGAGGGTCTCCAAAAAGGTGGGAGTTTGTCACATGTGACTTGATGTGACAAGTCAAAGATTCTAGAAGATGCATGGGAAAAGGGGATTCTAGGAGGAATAAAATGTGAATTAAAGGGAAGAGGGGAACTTAGGGTGAATAAAAATGAATTAAAAATTCCTTGGGAGATGGGGAGAGTTGACCAAGGTACTGATTAGGCTTAACTAATAAGTAATCAGAGGATAATTAGGGGTTAATGAGGATTAGAAGCCAACTTGCAAAAGTTGATTAGGCATGTGCACATCCCTAATGAAGAGATTAAGAGATGGATTAGATGAAAATGACATGTGAGGGATTAAATAAATGTATTATTTATTTAATTCATTTGATGAAAATGGGATTACGGAGGGTAAGGTATTTAAGGTAGTTAATTAAATACTTTAGAGATTTGGCAGAATTAAGGGTATTAATTAAATAATAGTAATATTACTTAATTAACTCGGATAAGAGGATGTTTAGATGAAAAGTGATAAATTTGGATAAATTAGGTGTCCAAATTTGGATGTCTATAGATTGAAGCCCTTCCTGGATAAAATGATTACCCCTTATCAAAAAGGCTTTGTCCCAGGCTATAAAAAACTAGATGCTGCTATGTCCATGCACAAAATCCTTCATTCTATTGGTAGAAGTAACAATGTAGGTATGGCCTTTAAACTTGATAACTCAAAATCCTATGACAAGGTGTCATGGAAGTTTCTCCTAAAAGTCCTTGTTAAGTTTGGATTCAATCAGGCTGTTATAAACCTCATCAAAGAATGTATTTCCACAGTCAAGTATTCTATTCTTGTTAATGGTGTGCCTTATGGATTCTTTTGTACAATGAAAGCGATTAGGCAAGGTGACCCCCTATTCCCATACCTCTTCATTATGGTGGCAGATGTTTTAAGCTGGAATAATTTTAAACTTCTCTGAGAAGGTGCTATCATGGGGATCAAGTCTACTACCTCCCTAGACCCCTCAACTATCCACCAATTTGTAGTTGATACTATTCTCTTTGGGAAAACCTTAGTTGTCAAAGCTAGGAAATGGAAGAAATTCCTCAATAATTATGCCTCCAATTATGGCCAATGCATAAATTACACAAAAAGTATGATATATTGTTAGGGTTCAAGCAAATAAGAGCAATAAACATTAACAATTATATGCAAATTAAATAACCCAAAATTAACAATGATGAATAACACAAAAAAGATCAACACAAAATTATAATGTGGTTCACCTAATATGGGCTACATCCAAATAAACTCAGTCACCCACTAATTTTATTATCCGGTGCAAACAAAAGATTACTATCTCGTGAATACCATACCACAATTTACATCCCAACTACTCATAACAAGCCATTTGGAAGCTTCTAGAATTATGGTTTTACAAAGTCATTTTTCATTTGTTGGTTAACTAAAATTAACTACCAACCCCTTGACGTGCAAAAAAAAGGGAAATTTTTTTTCAAGGGCTGGGTCCTCAAACCCCTACTCAAGGCCTGGCCTGACCCTGAACCTTGGCAAGGATATGTAAAGAGTGTATAGTATTTGCATAATCAATTGCCACATACCAACATATACTTCTTTGACACCACTCAAGTTTTTCAAAATAAGGTGATTGCTATTCTTGGTTGTGATAGTTCCCCTCTCCTAATTGTCCATTTGGGTCTTCCTTTTATAGTCAAGGAAGTCACCTCTAATTTCTAGAATTCGATGTTGGAAAGATTGCAAAAAACTTATTGGTTGGAAAGGTTCAATCTTGAGTCATGCAATCAAATTATAACTTGTTGCTGCTCTCAAAGGTATATTTGTTTATTTCCTCTCCCTGTTCAAAATTCCTAGATATATAGCAAAAAATTTAGAAAGAATTCAAAGAAACTTCCTCTGGTTTGGTACAAAGGAGAAGAAAAAGTTAGCTTTACTAAGCTGGGATATAATCTACCTTCTTAAAACTAATGGTGGACTTGGAATTAGAAAAATTCAAACTACCAATAAAGCTCTTCTAGCTATGATTGGTTGGGATCTTTTGAGGAACAATAAGGATCGGTGTACTGTCCTAAATGCCAAATACTTGAACAATATCCCCTTTATTAGGAGTTTGTACACCACTAAACACCCTCATGGGTCTTTAATTTGGAACAATATTATTAAATCAAAACAACTACTTTAGGGTGGTCTAAGATGGAAATTGGGGGATAATTCTAGAATTAATTTTTGGGATGATTCATAGATCTTGGGACAACCCCTCAGCCAAAAATAAGTTTAAGGACCTCCAAAGTCGTACCTCAAACTACTTTGATAGGAATATTGTTGATTACTTCATTGGATGCTTGGGTTCCCAAAAATGGAAAAAAAATTGGAGAGATGTTGCTACAACAATCAAGGGTTAAGGAAAAAAGCTTGGTCCCTTTAGAAAACCCTTTCCTTCACTAGAATCCCTATGTTTCAGAATGAGGATAGCTTCTTTTGGGCTAAGGAGAGTAAAGATAGCCTAATTGTCGAATCGGCTTGCATTCTATTGTCTAAGCATGGTCCCTACACCTTATACCCAACACCATGTACCCAAGATTAACTTCTTTTGGTGGAAAACTACCCACAACAAAATCCTCACATAGGATAACCTACTAGAGGATTCTAGATCCCTAATAGATGCACTTTATGCATAATGGATGAGGAATTTGTGCCTCATTTATTATTACATTGCACCTTTTTTGTTGAGGTTTGGGCCTATGCTCTGCAAAATCTAGGTGTCTGCTGGTCAGTGAATGATAGTGTCAAAAGTCTAATTTTAAATTGGATTTGTCCTTTTAGTCACCCCCTAACTAGGAAAATTTGGAGACAAGTCCCCACACCATCATTTTGTGGAGCATATGGAAGGAAAGAAATAATAGGATATTCTGTAAGGAAGAAAAGAGTGCCAAGTAGGTCTTTGGTTCTTGCTCCAGGCTTCTAATTGAGAATGTTTCTTTGTGTTGTTGGAAAAACCTAGGAAGGCCCCCTAATGAAATGAAGACTAATGTAGCTTGTAAATGGGGCTTATAGCTAGACCCAAACTCCTTTGATAATTCTAAACTTATGGCAAGATAGAACACCAAAGGGAGGCCTCCACTATTGAGTTGGTCTAAACTCAACTTTGATGGGGCTACGAAAGGAAATGCAAGACCAACTAGTATGGGGGGCATAATAAGAAATTTTGAGGGTAAGTTATTGTTGGATTTGTAGGGGTATTGGAGAATAATCTTCTATAATAACCAAAGCTATGGATATGTTTGGAGGAATCAAAATTGCCTTATCTTTACGGATCAAAAGATTGCAGGTGGAAGGTGACTCTAAAACTATAATTGATATTGTTAAAGACAAAGGTTTTATTGGATGAACTTGTGCTAATATTATCTTGGATATTCAAAATATCCTTTTGAATTTGGAAAGCACAAATATTTCTCATATTTATAGAGAAGGTAATAAGGTTGTGGACACCATGGCTAACTTAGGGATATCCTTGGATTCAACTAGATGTTGGAGAGACTGTTCTTCCCTACGAACAAAATTCAAAGGTTTAATCCTTGAAGAACAAAATATTAGTATCCAAAATGAGGAGAGCCCAATCTGATTTCTTAAATATTATTATTTAATGCTTACTCTTGTCATATCCCTTCTGATGGGTAAGTTGGTGTGGGATTGGATTTAATAAGTAGATTTGTACACGTGGACCTTAAGGACCACTACCAATTTGATGTGGAATGGTATTTTAATTAAGGGAATGAAAACAAACTTTAGGGCCACTCTCTATTCTCGGCCCACACGAGGCTCCCTTTACTAATCTTAATGAGATCATCATTAGGTTTAGTTGGCAAGGAAAAAAAGGGAAACCCATGTTTCGAGACTTATGATGACTAATTTTGCAATTCAAATTTTGCATGTTTGGTCATTATTGTCAGCCCTCATCACACGATGTCCTTGAATCATTTTAAAATATGCTACTATAATGGTGAGTATTTGGAAAAGTCTTTTGGCGCACAAAGAATTGTAACCACATTTATTCATGACAATAGAAGTTTCACATCATTCTAGATATCTTGAGAAGGCCTGTGATTTTCCCTTGATTTAACCAGCCAACTTATTTCCAACCCTTTGTAACTCTTTGGATGTTTCAATTTAATCAAGCACATTAATCACTGCAGTGACCAACCTAGCCAAGCGAGCCAACTCAACCTAATTCAGAGAATGGGAGGTGAAAGATTTTGCACAAAGCTTGGTTCCTGCAAATAATTTCAAAGAGATGTCTTGATTTGGCACATTTGTGTGGAGGGAGGTCTGGCACCTTTGGTGGAGAGCCTAAATGGCCGTGATGAGAATCTCTCTATTCAATTTTTTAATGACTAGAGCAATAGACAAGTTAAACTTGGTGGTATTTCCTTCGAGGTTAGTGAAGAGGTCATAAAAAAAGCTAATGACCTTTCCTACAATGGGCATAAACTCAAGAAACACACCAAAATGTAAGATGTTGATAACATGAACTGGTTTTTCAAGGATAAGGAGTACCCCACCAAACTGCATGTAGGGTATGATTGCAACAAGCTACCAACACCGTGGGACCAAGTTTGTTTGGTGATTATGAAATATGTAACACTCAAGGGTAGGTTTAAATGCTTTTATTATTACCATATGTCAATGCTCAACCATTTTAGACACTGTCTGCTCATCAACCTCCCATTTTTTCTTCTATCTTCCCTCAAGCTATTTGTGGAAGAGGTTGTGGAGATTTTTTCTAAGAAATCTAAGAAACCTCTTGTCTTGCTTCATCAGGGGCTTATCTTAAGATTCTACCATTTTCACCTAGCACTCTAACCCCCCTAAACCAATTTGAGCTATCCTTGTGGAAGAAGCTCCCATTGTCACTCCCCCCCATGAAACCCCACAAAACCCCTGCAAGGTGGATACTGCCAAACCTAGTGCCAAGCGCAAGCTAAATCCCATTGCTAATCAATCCACTCTTGAAACTAACCCTAAACCCTTGGCCAAACAATCTAAAAATATATAGTAAAACCAACCAAGCTCAGAGCTAAAAGTTGGTAATGGTGGGGCTTTTTGAGCTTAAACACTCTCCTGTTAAAAATTGGGGCAAGCATGTTGTGAAGAAATACCCTAACAAAAAGAAGAAAAGTTTTATCACCTTATTCATTGAAGAAGCAACCTCTGAGGTGGAGGATGATGTTAATACTAATAACACTTGTGAAGAGGAAAAAATGATTGTAACTAATCCCAATGATGGTTTTGAGGTTACCAGTGTGAGAAGATCCCACATATTGGCTAGTAAGTAGGTGCCTAAGGTCACTGTTGATGAAATTTCAAGTGATTCTAAATGGGACAATAGATAACATGATAACAACAATATTGATATGGAGGATGATGCTAAGGATTTTGCTAATGTCCCAATCCTTTTTCTCGAGCTTAATGAATTGCTCAAGGAGGACTCAACCCCCCTCCCCCCCCTTAAGCACAAAAAGGAAATATGCCATAATTGCGAGAAAACAACCTAGGATTGCAATGTTTTGATGGCTCATGTGGAAACTCTTGAAAGGAAGCTTAATGGACTTTCATGCTTCACTCTCAAAGTTATCCACCACCACTCTATTGTCACTCTAGCTTCAGTGCTCCAAGAAGAAATAAAAAACACAACACTTCTATTGACCCTAGCTCCAACCAACAGAAGATAGATATCTTCAAATTCCTCATGGAGGAATGTGAGAACATTCCCAAGTAGGGGGCTCTTGTTGGTTGTTTTTGGTTGTTTCCTTTAGTTAGTTATTCTTTGTTTTTTTGTTGTTATTTCATTGTCTCTAGTCTATTTTGGTCTTGTTGCTCTAAACTTTTTTCCTAGTGGCCTTTTGTGTAAAGGGTACATCACCCTTTAAATGCTACTTATCTTATAAAAATCAAAGCTAGTGGAGATCTTGAAAGCAATAAGGGAAAACAACTCCTCATGTTAAAAAAATATTTGATATAGGTTGAATGAGGATGAAGATGTGCATGCCTTCACCAAAATTTCTATCAATTAGAGAGTTAAAATTTATAAGAATATAAATTGCTAACTTATTTGGTCAAAATAATGTAGAATAATCTAATTTTATAAAAGATGAAGTTTGATAGATTTGACCACATGTTTAGTTGAAGGGTAGTGGATTATCACCTTAGTATTGGGAAAAGGCATGTTGTTCACCTTGCATAATATTATAATATAAAAATTAATATTATTTGTGGTGCACCTAGGGGATTTAAGGATGTATCATGCATCACATGGATTGGACATTCTTGGGATTACTTTTATACGTTGTATGTAACAATGACATAAATAATTGATATATGGTTTGCACATGGTGAAATATTTGATATTGGGAAAACTTAGTGCTAAAAAAGTAAATGAGGGAGAAATAGTTTTATAAGCTCATGGTATTAACCACATGGTTTGTGTAATCCATTTGGTGGTTTTGTGTGAGCTTATGTCTATAGATACAACCACATGAATATTTGTTGTGGTTGAGTAGTTGGCTATCATAACCTTTGGCTTGTTGGCTAAGGTTGATTGATCATCTTGTGTAGGTTACATACGTGAGGAGGGGAAACATGGATTGGGATGTGTGGTTACATGATTCTCATTTTCTTATTAACATGTAGTGTATTTAGGGAGATTGATGTTTTAGATGTATTCATGGAGACTCTATAAGTGTATTATAATATTTTCTCTTGAGATAATGCATTTAGTGTGGATGCTTTTGGAGGTTGATTTTTTTCCTCATGATAGTTTTCCCAAGGTACATCTTGTGTCTAATGGTATGCTTTCCTTTTATTTTGCATTATGGATTTTGAATACTTGTTTGCATATTTTTCTCTCTTTGAGAACTTATGTGAAAATAGTTCATTATGGATACAAATTTCCTTTCACTTAAAAACCCCACAAATGGAAAGGTTCTTGAATTTTTCCTTGGTTTTAAGAAGATGAGTCCTATTTGAGATTTATGTAGAAGTCTAAAATCTTAAGTAGAGGACAAGACCATAACAAAAACTAGTAATAGCAATATCAAGATTAGCTTTTGAGGATCATAAAAAATAATGTATGATAATGAAAATTAATACTTGGAGTGTGTCAACCAAATAAAGAGTTGATGAAACCCATAAGGATCCATTCTATATGAGAAGACATAGTTCAACACTAGATAACACATTTAGATTTTATTTTTTCTTGAAGTAAGCCTTAGTATTCTCTAGCATACTTAGCTAATTTTTGTAGATCAAGGTGTTATTTCGGGTGGTAGTATGTCTCTTAATCCAAATAAACCACATGCAAAAGAAAGGTAAGTAATACCATAAAAGTTTAATGAGATGATTTCCTTTGAGCAAGTTGGGGTAGCAAGCATTCTATTGTTGGGTGCAATTTCTAGGCTCAATCTATTTTAAAAGTGGACTGCAAAATAGAGAAAGAGAGAAATCCAAATGTTGGAGGCCTCTTTATAATCAAAGGGGATATGAAATAAGTATTCATAAGCTTTGAAACATTTGCAATAGATATGTGATCCCATGACACCCCTCTTAAAGAGATTTTCACCATTGAGGATCTTATTATGCTAAACAAGACACTAAAACATTTTAATTTTGGGAGTAATGTTAAAGTTCCATCTGTTGTGCAAATAACAATCAAGAGGCTCTCCACCATGGAGAGAATAAACACCAACCTTGATTAAGTAGCTATTTAAGGAGCCAATATCACCTAAAATTAAATTATGAACATTATGAGGGTTATAGGAAGGATATCGAAGAAACTCTTCCTAGTTAGTTTACACTCTTTTATGTTTTCCCTAGAATGTCCACTGAGGTTAAACCACTTAGGTAGACACCCATCCCAATTGATGAGATGTTAAATTTTTCCCACACCAATATGTTTAATGGATGAAATGAGACCTCTTATAATGAGACAACATAATGGTTTGTTACCTAGAATTGGATCATCCCCGTATTTGGATCAATTAGTGCACAATTTTTTTTTTTTAAAGTTAACATAACATACATGTAATACACATTAAGTCATGACATGAATTTCATTTAAGTAGATTCACTAACACATACATCCCTTGGGGTACACGAGGAGTCATTACGCAACTTAGATCCACACAACGATAATAAGGAATAAAAGTCAAAGATATAATCCATAACAAAGTAAACATTAACAAATGTAACACATACATGAAAATTCATTGATAAGAAACCATCTGTGTACATAAATACAACATATGCATGATTAACTTAACACATTGAATAACAACTGTCATGGCCAATATCCACACAAGGTTTAACGTTACATGACAATACAATATCCAAGAGGTATAATGATACAACAGTGTTTTCAAACATGAACGGAAACCATACACAAGATAACATGATACAAATAAACAGATGAATACAAAGTATTATAACTGGCTCCAAGACAAATACAACTCTGGAGTCACTGCAACAACACCAATCCGCACCTCTCGATCCTCGACTGGGGACCCAATGGGGTGCTTAGCACGTTCCACCCGACCACGTGGGTCCGAAGACCCACCCCCCGTGCTAAGGAGCTGACAAGAAGAGTCCTCAACCAAGAACATCCAAACAGGGAACCACAAGACTCAACGCTATACAAAAGTATCATAAAACTCAAGAATTACAATGACATAATCAACAACATCCAAGAGTCAACATAATAACTTAAAGTCATAAATCTCATCACATAAATCAAAGCAATGGCTAGTAAACAAGTAACCAAAGGATGATCATGAAACACTTCTAAATCAAACTGAATTAATAAACATAATACAATTCCAAATTGCAATTAAACAATACAATAACATCATATCACAGTACCATAAGAGTACAAGGTCATAAATATCAATGAAAACACACAAGACCACAAAGTACACCAAAGATATATATTAAGGCAATAATCACAAATCAATATAAATCCATATATCAACAATCTAAACCAACTCCCACAACATACTTCCAGAGGAACACAATAAAGTAAAACACATGGGCAACTAGGGGAGAGTGTCATCACATAGTCCTGCATGGGCTATCATGTGCTCTTCCTCCCAACTGGAGGCACCGGTCCCATCTATGGTTGTCCTGTGCCCTTCCTCCCAACTGGAGGCGCCGGTCCATAGGGTGACTCATGTGGAGCCGTAAACCTCTCGTGAAGACGAGGTCACGACCTTGCCAACCACGGCCTTCTCAGCCTTCCATTAGCCTACAGAAGTGCTAATGAAGACGACGCATCCTTCTTTTTTTTTTATCTTATAATGATATTACTACCCAACGCTCCTAAGTTAATTATTAGGTTTTCACTTAATTACTAACTCACTCGTGGGTTATCCTGTGCCCTTCCCCTTAAACAGGGCGCTGACCCCCACGAGGAGCCACTCTCCCTAGAGACCCAACAACATCAAACCAAAGAACCAAGGGTTGTACAACATAACAAAAACATTAGATCACAACAGAGAAACGTGCGAGGCATTACCCATCTCGCTATAAACACATAGTCAAAGTCTCAACAATTCTCGTACAACCCTTTCAAAATCATGAAACCAAAACACTTGCCACATCAAGGGCACATAAAGAGAGAACATCAACTGACAATCATCTCAAGCCTCTGGAACCCACAAACAAGGGTAAAATGAAGCAACACAAGTTTTCCCCAATAATTCCAACACAAGGATAAAATTTCCCTCAAATAAGAGAGTAACTCCGAAAAGCCACACAAAGAAAGTTTCATCAAACCCCATCCACAAATCATTCAACCCAAAAACACAAATACAATCCACATATTAACAATGGTGTCACCTCAAAAAGGGTTACACAAAAGAAATTCAACCTTTAAATACAACAAAATCACTTAATAAAACAAAAAGCCACCAACTAGGTATTCCACGGGAGACCTCAATTTTCTCCTCACAAGAGCCCCTTACAATGGCACACAAATCACCTTCATAAAATCAGCAACATAGCAATGACAACAATTATATGTTCGCATTCCCAATTAAAAGAAACCAACCTACTCAATGACCAAAACAATTACCATCTCAAGATTCTAAATAAGTATCCATATAAGAACAACATTTATTAGAAACTCGGATCGTCATAAAGTTATACCCTAATCAACAATGCAAGAGAAATAATTAAAAAGGAAGTCTCCATTCAAGAACAATTTATTTCAACGTTTATGCAAGTTTATAAAACTACCAAAATGAAGACAAATAGAGTTTACAACAATACTAAACCATGACTAAAGATGAAAATTAATTCTAACATACACAATTCCTCAATTAAAGAGTTAATACAACCACCAATTCTAAGATTACCAAATGCAACCATATAACTAAACTCTCTAATGATCCCAAGGAATCAATATACTATTTCCCCTCTAAACATTACCCCCCTTGATTAATCAATTTATCGTAACCACAAGATTAAATAACTAACGAAATGCAACTTATGTCCCAACCACAAATACTTTTTCAAGACTACTATTTTAATATGACAACTACCAAGTGTAGACTCCTTAATAAAGTATTGGACTAATATAATACAAACATTCACGGATAAATTTAACCACTAATAATAAAAGAAACATTCTATTTATCTTATCCAAAATAAACTCATTTAATTGAAAAGAGCCTAAAGCTATCCAAATGTATATTTATACATAAAAATTTCTCCTTTAATTACCATTTAAGTATCCATTTCAAGGTACTCTAAAAAACAATCAGTTTACATTATATTTATGCGCTCATGATGTAGTTATATAAAATATTTAAAGGGAACATAATCTAACTTCTTATTTATATTTTACATCATTATATCTTTTATATATTTTTTTAATATAATTAAAGAGCTTGAAGTAGACAACGCACTGGTGGATGTCATCCCAATTTAGGTTCACTATTTTCTACAAAGATTAAAGAAGCACCAAGACTTACTTGATTGTATGAATAACAAGATTTACTACCTATAAGGTCGATCTAATGGATGGAAAATTCTATTAGTTTCAAATACAATGAATAATATTTGCACTCGTAAGGAGGATATAATGATTATTCCCAGTGCCCCGAACTAAGAGAAAAGGATTCAAGAACACTCATGATAAAGAGGATATGATTGATGTTCAAACATAGGACTCAACATCGGAGCACAAACATCACCTATCGTATAAAGGAGACTTAACAATTAAGTTATCCTCAATAAGAAACTACTACAATAATTAAAGAGCTATAAAGAGTAATCCCTAGCCAAGCAACTTCCATAACATTTAAATAATATATAAATAGGTTTGGCCACATATCCTATCTTCACTTTCCTATGATTTAAATTCAATACTCTATTTCTACTCAATATGTGCAAGCATCTATAGATATTTATATTCACATTTGTGGTAAATGAAAACATTTCCATGCGATAAAGATTGATAATGAAGTAAGAGAGATTATTTAAACTTTTAAACTTCCTAATATGATCAAGCTCGCGGCTGAGATAGGATGGCAAAGAAATCAGAGGGATCATTTAAATCTATACACCCTACCATGTTCCAGTGCGCCACTATGACAGGTTATCACTAAAACCAAAGAGATTATTTGATTTACCACACCTTTGCTAGTCTAAGAGCTACGACTGTGACGGGTTGCCAATGGTTTCAGGGAGGCTACTTAATTCTGTACAACGCCTCAACTCTGAATGCTGTAACTAAGGCAGGTTGCCAAGCATATCAGAAAATGAATATTGGAATTTGGAAATATCGCCATCTACTTGCATTATTATCAACTTTCACATGATATCCATAAGACGGAAGAGAAGGAGAAAGGTGAGGTGCAAATACGTGACTTAAGAGAAGGAGAATTAATGTACAACCTTTCCTTTTTAAACACATTTCTGTTTGCTGGCGAGTTTTCCAGAGACGCGCTCAAGTTTGAAGTTTGAAAATTAATCTTCACCACAATTGACAATATTTATTTTCAAGTGCAACAACTGCGATAGATTGCCAGCAGAATCAAGCAAGTTATTTAAACTTTTAAACTCCCTATTAAGTTCAGGTGCCGCGGCTGAGATAGGATGGCAATGAAAATCAGAGAAATTATCTAAACCTTTAAGCAAATCTATGCAACAGAATGCATAACCAGAGCAACTCTATCTAGAACTCGGCGTAAAGACAAATTTGAAGGTGTTATTAGAATGACACCCAATAAATGCAAATTGCTATGATTATGAATGGACATTATCCTATGTGGATCTCATTAGTTTTGTTTTGATCTAAACAACAAATGCATGACCTTTATTTTCGATTTAAAATCATCCATAATTAAGGGCTACCAGCTAAGGAATACTTACCAATATACGCTATGATAATATTATAACAAGATCTCGAGCTAGCCGAACGGAGGATTGGATGAAACTCTGTCTAAATCCATCCACAAAAGCTATTTGGGAAAACCTTTGTGGGTCGGCCGCTCTTTCGCCTTTAGATATCATGGTCTTCATTCTTGGATTCCTCCTGCGCAATATAGAGCTGAAGTTTGCAAAATGGGTATCTGATGGTGAGGGTGTTAGGGTGAAGGTGGTTGGGTTAAGTTCTATAGAAGCATAGTAAATGTGAGAGAATAAATCAGAATCAATATCTTCTACTGGCGTGAGTACGGGCATTGGAGAAAGCCAGTAACCTCCCAAATTATGAGGATTGTTCGAAGTAAAGAGGGCGACCATATTTTTCAGATGGGAGTCCCCCCCGAGTTGTCTCTTCAATTCTAACTTATGAGTTTCAATGATTGAAATCTCTGCCTGGGAGGTGGTGAGACAGAGGAAGATAAAGCGTATACCATCTTTTCCAGCTTTTCTTGCCTTTTACTCTTCCCAAAATCTTATCACGATGCTTTATTATTATTTATTTATTTAGCAATAAACGATTCTTCTCTTTTTTTTCCATTTTCAACTGATTTCCTTGCTTTAATCCTTATTCAATCTTGAGTTCAAATTTTCTAAATATTTTATCTACGTTAATATTTTCTCAATTTTAAATTTCTTAATTAAATTCACTCATTAGACAATAATTATTTTTATTAAATTCATTTACTTACAATTATATTTCTTTCATCTTAAAATAAGAAATTTTCAATGATAATACAATCAACATTTATTATTAAATCTAGCTCTTTATTTGATCCCAAACCAAATCAAGTGACCTTAAAAATTAGATTAATTTGATAAATTACATCTAGTCATAATATTAGTGATATTGTCTAACATAAAAATCAAATTAAATAATGCAATCCCAAAATCCTCATGACCAAGCAAATCACCAACCATAAGTAACAAGCGAAAATGACATGGCCACCAAACAACCAACTTCCTAAATTTCAAGAATGACCAAAATGGAGAGGCATTACATCAAACACCATGAAGTGTTGCTATTACCAAATTAGTAGTTCTAATAATCAAAGACTTCATTTTACAGGTGTTGGGATTTTGAAGTATGGATTTGAGTAAGCACTTGCCACCATTGATATATTTGTGGGAAAAAAATATACTTCATAAGTCATTAGAGGATTTGGAAGAGTGTAGACAAACTTAGCTCCTATGGTAGTGCTCATAATGAGTGAATATTTAATTTTGAGGTTGCCTTATGGCTTTTCTATAGACTTAATGTTGGCCAACAAGATGATTATTTTTCCTTTGAGTATGCTTACTCCCTTACCATAAGAAATCTCTAATTTTTTGTCTACAACAAAAATAATGAAGATGGGGAGAATGATATATCATGAGTTGTAGATAAGAAGGCTAAAGACACATTATTTAATTGAAACCAATCCACCTATGATGCTTAGCCACCCATTATTGAACCTTTAGATGCGCTTGTTAAATTTTTTATAAGAGATAAAGACAATAGTTAGAGCTATTTGATTTTAAGCTCATAGGAACACTCAAATATTTAAAAATTCTAATATTATCATGCATAAATTCAATAGTTTGAGAAAATAGTAGTAGAAGTGTTTATGGTGTAAAATATACATTTGTTGGCATGAATGAAAATTTTATAAGAGAGCGAGAAATTGTCAAGACAACTCTTTAACCTTCCAACATTCAACTTAGTAGCTTCCTAGGTAAAAAGATGGCATCATTGATAAAATAGGAATGATTAATCTCCCTTACCCCATTAGAAAACTTGTCAAAAGAGTTGCATAAAGAAATAGGCCTAAACTTATTTAACGAGTCACTATTATTTTATTTAGGGATGAAAGCTAAAGGGTGGTGTTGATTGTACCAACAAGCTTATTGTAGATACCCTAAATTGTCCTGACCTACGAACAACACTTTTTGACTAACTTTCACCCTTCTTTACCAAAATGATTAAATAATACATTATTATTCAATTATTATCATTTTTCGTATTCTACTATTAATTAAGTAATTTAACATTATTTGATTAATTCATTGTGATTCATCATTTCCAACTAATTAAATAAATCATATTTATTATATAAAGTCTTAATTTAACGTTATTCTACTGATTAATTAAAAAAAATATATTTATTTAATAAAGTACTAATTTAACCTTATTCCTCCTGATTAATTAAATAAACATTAATTATTTAATTATGTCACTAACCCTACTTATTCTTCTAATATTAATTGAATGGTTATCACAAATTGTTTAATTAATCTACTTTCCTTCTTAAGATTAAATAATTACTTTTAATTATTTAATCCTCCACATCCACTTCTTCTAAATTAAGTAATTACATTAATTATTTAATTCCCCACTATTCACTCAACATAATCTATTAATAAATAAAATTTTATTTATTAATTCAATATCATCTTGCACGTTCCTCTCAAAATTAATTAATTAATTAAATTAATTTATTATCCTAGATCATGCATTATTCCCTCAAATTTTAATTGCCACTCTCTCTCTCAATCAATTGAGATTGATTGACCACTCTTTTGATCAATCAATTCTTTTAACTCTCACTCACTTTGAGTCTTTTGATCAATCAATTGAGTTAACAATTCAATCTATTCCTCATGCAACCAGTTAACTAAAATCCTGTAGGCAGTTGCAGTCAGTTAGCTAGGCAATTAATTCCTCTCATTCATCCTTGGCCCTTGATCTCAAATCAACACCTCTTAATCTGGATCATTCTTCCAAATCAATCAAATATATAAAACAAGCCTCATTTGCACAACGATGGCTAACCACAAATTCTCAATATTTGGCATCCTTTATCATTCAACAATATTTAAATCTTGAAGCAACATTTGGCATACAAAATATGAGAGCAATTATCAAGGATACACATAGAGAGAAACAATTAAGGTGATTCAAAGGTACAATAGAAAGGATAAAATTGCACCAATTTGTTATCTTGTATATTGCGTTTGTTTTTGATTGAGAGATTGATTTGAGTTTAGTATTGAATTCATAGTTTAGTGGTTACTGTGATTGATTCATGCTTTATGTTTATTATAACCTCAATTTTTGATCTTATAGGACCAAGTACTATAAAATAATAGTAGTTAGGACATATAGAAAGTGATTTATAGCACATTCTTTTTCATTCAATGGGAAACAATACTAATTTATATTTTTGTTTAGTTTTTAAAAAATGTTCCATTCTTGGGATCCTCATGGTAGTTTTCATGGATAAAATAGAGTTGATGGCTTGTTTACTCACTCATTTTTTTTTGACATAAAATTTCCTTTGATAAATATCTATTAGTGATTTAGTTCATAATTTTTTTTACCAACCTTGGATATTGTAGATTCCAAGTTATATTTGTGATATTGAGAGCTTCACATACTAGGAACACTCTTGAGAATTATGAATGGCTTAATTAATTGGATGTCATGTTTCACTTGCTTCTTTCACCACAAGTATTTCACTTGAAACATTTTGAGTACGATTCACCGAAAGATGGTGATACTTCACTTGATCTATTACTCATGACTTTGAATTATGAGGATGTGACTACCTTGGCAATTAATTTAGCTTTTTATATTCCCACACATAGAATATATTGCATGGGGGGATGAAATTAACTAATTGGATCCACTATAATAGGCCCATCTCATTTATGTATAAGGTTATCTAGCCTGGATAGACATAGGATGTGTAATTTGAGGTTCAATATGCTTAGAAAAAGGCACAAAATATGCTCACCATTGGATGCTTACACATGCATGGATAGTTTTTGCATCATGTTTACAAGTACTTTAAGAATTGCTTGAGTTGTGGGTAACTTTCATTAGGAGGGATGTTGGTGGCTCCTCTCCTTTTTAGGAATAAGTGTCACCTTCCTAAGAGTCCCTCCAAGTTGAGTTTTATATGGAGTATTAGGTCTTGTAAAATCTATCTTTATCAATCCTATTGACTTATTGTTGCATTTGACACATCTTTGGATTATCTCATCTTGTATTGTTAGTACACATGCATCTAGAATTTACATGTGTTAATGCATCTCCTTATGATTAGTCGCCTACTTGTGTAAGGTATATTGTTATATTGGGATATGTGCCATTATTAGATTGACCAATATTCATGTTGTCTATGATTGATATACAAATAAAAGTAAACTCTCTCACCATTTCTTCTAATTCAATTAATTTCTATTTTATATTTACATGATTATTCTCTTGGGTTCCTTTCAACACCTTCTTGCAATGCATTCTCTATTTCTTTTACTCGTGGAGTTAATGTAATGTTATGTGGAGCTAGTTGTATAATCTATTGTCATTTACTTAAATGAATCCACTTCTCCAAACCAACCACACCTATCATGACAATGTTTCCCTAACAAATAACACATGACATCAAATGACATGGTCTTGATCTATCTTCTCTATTAATAGCCCTAATATTGATAAAAATAATATCAGTCACATTAATTTCCTTGTGTACTCCTTGTCACATTAGTTTGACTAAATTATAAAATCATTCAGACAAGACAAATAGTTTTAAATCTTTTCAAATGATAAGACATGAAGAATAAATATCTTGTAATCCAATTTGAAACCCTTATATCATTATTTTTTTCAAACCTCTCTAGTTTATCAAATGTATGTGTTAGAGTTTTTGATTCCTTTAGATGAAAATATATAACTTAGGTGCAACATGTCTCAATGTGGTAGCATGATTAGATCCATTATGTTGTAGAAATCATTATTCTTATCATTAGTAGATGAGACTTTTTTATCCCACATGCTACCACCACAAGGCTTTATTCCTTGAAATGGTCTCCATAAAAGAAATCCAAGACTAATTTTCATATCCTAACAAAACCTAAATAGTTGGAACAACCTTCTTTATTCCTAGAGACACTAAGACCATGAAAAAATTCTTCAATTTAAATAACAAAGTAATATCATTGCATAGAAATTGAAGTGATCTTTCTAATGCTTCAAAAACATGTTCAAATGGAGGTCTTGCGAAAATGTCACATGATCTCTATAAGATCAAGTACTCAAATAATATCAAACAAAAGCTAACAATCATCAAATTTATACACATGTAGAAAATAATTCAAATTTAAACTCTAATGAAAAAGAGAATGAATGTTAATACATTGAGGTGTTAAAAGATACCAAAGAGAAAATAATCAAAATTGTAATATATAAAATGAAACCATTATGAATTGGATGAGATGGTGAACATCACCTTATTTATACACTATTCATATATATAACACAAGGATAGACTAACTCAACTAATGTTATAATCCTAATATAATAAGAAAGGTATTGTGCAAAAGTAAGCCACTTAAAACAAGTAGAAGTATGCCACTTAAAACAAGTAGAAGTATGCCACTTAAAACAACTAGGAAATTGATACATGCAAACTCTTAGATAGGCACATAAGACCAAACTAATGTGAACATAACTCAAAGTTTAACAAATAAGGGTAACTTAATAGAATTTGATTAGATGTACTTTACATATTTTGACAAAGTGTATTTCTTGAACATTAATATAATTTTGTTCTCTACGTGATGAACTACATGTTTAATGCTTCTATTAATGTTGACTTTTAATATTTTTGCACCTAGTTAAGCTTAGACAACAATATCTTAGTCTCTAAAAAGTACGTTGAATAGCTTGTTCAACTTCCAAAACATGCATAACAAAGTATAAATTCAAATGTAAAACAATTTCTTAATAATTAATTATGTTAATATTGAGTCAACGTTTGTGATCTATATTCAATGACTAGTGGTTAAAAATGTCATTTGTCATTAGTGATGTTTGTGGGAGTGAAATAATAAGACTTCTAAGAAGATCATCCATTTTAATACTCTTTTGTCTAAATTATGGTTTAACCATAAATCTTTTTCCACTCAACCATAGAATTAAACTTTTCTACTCAACCATATAATTTCTTTCACCACAAAGAATGTAAGAAACAATTAATAGGTTGAAAAAAACTCTACATTTAATTAAATATAGTAGAAACAAATTACATATACTAAACATAAATACGAGTTAAAAACTCTCGTATGATTTAAAATAATGATAAACAATGATAAATTATTTATTAATTAAAAAGTCAAATCTCCTTTAATCTTAAAATTAACAAACATCTCCCCATCTATTAATTTTTAAACAAAATTAACATAATTAAATACTTAAAATGATGTTTACAATAATTCACTTAATAATATTTAAAAAGAAATAACAATTCTAAACCAGCACACGAGTGGATAGGAATTACATAAAGGTCGCATTTTAGTAAAAGGGCAGACAAACCAGCGTGGATTTCGTGGCTGTTTTACCAGTCGTTTAACCTTCTTGCACGTCGTTTCTAAGCTAATAATTTTTTCTAATACATTTTTTGTTTCGTGCCTTGGTAGCCGTGGATAAGAAGCTGTCTCTTGAGACTTTGTATGGAGGGTGCAAAGGAACCGTACGCAGAGGGCATCGCAGCCGGATTGTTGGAAGATCGCGGCAAATGCGCAGAATGTCTTAAACATTGCAGCAGTGATGTGTTAATTCGATTTGGAATGTTCAAATTCTAGAATTTGCAGGCTTATTAAATTGCGCGGCGCATGCAATTTGGGGACAGAAGAAGAAATGGTGGCAATATTTTGTTTTGGAGTGGATCGGGAGGGAGATCGGGTTGGGGTGTGACAGAACGTAGATGATTGAGATGCGTGTGAGGTAATTGATTTCCGAAGCTCCAAGAGGAGGATTTTGAGGCGTTTCTGAGATTTGGCAGGCATGGCGACCGTGGAAGGAGATGAGAGAGTCATTGCCACGGCGCAGCATATTGTGAGAAGCCTGGGAACCACTGCGAACATGACTAACGATATGCTGAGGATATTTTCGAGCTTCGACAATCGGTTTTCCAGCATGAGCGAGCAGAGCCTCGCGCAGGCGCGGAGTGAAATAGAAGAAAGGCTGGCCTTTGCAGAAGAAATGATTTTGCGGTGGGACATGAATTCGTCTGAAGCCGCGCGGCAGTCCATGATTTGGGAAGGCGCGCCGGACGAAGCGGCTTCTTATCTCCACGCCGTCGATGAAGTTCATCGCTTGACGGAGAGCCTCGCCACGCGTTCGCTTCCGGAAAATGTGAGTGATGATATTAATGGTGGAAATGATCTAATAGGTCGTGCTCAGAACGTTCTGCACGTCGCCATGTCGCGGCTGGAGCAGGAGTTTCGTAATATTTTGGATCAGGAGAGTGGAGTTTTCGAGGCTGAGCGGCTCTACGAGAGAAATCAGGGTCCCGTGTCTAGGGTTTCGTTTTGCTCCTCTTCTACTCACGAGGAGGACTTGACGGACGAGACATCCATTAGCTCTCCTGCAAATGTAAACGGCAATGGCGATCGTGAGAATGTCAACGTTATCTTGGATTTAATAGCTCCTGAGGTAATTCCCGCCCTGAAAGACATTGCTGAGCGTATGGTTGCTTGCGGTTATAAGGAGGAGTGTTGTCAGGTTTACATTTGTCTCCGTAGACATGTCCTAGAGGAGGGGCTGTATCGTCTTGGCATAGAGAAGCTTAGTATAGAAGAAATTCAGAAGATGGATTGGGAATGTCTGGAAGGGAAGATGAAGAAATGGAGCCAGGCTGCAAGGATTGCAGTGGGAGTTGTAATGGCGAGCGAGAAGCACCTGTGTGAGCAGATATTTGGGGAATTAGGATGCGAGGACGGCACCTTTGTGGAGACTGCGAAAGGGGGTATTACACAGCTTCTGAATTTTAGCGAGGCGGTGGCCATCAGCCGCAGGTCCCCAGAAAGGCTTTTCAGGATACTTGATATGTATGAGTGCCTCTCGGATCTCTTACCAGATATCAATTCTATATTTTCTGATGACTGCTGTGTGAGTGCCGGCATCAGAGTTGAGGCCCTTGGAATTTTGAGGCGCCTAGGGGAAGCGGCCAGGGGTACGTTTCTTGAATTTGAGAATGCTATTCAGAGAGAGACATCGAGGACTCCAATCCCCGGAGGGGCTGTTCATCCCTTGACTCGCTATGTCATGAATTATATAAGATTTCTCTTTGACTATACAGATACTTTGAAACATCTTATTGTCAATGAGGGAAAGGAAAAGGAAAAAGGAGATGTTAAGAGACGGGTTTCCAATGACTTCCTGGATTCTTCTGAGGATGATTGTCAGGGCGACAGTTTAAACATCTCACCTTTGGCTCATCGCCTCTTATCTATTACATTGTTGCTTGAATTGAATTTAGACGGGAAATCAAAATTGTACAAGGACGTTTCACTTTCACATATTTTCTTAATGAATAATGTTCATTACATTGTTCAGAAAGTTAAAAGCTCCGATCTTAGGACTCTTCTTGGTGATGACTGGGTAAGAAAGCACAGTGGCCAGGTCCGTCAGCATGCGACGAATTATCAAAGAGCTACTTGGAACAAGGTATTGTCTTGCCTGAGAGATGAAGGAATTTCTATTGCTGGAAATTTTTCCAATAAAGTTTCAAAGGATGCTCTTAAAGAACGTTTCAAGAGTTTTAATTCTGCATTTGAGGAGGTGTATCGGAATCAGACTGCTTGGCTGGTTCCAAATCCTCAGCTCCGCGAGGAGCTACGCATATCTATTGCAGAGAAACTCCTCCCAGGTTATCGGTCCTTCACGGGAAGATTCAAGAGCCACTTGGAAAGTGGAAGGCATGCAGAAAGGTACATGAAATACACGGCAGAAGACTTGGAGAGCTACCTATTAGACTTGTTTGAAGGCTCACCAGGTTCGATGAGCCGGAGAAGGTCTAATTCATGAGGGTGTTGTATCATCCTATTTATCTTGTATCATCCTATTTGTGTTCCTTCTTCCCAAATTTCCCTGCTTTCGATTTTGTTCATTTACTCTTACACTTGTTAAAGAATGGAAGGTACGTTAGAAACAGATCCATGCCTCATTATGTATGAATTTTTTTAGTTAGGACCAGTCGTGTGCCTCATTATCTATGCAGATTGATGCTTTCTATGGAAACACCTAACTATAAAGGCGTTTCAGGTTCACTGGTGTAGGATCTTAATGTACTTGTAAAAGTTGATATTACATGTTATGTTCAGCTATTTTTTTTAGTTTTTGAATGGGCTATAAGCGACAAAATTTAAATCGAAATTTTTGAAAGGAATTCATTTCAGTTGCTTTGATAGTGCATGCTTTGTTTATCCACTAGACAAGATTTTACTGGTTCTTCAAATGATTAGTATAAGACTATAAGTGCTTTTCTTTTTATTTTTGATAAGTAAATTTTTTTCTGTTATATGAGGCAAACAGTAGGGTAATGCTGCAATTCAAAAACCCTATCATGGGAACAGGCCACAGTAACAGATGATCAGCAGATGATCTCCTTCATTTTATATTAACACAATTAATAATGCTAGGATTAACTGTTTAATTCCCCTTAAAAATATGAGGCATGTTGGTATCTGTGCTAAGCTATATATTCATTCTCTGAAAAACCATACAGCCTGAAGAAATGAAGCAGAGGCTTCAAAAGACTATGCATATAAATATCTACACGCCCACACAGATGTGCAGTCATACACACTCATTTATACCAGTTTCCTCAAATAATCAGATTATCTTGGCATCAAATGTCCTATTGACGGGTGTAGTCTCAATTTAACTGTAGTCTAGACAATTTTCATATCAAATATCCTGTTAACAGTTTTGTCTCAGTTTAACAATAGTTCCATGATCTCTTTTCCATAAAGTGTCTCATTCAACAGAAATTAATATGCCAGTATCAGGATAATTCAATCCGAAAGGAGATAAATCCTTAGTGTTGAATACAATCATTTCTTTTGTCATATTGAGCCATTAAGAACTTCATATGAAATTTGGGATCTTATGTCTGATTAGATTTTCCTTAAATTTTATAATGGAAGGAGATGATTATGACATTGCATCCATTCTGATAGATACTACTGAATTGATACTGAGCAAAATAGATGTGATGAATTCGAATGAAATCATAATTTTGGATTAATTGACAGAGAAATGATTTATTGAGTTGAGGACACATAAGAGGATACAGAATCCTCTTAAGATATTAGCAGCTGCCCACAAGGATCTGTTACTTGTCCATAGCTTGTAAAATGGTAGGTACATACTTCCAAAACTCTCTTAAGATATTCCCAATTGAAGAAGTAGAAAAAAAGCAGGTGGAGATCTCAAAAAATCCCTTACCAGCTCATTATCAGTTGGAAATACTGGAACTGCCTTTGTGGAAGATAAGCAGCATGTATTTTCTCAAGCAATGTAAATAAAATTGATAAGAACCTTTTTAGTCTCCAATGTAACGAGTACCTTCAACCTTTATTTACTTTGGAATATCTTCAGTTTTGTCAATGTGGCTTTGATGCCTCCTTACTGTATTGGTCTTTTGATTGAGCCAAAGATTAACTCTTGAATTGGCTAGCAGATCAGCTGGCTTCTTAAAGTTTAATAAGCAATGTTTAAAGCAGATTGAATGAAGAGAATTCTGTAGATAGAAAATTCCCTTTCTATGACCCTGGATTTGCTGATTGGGGGTCTCCCTCTGTAAGGTGAATTGATCACTAATAAATCACATTCCCGTATGGTCCCAAATAGAAAGCCATTGTAATGCTCTCTGATACTACTGCTCCTTGCCAACAATTATACAATTAATCCAAAATTGATGGCGTAAAACCTAGGGTAATCTCTTGCTGGTTTGTCAAACCTTCTGCTGGGCTGGATTTAAAATTTGAAGCATCGTTGAAGTTCAATTCAAGCATACCACCTTTTGCTGGATATCATTTCCTTCTGTTTTTGTCTATCACTTTAGCAGGGATAAGCTTCATTTGTGAAAAGAAATGGCTACAGCTTTCTTTTGCTCTGTAAATACTGGCAAGAATGTGACATTCTAGTGTTTTGAATCATTTCACAAGCAGAGAATAAGAGCTTCTTCCTTTTCTTAAGATTTAGTCAGTGCTATTAGTGTATGCTAAAGCATAATTCTAAGTTTTTAAGAGTTAAAGATGAATGTGATTATTCTAGCTCCAGCCTAGTCTGCATGCCCTCCTGGGCATATGAGACGCTTCCTTGTGGAAACAAGCGGAATTTTACACTTTACCTTATATAGTGTTTAAATAGTTAACCCCTTAGGTTTTTATTACAAGACCAAGCTTGGGAGCAAAGCGAGCCTTTGTAATCCATCTATACTACGGGTGCATGTGATACAAAGAGGCAGTATTTGTTTATTGACCTAAATGCTTTGCATTTTGTTGTACAGTTAAGAAAGAATTATGCAACTAAACATGCAGGGCTTGGGAAATAGGCGCTATGATTGGACTGCAGTTCTTTGTTACTATCAATAGTTGTAAGTTGTGTTCTCTTTCTCTTTCTTTTTTCTATGTTTTTATTTACAATTCTCTTAGAACTAATTTGTTGTTGTTCTTACCACTCTGAAAATCATGTCTTCAATATAGATAGCATATAAATGGCCATAAGGGGTTCTGATGCTGTCATACAACAGTGTAGCAATGATATTACATGTTAGAAATTGAAATGTCTTTTAGGTTGAAGACATCATTTTCCAGTCCATTCCAAACTCTATTGGGTACTAAGTTACTGGTACAAGTATGGTAATGGGGGTTCACCATTTTATATAGATACTAGGAATAACACGACTTGGATATTTTCATGTAAAAAATGTAAAAGTGAAGACAAATAAACAAAAGTAATAATATGAATGTTATATGAATGAAGTTAAAAAGAGCATAACAAAACACTATAGACAATTGATAATTCAAAAGCTCGTTGCAAATCAGCTGAGGAATCTGTCCACTTGTTCTTTGATTGCTCCTTTTCCTCTAAGATCCTTGACTTGATCCTCTCCAAGTTTCTCTTTCCTTGGGTTAGACCGTCCTTGTCTGATCTGATTTTGCAATTGGAGGCTCCCTTCCTTCTCCCTCCCCTTCAAGAAACTCTAGAAGCTTTCTCTTCCCCGCCTCTTGTGGGGGATTTGGAAAGAGAGGAATCTTAGAATTTTCCAGGATAAGGTAAGAAATGTTCAAAGACCACAATCATTGAAGCTATAAAGGAGAATTGTTTAGGCTCTTCTAGGAATGACAAATTTCAAGCCCCTAAATTAGAGGAGTACCTTGTCCACATTTGAGATTTGGGATTTTCCATTGTGGAAAGTACAACCATCGTCAAGCTTGATTGAAGTCCAGTCAAGTGGATCCGTTCCCTACTTGACTGGCTCAATCTCAACTTTGATGGAGCTCCAAAGGGAAGCCCTCCAGCTGTCGGGGGAGGAGTAATAAGAAATACTGTTGGATTTCTCATGGTTGTCTATGTGGGGTTGCTGGGAATTCAAACCAATTATTATGTTGAGGCTTGTGCTACTCGCTGGGGGATCCAATTGGCCTCCAAATTGAACGTCAAACTTTGCATCATTGAGGGAGATTCATTAAATATCATAAGCTGCCTCAAATATATCTCAACCCCAACTTGGACCATCAAAAATATTATAGACGATGCTCAGGCCTTACTGATTTTTTTTTAAAAATTTAAAAATCACCCACTCCTATTGGGAGGGTAACTGTTGTGCTGATTGGTTTTCCAACTTGGGTGTGACTAGTGAAGATTTCCTCACATGGACCAGTTTGGTATATCCCTTCTTGATAAAGATGCTTGGGTTGCACATAATTAATTTCCCTCTTTGCTGGAAGATATCTGAGTTTTGCAATAGCATCTTGTGTGGATTTCCCCCCTTGCAGCCAACAAAACAATCCACTCCTCATCCTTTCTTCCCTTGGGCAATTGGTTTTGTTAGTGTCCTCTTCGTATCCTCAATTACTTCCAAATGTGCATTGTTTTGGCCCTTCTTTTCCATCATTTCACTTGTTGTATCCATAACTCTTTCATTTCCTCATGTTTATCGTTGTGGCTCATTGCCCTCTTTGTTTCCCATCCCTATTGTTTGGTTCTCCCTAATAAGCTTGGCCCTCCTTTTCCCGCTTTTGCCATGGGTGGTGACTATTTTTGCGTTAGATTATCCTCTTTTGATATTTTGAAAAAGAATGCGACCATTTGGAACATCTTGAAGAGGGAGGGTTTGAACTTTGAACTGCTAAATTGAAAGGATCAAGGGCAGTGATTTTGGCCTCTCAATTGACTTAACTAGGGTGTGGCAGGACAAGGTCATCTCCATGAAAGGTGTTATCATTGAAGTTTTAGAGGAAAGTATTGCTATTGTCATTGGAATTCCAACCATCAATTTGAAACTCTTAAAGGATTGAAGGAGAGAAAAGGAATAGCATGAAGCATTCTACAAGGACTATGAACTCATTCATGAACTTTAATATGGAATTTTCCTAACTTCCTATCCTCCTCCATGGGATGAGGTATGTTTTCTCATCATGAAATATGTCACATTGAAAGGTAGATACATGAAGCTCTTTTCATAACATTTTTCCTTCCTCAACCGCTTCCACCATGATAGGCTTATGAGCATTTTGTTCCTTATTTAAATGTCTCTTGAGTATATTGTTTTTGAGTTCTAAGATGGGAATCTTGATATACCTATTCATCAAGCTCTCATCTTACTTCTCTTCCAATTTGGCAAGACTCAGGTGGGTCCCCAAATTGATAGCTCCAAATCCTTGGGCCCCAAGCCCTTGAAGAAAGCATACGTTGGCCCCAAAGCCCTTCCCCTTGTTGCTGTCCCTTCTTCAAAGGATCTTTTGGACTAGTTGGATCCAATTCCTTAAGCTCAAGGGCAAGTTAATTGTGAATGTTGGCAACCCCAAAAAACCAACAAAAGGTGTTAATTTGTGCTATGTTCCCAGTCGTAGCTCCCCATTGTTCCTAGCCCTATCCCTCCCCAAGTCTCCCATTCCTTTGTTTGGCCCTTGGCTAGCTTTCCCTTTGGGAATTTGGAGTCCTTAAAAAGCACCTACCTCTCCCAATGTGACATCATTAAAGGTCTAATTTATGAGAAAAAAAAGATGAACAGGGACCTCTTGGACATGCATGCAAAAATTGACTAAGTCAGGAAAGAACATGAAACATGGAGCCAAAACATCTCTATCTTGATTTAGGACAAAATTAAGGAGTATGTTATTGGTCTGGAGCCCAGAGTGGAGAGACTAGAACATGAGATTCAAGATATGGTTTGCCTCCCCAAGGAGCCTGAAATGATTGGTAACCAGGGCATCCTCTGCATCAAAGAGACCACGGTCAACACTTGAAAAAGATTGAACTTGGATGTTCAAGAAGGATCCAACAAAGAACAGGAGGTCAGAAGCACAAGAATGAGCTTAAAGATGAGATTACCAAGGCAGACTCCCTTGCCTCCAAGATCTAAGTCCTGTGTGGAGAATGGGAAGCTGTTGAATGCCTTAATGAACTGGCTAACTAGTAGCTCAATGTTCATCTTGTTTCACTTGTGCTGTGTTTTTGCCAACTATTGCTTGATCTTTGGTTGGGTTTTGTTTTGCTCATAGTTTGGTCTTGTTTTTAAGGCCTTGTTCAAAGTTTGGTTTTTTGCTGGTATTAATACTTTCAATCTGAATCTATGTAAAAGGTTATGGGGCCTGTTGTCACATGAAATTGCACCCTTATTCAACCTAGTTCAGTATTTCAGAATAAATATGGGAATGATCTCTCGAGTGTGGGACCTTGCTAACTTGAGATCAAACCTCTAGAGAAGGTTGGTTCCTTTGTAAGCCTAGATGCTAGCGTTGATCCAACTCAACATGGATTAAAACTAAAATCTACTCCTACTCTAACGATTCATAGAAGAAAAGAGAGAAGGAAGATAATAAAAAAGGGAAAGGTGGTGATGCACCAAGATTTAGTTGAGTTCTTTCATAACTCACAACACCACATGAAACCTATGAAAAGTTGCAAGGTTCACACAGTTCTCTATTTTACGAGCTCCTGCAAACATGTATGAAGGTAATGGGGTTTGACAAACATTAAGAGGGAGGGAAATAACCACAAATAGTTCCTGCAAACAATCTGTACGCAACATACGTCTCACAAAAAGCAACAAAAGATTATTCATACATAAAGGTAAGGATATTTGACTAGCATAGTAGGGAAGCAAAAAGATCCACAATCTATGTTGATGAATGAGAGAATACACAACATATAGAATAATGAGAAGAGGTGAAAACAACAATTCTATTGATTACAAGGCATTGAGCTAAATCTTACAACTTTGGAAAAACAAAAAAGAATAGGTGAAAACAACAATTCTATTGATTACAAGGCATTGAGCTAGTTCTTACAACTTTAGTAAAACAAAAAAAAAAAAAGGTAGGTTATTCATACATGAAGGTAAGAATATTTGACTAGCATAGCAGGGAAGCAAAAAGATCCACAATCTATGTTGATGAATGAGAGAATACACAACATATAGAATGATGAGAAGAGGTGAAAACAACAATTTTATTGATTACAAGGCATTGAGCTAGTTCTTACAACTTCATAAAAAAAAAAGTTACTTAGAGAATTTTTCTCTTACATGTCTTCTATTGAAATTATTAGAACTATTGAAAATGAGGAATGCTAGGCCCTAATACCCTCAGAGGAAGGCATTAGGTCAACAATAAATTCCTGACCCATTGGGCAGTACACTACAGAGGGGGTGCCCATGCCCCAACCATCATCCTCATCATGCTATGTGCAGAAAACATGTCCTTTTGAGGCCTAATCTGATTGTGAAGAACAATCCTTTGTACCCTTGCCATCCCTCAAGCATTTATGATTATGGGATTGAGTGTTAGGGCCAAGAAATTGCCTAAGCAGTGCACTGAAGATAATAGCCTAGGGATAGTGTGATAAATATTGGCTTTGGTAGTTGGAGGGTGTTGAAATGTATTGATGGTGCTCTTGGGTAATCTTGTGGGGGTTCGAGTTCCTTAAAATATCCTTGTTTCTCCCATGTTGGCCATCCTACCCCTCCTTGGAACCTATCAAGCGCTCCTTTAACAGTTCCTAGTTGTCAAAGCTTCGCCAACCAATTGGAACTCTTCATTTGTGTTGGTGTTTAGGGCTTTGTCGAGAACTTGGGCCATGTTGAGAACCAAAGGTGGTACTAGAACCACAACAAACTGCCA
>VDFB02000017.1:435382306-435396512 GCA_007258455.2 Sequoia sempervirens
GGCAAGTTTATTGAACATTAAAAATAATAGGTTTTTAAAAATATTCATCAAAAACATGCATATTACTGAATTTATGGAACATGTTACTGCTTTCCTTTGTATACAGATCAAAATTAGAGTTCAATACTGCATCATACAAAAAAAATGAGTTAAATAAACTAAAAGTAAATTAAAAAAAAAAAAAACTTTCACTAACAGTCTAACAGTCATTAAAACAAAAAAATCATGAATCTATGATTAAAAAGAAAGATAAAAATGTCAGCTGTTAGTGGAATGCAGCAAAGAAAGTTAAAACAATTAAAAAGCAGCAATAAAACTCAAAAATAAGGGCACAGTTGAATGATTGATATACATGAATATATTTATTATTGGCCAATGATTTGAACCTATGAATAATGTTTTTAATTATATTGAACACCCACGAATAAATTTTAAACCTACATTTTTTTTGTTTGGATTTAAAATTTTAAACCCATGATTTTTCATTTTGATGTCAGGGATTTATCATACCTACAGTTTCATCAGCCATCAAACTCCAAATCTTGATGCCTGCTATCCTTTACCAAACTCCAAATATTCAGTTAACTATAGTGGCGTGTGTTTTTATGAATTGCAAGTTATGGTTGTTTTCTGCAGTATGGTGAGTTTTTTTTAATGACTCGGCCCCATGTTATTCCTACAAGTAATCCTTTACCTTTTGCATGTGTTAGTACTTGCAGAGTTAGCTTGCTGATTTCTGGATTTGACTGTGTATACGTTTTTCTCCATCAATTAATGTTTTGGATCACATTCCATGATCCATCAAGATGAGATAAGATAGAAGTGAAAAATGAATAGCAGACCAAGCTAGCTAAAAAGAGGAAGGGATAAGGGTGATGTGAAGATCAAGAAACTAGTAGGAGAGAGGACAAGAAAATAACACCTTAAAAAATCACAATTATAGAGAGAAATAAAGACAAAAAAGGGAGCAATAGAATATCATAGTTGCGATAGAATAGAATAAACCAGAATAAAGAAAGCACAAAAAGAGCCAAAATGAGAGAACAGCAAATGCAACTGCAAAACAAGAATACACAGTCAAATCCAGAAATTATCAAGCTAATAATATGGACTATGGAAATTTCATGTCTCTTACTCACACAGTTTTTCGACATTGACCTACACATATACTGCTAGGAGAGCATATGGAGGGAAATCTGTAGATCATTCTTTTTATTTACCATCTGGTGCATTGCCCCATGGTTGATGTGATCCAATTGGTGATGCCAGAGAGTGCTGATACCATCTGCCTTAGCAATCAAAGCAATGGTTTGAGAAGGAGAAGCTTGAAGAGCAAGATGGGAAGTAACATAACTTATATGTAAGGAAAAGAACTTTTCCTACTCATTTTTCAAGATCTTGAATCTGAAAATGACAATCAATCTGCTTATGGCCAAATCTTCCACAATAATCACATTTTCCTTGAAAAATGAGATGTACCTTGTTTTTTCTCATGTCTAGAAGTACCTCAACCTTGATGTTTTTTCCCTTCCATTTATTTATCTTCTTGTAGGTGATCTAATCCATGAACTCCAGATCTTTGATGATCCTATTTGCAATATTGGGCAGAAAACATATAGAAGTGTGCAGATTTCAGAATGAGACTGATTTCAAATTCAAGGCCTCAAAGAACATACCCCAAATACATTTTCTTTTACTTTATGAAAATGTAAAGCAATTAGATAAATTCTGAAAATTTAGGCATTTAGATTTTATGGAAAACAGTAAAAGCACAATAAATTGATAAATACAATCAGAGAAAACTGAAATTTGGACTGTGGTTCTCTTATGTGGATCCCCAACTATTCTGAAAGAAATACCAAAAAATTAGCAATGGTTTGTGAGATTGTGTGATTCTTGAAAATTAGGGTTTCCTTGGAAAACTTGCTTTAGAATGAGATGCCTTGAAAGGAAGTCTTGTTTGTGCTGGTACCATGTAGAAATTAGTAGGCATGCACCATTAGGAACAAAAAGATTAAGTTTTAACAAGACAATGACAATGTGCTAGTGCTCGTAAGATGCGACACTTTATTAAAACTTGATGCCTGATTGATTAAAAAATAAGTTTGGATGTCTAGCCATATGCATCCATACACATATTCGATGAAGGCCAATCTGGGACATATCTAAAGGAGGCACTTAACCTAACATTCAGTAGAAGATCCTTAGTCAAGATTACAAATACCAACATCTTTGAGGCCAACATTTCAAGACTCCTGTGTCTGTCTTCTAGTCTCTCTGACTTTGCTCTAGAATACCACATCCTGCTCCAACTCCCCATGTGAATCCAAGGACAAATCTCCAATAGAGGGTAGCATTTGCTCTTCCTCCTTGTCTAGCATGGACAACTCAAATTGGTGCAAGTTCTCACAATTTACTATTGAGTGCATCTCCATAAATGGAGGCAAATCGAGCTTGAAAATGTTTCCTCTAGCTTGCTTCAAGATGGCGAATGATCCATGCCATAGAATTTTGAGCTTGCTAGCTTGCCCTTGAAGCCTCTCCTTACTCAAATACAGTCACACATTCTCCCCAACTTTGAGCCTATGCTCTCTTTGTTGCCGATTGTGTTATTTAGCTTGAGATTTCTCTAGTCGTTCCTTCACTTTGAGGTGACTATGCATAATTCAAAGAATTTGCTGCTTTTGTCACCTTTGAATCTTGTGTTTCTTGTCCTGTTTTCTGTTCCATTGCAACATCAAGGGGTTGAATAAGCAAGAAATGCAAACATGCTTTGAATGGTGACATATTAGTAGATGTATGTACAACCCTTTTGTATGAGTGTTGGGTATACGCCAAAGACTCATCTCCAATCTTTGGACATCTGCTGTTATAAACTTTTGTCATTTGTACCAAAGTCCTATTTGCAACTTTTGCTTATCCATCGTTTTTGAGGATGGTAAGCTATGCTTTTTTGGAGTTTGGTATCCATCCCATCCCATAAGGTATTCTAAAATCTCCCTAACAATTTGGATCCCTATACGAAACAATGGACTTAGGCAACTTGAAATGCACTTAAACATTAGGAAAGAATAACAGAGCTACTTCATGCTTTAGTATCATCTTTTTATATGGAATCAAAACAGAAATTTTGCCGAATCTATCCACCACAGCATATGGATAATCATGCTCATGCCTAGAATTTTGTTAACTCCCCACAAAATCTATACAAGTACTCTTGCATGGTCTAGTAGGTACAGTGAGAGGCATATACAATCCTTATTTTATAATCTTAGTTTTACTTGTACAACATTATTTACATCTTCTAATGACCTTAGGTACTTCTTGTTGCATGTTAGGAAAATACCAACACCAAAATGGCTTGAAAACTTTGAAGTGTGGACTTCCTTTATCAATAGAAGTCTGTGTTCCCGTGGCAGATATAATTTATCCAACTTGTAGGGTAGCTCATCCTTGAGGCATTATTCATCTTTGCCTTCAATTTTGATATTCTTGGCCTTCAGTTGTTCCCTGCATATACTTGATTGCCAAATGAAATTGTTGAAGAAAATCCATTCATTAGTAGTGTCTTTCCTTCTGCAATTTATTTTCTGTTTGCAAATATTGGAGAGCTTTGTGGTTAGCATGCACAATAGTTTTATCTATCTAACAAATAATGCATCCATTTCTTAATGGCTTGAACTAGGACCTCATTTGCTTATCATAGGCAGAAGTCCTTGCAAAAGAACACAAAAACCTGCCTCTGAATGATAACAAACTGACTTGCTATTTATTCTACACTACGGATCATGACAATATAAATAATAACGGTAGTAACAATGAACACAATAAATAGTAGATAAACAGATCCTTTCATAGAGCTAGTGTCTTTACAATTGTTCGGTACAGGAAGGGCACAAAACAGCATTCCTTCCCTGACATAGATTTGCTTCTTAATGATAATATGCATGGTTATTGGTTATACAACTGTCAACAACTGAACCCAAGACGTTACATCACTACATAATGCTGACAAACATAACGAGTTGGCTACAACAAAACATTATAAAATCAACTATATACACTTCCTCACAACAAAATTGCCCCCATAACATAATTGCATCCATTTCAATCTCAGAGGGTTGCTGCAATTAGGAAGAGTGAACATGACTAGTGCATTGTTGATTTTATATTTTAAAGACAGAAACACTGTCATGTTCCTTATGCCAATGAAAACAACTCCTATTTGCTGCAAGGCATGCAGAGATGTTATAATAGTTGATAAGTTTGGAATAAACCTCCAAATTTACTGTATTTCTCCAACAAAATTTCTGATCTTGGTGTCACTCATAGGTGTGGACCTATTTTTGAAGGCTTTGACCTTTACAATATCCACTCTTCGTTCTCCTTCTCCAATCTTGCTGCCTAAATAGACTAGTGATTGGTTGACAAATTTGCATTTCTTTTTGTTGCATAAAAGCTGTTTCCTTCAATACTTGCAAGACTTATTTTGTATGGATTAGATGTTCTTCCCATGTAGCACTGAAAACAGGGGTACATGGGGACATGTTCCCACCCCCAATGCTGCGTTCTTGTCCCCGGTACACATGGCACAACCCCATTTTTCTAATTTAAAAAATTTGAAACAGTTTCTTCAAAAAAGAGTTATTTTTTCAAAAAAACAGAGAAAAAAGTGTGTGAGGGCCTACAAGCTCTCCCATGCCTCTATGAAATCCTAAACACACCTTAGGTGTAAGTTTGTAACCCACTAACCCATTTACATCACCACCATTTTTGCTTGTTCAGCTGTGAATGTGAAGAGGAAGGAAGGGTGAGGATGGAAGTATGCCTAGTTTATGATTAGTCACCCTTGTATATTCATATTGCTCACACAAATAAGACTCATGGCTTGAGGGCATGAAATTTATAACTTACACTGCTCAATGCCAAATATGATGTTTTTAATTTTTTACAAAATCTACAAGTGGCCCCAAAGGCATCTCAGGAAAGTTGAATATAACAGTTTGCTTGATATGTTTTGATGTTCTCCAAACAATGTGCCATGGGAAACATATGTGACACACTCTTATTCTCATTGTGTTCTAAACTTGGAAACATGGTGATCCTATGTTCATCAAGAGAGCAGTTGAGATTATCAGGTAGTATTCTTCAGTTGCTTAGTTCTACAGAGCAATGAATTGGGCACATCATATGTTCAATGCTTCTATTTGTCAGGGGCTTTTGTAGTTACTAAGTATACATTCTTTTGTTTTCTTATCTATTCTCTGTAAATATCTATTCTCTATAAATATACTCTATACTTTTGTAGACTGATATTTAAGAACTTTATGAAGTGTAATATTTGAGAAATGTTAAAGCTTATTAATCCATCCCTTGGCATCCCCAAATAATGGCCTCTGGGATTTCTGTCCCTGAAACATGCCCGACTATCTCCATCCCATGAACACGGTGGAAAGACAATTATCATGTAGATATACTATGACACATGTATTTATGAAAGTTCTCACCACATCATTCATCAATATTGTAAATGTGATTGATGCACTACATAAGCCAAATGGAATTACAACTACTCATACAAACCTTGTTTTGTTTTGAAAGTTGTCTTCCATATGTATGAACTTGATAGTATTTGTTTTTGAGATCCATCTTGGTAAACTGGTTTGTATGTTGAAGCTAGTCCAAGTCATCTATCTATGGAAGTTGTATGATCAATGCATGTTTCCTGTCCTTTACTATGATGATAGTTGATCTACATGTGAAGTGCTTGGGTATATGACTTCATGCTTTAGAAACTCTTGAAGTTGTTTATTAACTTTGTTCTCCAAAAGTGATTCCCTTACAAATCATTGTTAGGTAGTCAAGATTTTGGCAACATTTGAATCTTCCCTTTTTGGTGGCTTATCTTTAGGAACTTGGAACACTTCCTAAAAGCAACCTAGCAAATCATTGAAACCTTTCAACTCCTTGTTAGCACAATCAACTTGAGAAATTTCTAGCCTATCTTCTTGTTTATCCTTCAAAATAAGTAAACAAAATTGCTTATTTGCTTGGTTGGCACTTACCATGGCAAACTTGGGCTTGCTTTGATTTGCTTTGATGATGTAGATGATCCTAACCTTGACGCACTTGTATTTGTTATCCTTCCTGATGAAAATAGCATCCCTAAAATACAATTGAGAACTTCCAAATGCCATATCAAATGTACCAAGGGGAATTACTTTTTCTCCGATTCATCAATATAGTGTTGGTTATGCCATATTTTCACTGAACCTAAAGTATATGGATGGGGATGATCATAAGTTTTTAAACCAATCTTCTTAACTACCTGATTTTAAATCAAATTAGATTGTGATCTGGTGGTTAGGAGTGCATTTGCCTTTGTTTTCTTGATTTGGATTAATTTGGTCATCTCTTCTTTCCTTTGTTTTGAGCTAGTCTCATTGGTAGCGGTGCGTTTCAATCTCTTGTCTACATCAGAATTGTCCTTGATCTCCACCTCTAATTTGTCTCTCACAGATGCCATGGACTTCTCAGTGTCCTCCTTGGAATGATTCTTGGGATGCAATTTCAGTTACAACTTCCAAGACATTGTTTTAGTATGCACATCAACAATACAACCATTGCAATGTTTCTTTGAATCCTTACAAATATTAGAAGCGATGGATTTTTCTTACCTTTTGTTACCCTTCTTGAGGATTTGGGTTGGTGATTTATAGACTGATTTTGCTCTTTGAATCCCCCTTCTCTTTGTTTCCTTCGTTTGTCAATATAAAATGGTTGCACACATGCTTCAGCAAGAGCTTTTGGCTTACTTGAGGCAACTCATCTCTTATGCATGAATGGAGAATTCCTATATATTTGGTCAAGTTGTCTAGTCCAAGCCTATCAATATAGCCTTTCTATTGAGTACTATGGTATAATCTTGCATACTTTGATTGCTTTCTTGTTTGAAATACCGCCTCCTAATTTTTTTTTCAGTTTTATGCTCAATAGGCTAGAAATTCTTACATTTTTATTTTTTGAATTTATTCCGTCTAGATACAACTTGCTTCTTCTTTTTTTCAGAAGATGCTAGATAACCTTCCCACCAAATTAAAGCATGCTCTTCCACTCCAAAATGTGTAAAATAGATCCTTTGTGTCTCATTAACATATGCTTTATCAAGGTCTCTTTTCAAATTTCCTTAGAGCTGTTTTTCTATACCAAATTTCTTGTCTAGAGTACGAACCATCATATGGCATTACTCTCCAAGAACTCACAATTAATTGTGAGTAATCACCACCTGCCTCATTTGCTGCGCCGTTTCCTGATTTTTCTAAAGTTTTTCAAAAAGTGGTTCTGATGTTTTTTAATGTACGTCTTCCATTTTTTTGCTCATTTTAACACTTGGGAGAAGAAAAATAGAAGTACGAGAAGATTATGAATTTTTAGTGTAGGGTTAATGCTATCAGGTTCTAACTTTTCCACAGTAACTTTGAATAGGTTAATGTTTGAGCTTAAACACTAATGAGGGTGTTTCTTTTATTTATATCCCAATGAGGGTTTGAGATAAAACAGTGTTCCACGAGGTTTCGGGGATGGGGACGGGGGGGCGTCAAGGGATGCGGGGATGGTGGGTCTAAGTTTGGGGGCGGCAAGGGGACGGTTGGGGGATGGCGGCGGGGGGGGCGGTAGGGTGTTGAAATACATATAGTACTTGAAAAAATAGTTATAAAAAGATGTATAATTATAAGAATTATACATCTTGGAGACAACTAGGAGTCCCCTAGACGTCTTGAGGACACCCCAGCATCCTCAAGGTCCTGGCGGTGTCTTGGAGACAGTGACATTGGTGGTGGGATGGTGGTGCTGCTGGTGGGCTGGTGGGGGGACATCCCCCCCAAGTCCCCAAGTCTCCGAGACGTCCCCGTCTAGGAAACATGGGGTTTTTTGGGGGGGGCGGGGACGCGTACCTGTGGAACATTGATATAAAATATCATGTCATCCCTAAAATAGTAGGCTGTGTTCAATGATCATAGCACTTGCTCACTATTTTAGGACCAACCGTATATTTTACATAAGCCCTCTTACATTAAAATATATATTTTTAAAATCTTGCTTGTTTTTAATTTATTGGATTTTTTTTTCATGTACCATGTTTATTTCTAATCTCTATGCACTGTATTTGACATGAAATAACAAAATCGTTTTTTTTTTCTATTTTTATAAAAATGTAATTCATTTTTTAGTTAACTGAGCTTTTGCTGAGTTTTTCCCATTTTAAATCTGGGTGATTGAATTCCATTTACACTTTTGCAATGCCATGTCAATGCTGTGTAAATGGAATTCTACTATGGGAAACTACCATATCCATGGATGCTTGGTTCCTAGTTGTAAGCTCCTGCTGTTTGGCAATGGTTTCTTGTGACTGCATCACCCTTTACTCATTTGTTTCTAGAGCATCCACTCTCTTGTCATGGTTGTCTTTGTTGTCTTTGGCCTTATCTCTCACTGGTTGGTTGTACTTCTTTGTAGATATCTTTGGATTGCAAGGTAGCAAGTAAAAACAAATGCCTTCTCTGTAGATGTTGCGAATCACAAAAACTGCAGTTCTTCTTCGGTTTACTTAAAATGACAGTTATAGGGTGTTTATTTGAATGTGTACAGTTTAGAATTAGTGCTGTAGTCCAAAGGAAACATAAAGAGTAATCAAAACAACAGATAAGAACATAACGATAATGAAAAGCAAGCACAAAAGATTTACACATATAATCTTACCTTGGAAACCCCACCGTGGAAAAAACCCTGCTGAAAGTGGCAATTGCATAACCTCCTTAGTTTTTAAGTTTCAATGAATAGATTAAAAAGCCATGATTAGAACAATTACACTGTCACTCTCTCTCTAATTCTCTTTGTTTCCTTCTACAATCATCTCATACTCTTGGTCACTTATAACATTCTTCCATGGTCTCATACTCTTGGTCACTTATAACATTCTTCCATGCTCTGATATTTTCAATTGTAGACTTGTCTCCTATGTATGGTGCCTTGATATTGTTCTTTTGTGCATTAAAGAATTTCCAACCTTTTCATCATTTAAGAAACATCAACATGTGTTATTTTGATGGACTGCTTCCCCCTACTTGTGGCAGCTTAGCTGAAGGACAATTTCTGGTTTAGATGTATGCTCCCTCATAATAATATAATCTGCTATCTAAAATCAAAGATGTTGATATCTATGTAATCCAGTTGTTTCCATTAACAAAGAAATAATAAAAGCAAATCATGTAAAAAGTCGTAGATTTACTTCTATTCAACCTACCCCTGAGCCACAGGGGCAAATGCATATTACAAGCTTCTTTACTACAATTGGAGTTATTTTGGCCTTTGGTGTTATGTGTGATTCTAGAGGGAGTGCCTTGCTTCCTCTTAGGATTTGCCCCAGCTTGGCCCTCTTGGCTTTAGGCATTCCTCAATGAGCACAGTCGGATCTTGTATCAATCCTTTCGCAGTGACTGACGTTGACACTGGTGATTCCTCCATTTCAAGCCTGAATTGTGACACTTGATGAAACTTTCCTATTTCTCCAGTACTCCTCAGCTTATGCACTTTGGGTTTCCTGTTGACCGTACTTGGCTATTTTTTATTGGTTTCTTGACACATGCATTGGTGGTCCCTGGGGGTTTTGCATTTTTGTTTTTCCTTCTTCCCTGTTGTGGGCCTTTCTAGGTTTCTCTTCCTAGAATTTTCTATTGTAATCTGATGTACTCTTAAGTTTCATTGACCTATTTTTGGTCAGCCATGGATGATTTCTTTCTTTCTTTCAGCTGTACTTCTTTAGGCTAAACTGTTGCTCTAAGTAGACCAATGGTCATGCAATTGCCCCAGAGGTCACAAAACCACCCCTTGTATTAACTTGCAGTTACACACTTTTCATTTTTGCTATTGTAGAAACTAGTGGCTATGAAAACCACCCCCCTTGTGGAAATTAACAGTTATGATATCATTGCCCATGTTACTTGGTGTTTTGTCGCCACACAAGAAATTTTCCATTTAGTTTTGTTTCTTTTTATTTCCAATTGGCTGATAATAGGTTTTTGATATTCACCTATCCTTATTGATGACTATTGTTTATTATTGATAGAGATGAGTCGTTGTTTGACACATTCTTATATCATATGGTGGTTGGTTCCTAGATGTAGATTGTCGATAGTATCTTAGATGCTTGGTTGCATCACATTTTGTGGATAGAATTTTTCTCTTTACAATAACACCAAATTTGCATAAAATGACTTAATATCAAAAGGTGTATCAACTATACTTAAAGGCAGAAAAATCTTGTTTGTCAATTAGTAGTGTGCTAATGGCAGGTAAACCATAAAGTGGCTTTGCTAGCATAGAAGTTTATCATTGCAGACATGGCAGGGTCTTGATAGCATCTTGTAGGTAAGAGCAAACATAGGTTTTTTAAAGAGATTGTAATGAGCTTTTTCAAAGAGATGGTCATTCCTAAGGAAACAAGGCATCTGAACATAAGTAATAGCAGGGAAAGGACTTCAAATCTTGGTCACTCCCATGAACATTGTGCGGGTGGCCTAGGAAATGATAGAATCCATTGGGTTTTTGCCCTTGTTCAGCCCATCTTGATTCCACTTTCACTCAAATTTGTTATCTTCCTATCATCTGGTCCTTGCAGCCTCCGCAAGGTTTCTTGGCTCATGTCTTCTTGCTTTGTCTTTCCAAAGTAGAATTTGTAATTCATTGCTGTGTGATTGTTTCCAATAATTTCTCTCTTTGTCATTTGTATTCTCCTGGCTGATGTAGTGATGGTCCTCAAGCTTCAAAGAGCGCTTATGTTTCTTCATCTCATGTTTTTTGACATACTGGCTGTGGTCCATGCTTATTTTGAATCTAGACACAAAGGGATTGCTTTTAGATGATTGAATTTTGCTACTATTAATCTGCCCATTGGTGTTTTCTTTGAATGCTTGATCAGCTTGGTTGTGCCTGCATTTAAGTTTTGTTGATGCAACTTTTTGTTTGTTTAAGAAGTTTTATCTGGCCCATCAATATGTTCCAATATTATATTGAAATATTTAAACTCTTAGCCATTGGTTAAGTTAGGTTTATACACGTTTTTTGCTGTTTTTGTGAAATGTCTAATGTTTTGGAGATTACTAATAATTCCAAGCCTTTTTTAGGGGTAAGAGCTTCAGTGCAGTTACTAGTATAATCACTGACATTTCATTTTTATGATTCCTCTTGCTAGCCTATAAGATCTTGTATCTTTGCTCTCCTCACCTTTAACCTCTCAGAACGAGCTTTGTCTGTTTTATTCTAACTTGCAAGAGAGGAAAATGATCTATTGATGACCTGAACTTAGTGAAGACTGGAAGTTTGGCTTGATGTAAATCCTATATAATATTTTGTCATTTATTTCAAATTATCCTTTTCATTCTTTATGTAATTTATCTAGATTTTATGAAAGCAGTGCGGTATGCTAGTATCTCAAAGCATTTGCCTTTGTGTTTTTACTTTTTGGCCTTTTGAGCACCTTGAGTGCTTGCATATGGATATTTGGTGTTGTCTTGTATTTTATCTAGATTTATATGAAAACGATGCAGTATCTTAAAGCATTTGCCTATTATTGTGTTTTTTGCCTTTTTAGCACCTTGATTGCCCACATATTAATATTTGGTGTTGTCTTTTCTCTTTTGTTTACTTGTTCTTAATATTTGAGTCCCTGAAATATTGGCATTTCTTTGGGTTGTCGTATAAAGTTAGACTGTAACAAGATTCACAATTTCCATACTTAAAACAACTGCATATTTGATCTTAATCAATCTGATTAAGTTTGAATTGGAAAAATGGGGTTGTGGACTCATGTAAAAGGCATCCCATAGTGTTGAAGCATTTGATGCCTCACATTGAGTTGCTGCATTTTAGCATTTATGATTTATAATTATTATTATAACATCTCAAATATGTAGGATGGAATCACAAGTGCAAGGAGACACCATTAAGATGCAGTAATGTATTGCAAATACTTTTTTCCTTGTAGCACATTTTATGTTGCTAAAGCGATTCAAACATGACATGAGGTGAAAAGTGGGTATATAAGATACTTGGGTTAGATTGTTTTGGTTTCTGTGTGAGCTTTGATACGACTTTGGTTCATAATTAAGTAAACCCAAGTGTATATGACACAGATGTGAGTGACATAGAAACTAGGTCTGGGATGGCTAGAGAGATCCCTAAATTTAAGGAAATACCAAGGTATTGAGAGGATACCTAAAGAATATAGAAAATAATAGGTAAAATCATAAACTAATTGTCTACATAAATAATAATTATAAGAAAGGCAAGCATACTATAATTAAAAACAAAATTATTTAATCAGTTACTTCAGTGTTGCAAAATATCATGCAAATCAGTTCTAGAAAGATGAAAAGTTGAAGCAGCAAGTGCAGCAAGGAGTAGAATTCTAAGAAAACTAGAAAACCCTGGTTCTAATCCCTTTAAACCCAGAGTTACCCCCTAAGATGATGATTGTCCAGTGCAGTTTACTGCTGTAAAAGATTCAATGTACACAATTTTCAAACCACTAGAACTGTACTAAAACATCTAGGTTTTTAATTGAGAAAATGAGACTAAACTCATTATTATAGGTTATTACACAACTAAAGAAGCAAGACAAAAGAACATCTAACACACAAAAGAAATTTATGACTGACTATTTAAGATAAAAAATACATTGGCACAATTATAACTTGATTCCAATAACATTGTGATTCCAACATGACATGAGAGAACTCGTGCAGTTATTGGTTTATGTCATTTAAAATTGATTTCATGATGTTCATTAATTCTTTCATATTTTGTTTTGGTTTAAATTATGTTTAATCATTATTCTATTTTAGTGTCTGACCACAAAGGAAACTCTTGGAAACTCGCTCCTGGAAATACTAGGGGGATATCCTCAGAAGACCATGGCTTAATAGAGGATGACCCAAAATATCTTCCCATTCCACCTGCATTATGGTGATGGTTCATTCCTATTTTCTCCTCTGTACCTGGTAGAATGTGAGAACACACCACCAAAATTTGTGAATGCCTCCCTTGTGTAGATTGGATCAACATAAATGATTTATATGGAAGGAAATCCATGTTTGCATGTTGGTTCCTGCATCTCTGGATTAGTATTTGAAGAGTGGATCCCTCGTCTTGTTGAAATAAAATCCAATATGGATGACCATTTTTCTAGGCAATTTAGTTTGCAAACAAAAGTGCTACACTTTGATTGTTTTGAGAGGAGTAACTCTTTAGGACCTAAATTTTTTAGCTTTAACTGAAAACTTTTCTACTTGCATGGCATGGTGAGCCTAGGTGAGTTTGAAATGTGCCCTTCCATAGAGCATAAGGTCCTTTCATGATTGTGAGGAGCCTTTATCTGTAGTGTTTTTGAGGCCTCTCCTCTTCTGTGATTGGCTAGGGCAAAGATGTATTAAAGGAGAATAAGCTATATGACCTTAAAGAAGTTGGAATTAATGGGGACCCTTGATTTATTTGAACTAACAAGGTACTAAATAGTTGCAGGAGTGTTCCCTTCTAGATCTTCAACTTATTTCTTACATTGATTTCAGTTTGAGACCTTGATTTGGCTGGGGCCAACAAGGTATTTTGATTTCTAGTTTTTGTTTGAGAATTCTTCAATATTATGGCTCCTTTGTTGTATTTATACCCCAGCTTGGAGATGACATATATAGTGTTGAAAAGCTTATGTTTGTGAAGTAAATTAATAATTGTGGATATCAAGAGCTTCTATACGGACATGTTATATAATTTGTCTTTAAGTCATCTGTAATATTAATATCTAGACATACTAGGCTCTAGATTGTATTAGTTGGATTTCTCGAGTTTTGTCCTCCTGCATTTTAGAATAGATATATGCCATTGTGCATCTATTATCTTTTTAGCCGTGAAGAAATAGTTTGCTTTGCACATATGGATCACAAGAGGTGGATAATTTCAATCCATGACACTCCCAAATCATATGGGAGATATTTCAACCTAAAAAGAGTCTGAAACTAAGGTAGTTGACTGGAAAATTTCTCTACATGTGCAGAATTCAATTTGAATGATGTCATCATTGAGTGACAGCTCTTTTTAGCTTTTGGGATTATGCAATACGAGATTATTTTTTGTTATTGAATTCTCCATGAAC
>VDFB02000017.1:435396612-435410627 GCA_007258455.2 Sequoia sempervirens
TTGATTTAGTGCTGCCATTGATCTATTTCTTCAAGATATCAACGGTGCTCACCATCCCGTGATCGGGAATTGAAGGATCGCGAAATCACAGGTGAGCGCCACGTGTCCTATCCAGGGGATCAAATTTGTGTTATCGCTGACCAACTTCCATTTGATCTAAGTCGTTCCCCACCATCCCGCAATGGTGCTTGGGTCGATTGCGAAATCACGGGCGGGCACCACGTGTCTCATCCGATGAAGCCTAAAGAGTAAAGGAAACACTAGTTGGCTTTAAATGTATTAAGGGGCGGATTACTAAAGTGTTCTCGAGACGCACATGTTCTAAATCAACGGATATGTTATAATCTCGCTGAAAAAGCTGCTTGAAGGTTAACGACATGGTTGGCGACTGTGTTAAAGGAACAAGATCATTGATGCTCAGGATCAACAGTTGCCCGCCATCGCGCGATCAGAATTTTCAAGATTGCGATATCGCGGGAAACCGCCACGTGGACTTCCATCATAGTGTATGGTAAGGTGGGCCTCTTATCGTCGTGTTTCTAATTGTGTTAGTTTTTTTTGAAGGTGGTCGTCGATGATTTGATCAAGCTGAAGAATCGACGACTCGAATTTAAATCTGCATCAAATATGGTTGGAGTTGTTCGTGCAACGCAAAATTGAGCTTTAATGGAGGATGAGACACTTGCTGGCATGATTTGATGAACAATAAAATCAATTTTCCTGCTTGGTCTGTATCACAAAGCATTCAACTATTTCGCGGAGCAGTTTTAGAGCCAAAGGTAGAATTGTGAGTTTCTATAGCCAGAATTTGGGAGTTCTGCGAACAGAGCCATGAGTTTATTTTTTGTGCCTCCCGGTCATTTTGCATTTGAATTTGGGAAAGGATTAGATGGATGTGCTGTGAGCTTGTTGATGAATGTGTTAGGGCTATAGTTTAATTATAATTGTGAGAAATTGCAGTGTTTTCTCCTGTAATTTTCTATCTCTGGTTAGTCCTAGCTATCTAAATTATAACGTTGTAAAGAAGCCCTAGTTTGTCCGAGATGGCACCACCCAAGTAACATTATGGCTAGACCGAATATTTGAAACAAAACCTGTATGATGATTTCCTGGATCAATTTCCCTTGTTAACAAATGATAGGAGGAAGGGATTGGTCCTAATGCGAGTGAAAATCCTGGGGGAAGGGTTAGTGTATAATTGCTCCAACATTGTCGATGCTATGGTTCCCCTCACTAGCTTGGAATTGTTCAGATTGTGGTACGGACAGAGGAATTTGCCTCACCCTTTTTCAAATGGATGGATGTATGATATGGGGAAGCTGGTGGTACCAAATGTATTCCCTGATGTAGACCTGCTTAGGGAAGTGGCTGCAAGATATGACCCTGTTACACGGATAATTAGGGACAATGGTGGAAAGGTTCTATTGAGCATTAACAGAGAAGAGGTCCAACATATTTTTGACTTGACTAAACCGAGCAAAGACTTGGTTCCTATCAACCTTTAGGAAATGAAGTAGGAGTATGCAAAGATGAAATCTTTTTTTAGAGCAAGGTTGCTTCCACCTCATCTGGCTAGGGCAAGAGGTTCAAAATTTCATATCAGCCCTAGTGACCAGGAACCTTTCAAATTAAATTGTTTTGCAAACCATTTCCTGGCCACTTTCTATTTTTTATGTCAGATTTTGGGTTTCAGTCCTGGTACGATAATTCCCATTGCTTATATGTTCATGGGGGTGAAAATACTACACCCTAACTTCTTTGTGACCTATGACTTTGCTTCTTTCTTGGCTGAGAGGATGTATGAAGGGTTGTCAAAGCTGCAAAACAATGATACCGACACTCAATTCTTTTGGTATTCTATGCTAATGCATATGTTTTTGTTTAAGAATGCTGACTTTTTCTCTGAGAGGATGAAATTAAGGCAATCAATTGATGGAGAAAGATTGTCAGTACAGATATGGGCTGCAAATTTATCTTGTAATAAGGAAAACACTAGTTATGTGCAATTTGATAATTGTTTTGCTTCCAGATTAAGGGCTAGATTAATGGTGAATATACCTAGGATCCTTGAGGAATTACATGATTTCCTCAGGCCAAAGGAGAGGAAGCCAAAATTGAAGGTTTACCATAACTGGGGTGACATTATCCCATACCCAGTCAGCACTGTCTTGAGAGTATATGGTTTTTAGGGAGTCCCTCATATACTACCATACAATGTGCCACCAAGAGTGAGATTTGCAGAAGTTATGTGGCAAATAGGTTGTATTCATGAGGACAACCTCACTGGAAGGGATAAGGAAACATTTTTCCCAAATTATACAGTGGTATTTGATTTTGTATTTTCAAAGGGAGGCTGGACACATTTTGATAATTTCTTTAATGATTACCATTTGAGGTGTGGACCAAAGCGGAAACATGATCTTGAGGGTTTCTTTGCTCTTTTCAGACAAAGAATAAAAGTTGGAAAATTTGTGCATGAGTTCAATTTCCCTGAAGACTTGATTAGAAATGAATTTGATTTGAATAGACATGAGTTGAACAAGGAGAAATGGATAGCTTATGGTAAGCTACTAGATGTTGTGCACAAAATGGATCTGAAATATGATCCATAGTTAGAGTTCAGTCCTCACCATAAGAAAATTGATTTTCTGATGGGAAACTTCAAGGAAATTATGGGCACATTGAGGACAAAAAAGATAAATTTAGAATTGAGTCTGGGTGTACAAGAGCAAGGTACCAGACCAATTGAAACAAGGCCAGCATACCAGCCTACAAAAAGGTGGCCCATTTACAAGAGGAAAAAGGATAGTAGCAGTGATGAAGAAGAAGTGGATAGAAAAGGAAAATAGATTATGAAAGTGCCTCCACAACCAAGTCCAAAATTCAATGTGCCTAGGGCAATCAAAATTATTGATTTAGAATCATCACCGGAAGACAATCCTTCATCACCACCATCCGAGCCAAGCCCTAAGAGGCAAAGAATTGATCAACCACAGGAGGATCTGATGGATGAGATTATTGTTACTGATCAAGACATGGAATTTGGTATGCCTTCCCCTCCTAGGCCAGCTGAATTAGTTTTATCTGATTTAGATATGAAAGGTAAAAGTGTACAAGATGCAAGAATGGAGGCATGCAAGGAGTTTCTAGATGACAATACATTTGTAAAAAATCATGTATTCTTGCAATTGGTATGGAGGATGAAGTTTGAAGAGTATCAAGATAAATGTAGGCAGAGAAAAGAACTAAGGCCTGATAGGTCAGACCAGGAGAATGACGAGGAGGTAAATTTTGAATTAATGGAAGAATTCAAGAACATCACTCCTGAGGAAGGAAGAAAACTGGTGAGTCAGGCTGGTGTATTAATTTTTCCTGAATGGGACATTGTAGATGCAATAGCCTTTAATGCTATTATGAAGTCTAAGAATCCCTTTCAAAACTCTGAAGAAGAGGTCAAGGCAGCATTGCAAAACTCTGCTTTCAGTGAGGAATATGAAACTCTGGCAATTTGGGCATTGGCCCCACAAGGGAGAAAACCAGATGTTTATGATATTAATCCAAATTTCAAGGGAGGATTGATAATAAAGAGAGCTTCAGAGACCTCAACCACTGAGGCCACTAATTTGACTGTGAATGTGGCCAAATTGGCCCAAAAGACTGTTGAAAGGGAGGAAGCTGAAAGGAAGAGCTTAATGGAAAAATATAACCTTTTGATTGAGGAGTACAACAAGATGCAGCAGAAAAATGTTGAGTTGCAAACTAAAGTGGAGAGGTTTAGGTATAAGTAGATTGGGGAGACATCAAGTGCTTCAGGAACTAGTACATTACCTTCCATAGTAGGGTCAGTGCCTCTTGCTTCTCCAATTGTTTCCACACCAGGATCTCCCAGTCAGAATCCTGTCCTCACCCTTTCTTTAGAGGAAGTTGAAGAAGAAACAAAGTGCTCTGTCGATCCTACAAAGAAGCAACTCTTGCAAAAAATTGATAAATTGTAGGCATCATTAAAAAAAGTGAGGAGGGATCTCTCTTAAATCAAAAAGAAATTGTTACTACTATTTTGAGGCATTTAAATGAAAAGGTTGATAGCAAATTGCTATCTATACATTCTTTATATTCTTTGCTGTTAGCAGCAATAAAGAATATTGATAGGGATCACAAAGTAGCGATACCAATAATTGAAAATTGGATTCCTAGGGCCAGTGATTTGGATATCATGTATAAGGCCTCAAGGTTTGATATAAATAATAGGCCCCAATCATTAAATCCTACTCATGTGTTAGTAAAATAATTGCAAGGTTTTCAGACCTTACCAGATGACTTGAGTAGGAAGATTAGGGAGCTGGTGAAGAATTTCAATGATTGGGGTAACACATTGTTACCTGATATAATTGATGAGCAGGGGAAAATCAAGTCATTTCAACAATGGCAGACTCAAGCAAGTGAGACCATCAATGATTAAATCAATTCAATTTGTGATGACTCAGACTATGATTTGTTGGTGAGCTGTATGGACAAAATCATTAGTACCAACTCATTTTTGGAATCTTTTGAAAGGGATGCAAATCAGGTAGCGGTAAAATACACACCTTATAATATCAAGGTGGATGAGGTAATTAATTTTGACTGGCCGAATGATGATGAGTACCAAAATTGGGTAACTAAATATTTGATTGAGGAGGAGTAAAAGGAGTGAACTACTAGCAGGTGGCAGATCAAATGTTGCGGTTGCAACGGTTCCAATTTTGTGTTGACGACTTTCTCGGTGTGGTTTTTTTGTGGTTTTTTGCATCAACGTTCCTTAGTTGATATGATGAATAAGAATATTTTTCAAGGTGGTGACTATTGTAACAAATTTTGGAATATCACCAGGTGCTCCAATTGACTGGTGACAGGTGTACTTTCTAGCCCGGTGCTTGTTTGCTCTATTTTTTGTAAGGATTTCAAGGCCAGAAGTACGGGTTAGCAAGTTAGATAATTTTTGTCGAGTCTAGGTGAAGTTTCAGAGCGAATTGTAAAGTCTGATGGTTTTAGAGAAATGCAATATAGGTTTTGAGTCACTCTGTAACAGATTTTGAGTTCATAAAGATTTAATGTTGTATAACAGTACTAGCATTTGAGTTTAAATGAAAATTCGAGCTCATGTCTCTCCATTGTACATGCATATATGAACTTTGAATAAAATAACTAAGGGTTGTTTTATCTATCTCACTGTTGTGGTGTGTATGATTCTATTTTAGCTTTAATTCAAGGAATTAATCAAAATGCTTGAATGGGATCATAAGCGGATATGTGCTGTATAAGGATTTGATAAGTAGTCCTGGGTTAGAATGCATACTGATGAAATTGTAATGCAATATTGTTAGGGATCTTATATGTGATGTATTAAATCTGTTATAAACCTCTAGATGCTTATGAATTTGACTCCTGCAATGGATATATGGCACTGATCTAAGTTGTAATTATTAGTGTAGTTCAGTATTTGTTTGTCTTTGCCTAGAGCTTGCTACAAATTGCAAATCATTGACTATCTTATACAATGGATTGTGGTTAGTTATCTCACGCTCGGATAGTTGATATTGTCTGAACAACCAATTCTAGTTGATATTATCTTATCGTGTTGAGCTATTAAGCGAGATCATTTGCTATTGTTAATGTTGTTTATAATGGTGCAAAGGTTGTAAACACATTAAGGGATCACTCTCCCGAGTCTTGCAGAGCCCGAAGAGTAGGAGGCTTTTAAAGTCCTCATCAGTTGGTCAAGGTCCTTCAAGCTTCCCTTGATTGGAATTGGCAATTCCATATGTAGATATTAAACCTGGTTACATTGTAAAAGAACCAACATACCGTCAACAGCGAATAACCACCTCTACAAGCTGACTTTTTAATCTTTTATGATCACATGAAACATAAAACACACTAATTTCAAGGTTGTTAACATCACTATTGAAATGTAATTAATTTTTTGACCTTTCAAACATTAAAAGTACATCATTAAATTAATCATGTAATAGAATAAAAATTAAAAACATCATGAATTAATTATGTAACCACATAAGTCAAATATAATTCTATCAAGAAATTAATATCAAATAGATAATATAATCGCATAACTTATACATTTCAATGTCATTGATCTTCTTCTTCATCCAACTCTTTGTCTGTATCATCCAATCCAGATTCAACATTATAAGGATTGGTCATATCATCATCATCATCATTGATATCAGTTTCGATAATGTCATCATCCACACAAATATCATCTTTATGAACATTAACTCCTACATCATCATTATCTAGTTCCTCCTCTTCGACATCTTCGTCAAAGACATCATCAACTAACTGTTGATCCTGATCAGCATCTACATCATCTTCTAGTTCTTCGGTATCTTCTTCTTCCACCACATTATACTTTATCGGTCTTCCTCTTGGATCATGTCTAACAAAAAATGACCAACCTAGTTTACCTAGAACCTTTGAGTAAAATACTTGCTCACATTGGCTTAGAAGAAAATAGGGCTCATTTCCAGCTTGCTCGATCAACCTTGTATTAACCATGGTAAATCCATTATTATGTTCAATAACAGTTCTATCGGGATCATTTTCATTCAATCGTAGCATGTACCATAAGACAACGAACAAAATTAATCTGAAGGACTTAAAGTCACACTCAAGTATATCATCCAAAATCCCATAGTATCGATTTTCTGAGACTTCTGGATATATGTCGCTTCTAGATGAAACATTAGTCACTTGAAAGACTGCAGTTATACCAGAATCACAAGTTTTCTTCATGTCATCCAACATTTTGACTCAAAATTTACGACCATTGCACCACATAGCCTTGTGGTGTTTCACCTACAATATGTCAAACATGTAAAAATTATTGCAATATCGTCAGTTGATAAACATATTTATTCTTGTCCGAATGTATGCAAAGAAAATAATCTCAAGATATATATACATCAATATACATGAAAATAATTAAATAATATGGGTGATTAATATATTTATATGTACTTGTTTATCTCTTAAACCATATGCAAAATCAATTTTCCTTTGTGTAACATTGGAATCTCCATTACGATGAGCTTCTTTAACCAATGAAGCCACACCTTCCCATGTTAATGCGCGACCAAATTGTTGACATCGTTTAATCCATACCATCATCCAATCAAGATTGTTGGCAATGTACAAATGTAGTGCATTCCACTCTTGACCAACTGTATAAAAAAAAATGAAATTCACAAACAACGTATAATTAGTTAAATACCATAGTATACAACCTTAATTTATAATTGATATATATTGAAGATTAAAAATTAAATAAGTACAATATACATAAAAACCATATGTAAAATTTATTCCAATTAATCTCCATGACCATCTTATAATTACCTCTCACTTTCCTCAATCTACCTTCCCCCATCGGGTACTCCCCTTCGAATTTATTAATGGAGTTGGGATCCCAAATGCAATCTACATGGATCTTTGTTGCAAACTGAAGAAGATATTCACTAATGTACACCATGGTCTGGTATACCATATATCCTTCCACCATAGAACCCTCAAGATGTGCTCTTTGTCTAACCAAAGCCTTCAAAAATTTCAAGTGCCTCTCAACCATCCACATTGACCTTGTGTGTACAGGTCCACACAATTCAATCTCCTCAACTTGGTGTATGAGGTAGTGTTCTTGTGCATTGAAAAATGTTGAAGGTAGACACTTTTGAATTTCACACATTAGACAAGGAATTTTTCTCTTCCACTAATTTATATCTTCTTTATGGATTTATTTAGATGACAACCATCTACAAGTGATTCAAAGCGTAAATATATTAACGAGATTTAACAAAAATATACAGTATATTACATAACAAGTAAAAAAAATGGAAATTATAAGATGTATAGAATGAATTGAACAAATCTCGCTACTTACCTCATGTATTTTCCAAGATCATATATAACTTGCTTGACATTGTTGTCAAAGTTTTCTGGGAGAGATAGAGGTAGAACGTACTGCAACAATTATAAAATGATCTTTTCATTATTTTTCCAAAATTAGTAAACACAATACACTGAAAATTGCATGCATTATACAAGTGTATATAATATACCAAAATAATTACCTTAATGAAAGTATGTCAATCATGCATTTTCATCCCTGACCCAAATTCACCTTTCTTTGTTATTATATTGTTTATGTTCACAGCAAATCATGTGGGAAATTGATTTTTTCATATGACTTCTTTTATAGCATTGTTTTCTTGCTACGGTAATAACCAAGGAAGGGCACTTATATTAATTTGGTCTCCATCACTATTTAATTGAATGACATTTTTCATTGCATGATTGGCTTCCCTGAATGTCACTACAAATTTTTGACAATTTTTTCTTTGTTATGCTTTCCATCCAATGTTTTCCATAATGTTGCGGTATATTCTTTTCGATATGCATTTATCAAAAATGTACAATTTGTAGTTGCTCATAGTAGGGCAACCTACTAAATTGTCGAGGATAAATTTTAGTCCTTGTGAGTAACCATTAATGCTTTGACGACCTTCATGAAGCATGTAAGTTAAAAAAAATTAACAACGACAATCATTGTCAATTACAACATGAGTAAACACAACACAATATAAAAATATAAATTTAAAACATATCATATATGATAGATAAACAATTTGATTCGATGTATAACCTTGACGATTAATTCTATTATATTCCAACTTCCATAGGCGATGTGTCATTCTCCGTGGTTTTGATGTAGTCTCTTCTTTCCCATTGAAAAGATGTTTTTTAGTAGTTAGATACCCTATGAGTTCTATGGAGGAAGTGCCTATACTCATCAAACATACACTTTCTAAACTTGTTGAGCGGCCAGTTTCATCTTTGGACCACAAATTGGACATGCAAATTTTTCCTTTGTTTGAAGACCTGCAAGATCATATGGTGGATTAAATAAATCCAATTTTTTTTAATTATATATAATGAATAGATTATTTTAAAAACATGCATGATATCTACTTCATCAAATTAAATATTGTTAAAGTGCAGTCGAACGTTATAACATACCACAAAAATGTGTTAGCCCTGGAGCATCATGAATTGTCCCTACAAGCATTGTATGGAATTGAAATTGTCTTTGTCCTATTGGTCTAAAGACGTCATACATAGTGACGCCATTCCATAACTTTAGTAACTCGTCGATAAAAGGCTTGATATATACATTCATATTTTTAACTTGGTACTTACCTAGTTGAATGAACATAAATATTACATAATTATTATAATCATTTTACTGCAATATATATAAATTAATGTACATGACTATTGAATGAAAAAAAAAAGTCATTATGCAACAAATAAGACAAATGAGATGCTACTACATTAAAGAAAATTGATGTAAACAAATACTTGGAACAATCACTGACAACATTATGTGCTTCCTCTTTATTGACATCCATGGAGGAATGTTATTGTTGATAACAAAATAGGCCACACTGAGTAAATAGATCTCAGCTCTCCAAATGGATTGACACCGTCTGCTCCCAATGAAAGCTTGAAATTACGAGGTTCTTCTTTAAAGTGTGACCATTTTTCCTCCATGTCCCTAAATGCAGAACCATCCACAGACATTCGAAGAATGTCATCTCCACTTCTATTCCATGCATGGTAATCCATAAATTGCACTAAACTTTCACACCTAAATAATCGTTGCATACGTGGAATAATGAGAATATAACGAAGAACCTTGCGAGAAACCTTTTTTGTTAGTTGATCTATTTGATATCTACTGATATAACATTATGGGCATTCTGTTGCAAATTCCTGTGTTTATGATATATAATATGATCATTGGGACATGCATCTATTGCTTGATACTCCATTCTGATATCTTTCATGAAATCTCCGGTATGGCGAGGTAAAATATTTGATGGTGGTGGTAACAAAAATTCGCAGTAATCTACAGCAAAAATAATTTGTTCATATATAAAGATTATTAATGGTACATATTTCATCCTTTATTTACCTAGTGATGAATAACAACAATTAAAATAGATGAAAAAAAGATGACATATATGACATACCTTAACATCAGGTAGAGATTTATGTTTGATAAACCATTCATAACCTTCAAAATTCAATACTTAATATCACAGAGTAGAAAGAGAGTTGTTTAGGAGCCTTCATAAAGGGGCTCATATGCCTTCTCAAGTACAGGTAAATCATGAACATCATCAAAGTCATCTCGATCATCATGATCAGCTCTGCCACTAAATGTGTCATGAATCAATGCGTTACCATCATCTTTAGCGTGTTTTCTAGCGCATGATCATCTTCTTCCATAGGATCATTAACTTCATTTTCGATATTCACAGCTCCATGTTCACCCGCTTGCAAAACCACATTCTTTGGGCCGTGATAATCCATATCATCTACCCTAGGGCCCCCACCTTTATAATAATGATAGACACAAATAAACCATGATCATGACCAAGTGATTATATATATATATATATATAAAATGTTAAGCGATATAAACATTTACAAATTCAATGATATAAGCACATATAATGAACAACTTACCAATGGACAATAATCATGCCCCTTCAGCGTGACCATCTTTGCTTATAATGTTTCACCGGTGTTGTGATTAAAATTTGTCTAGATCTTTAAGCCCTTGCAATTATTGCAAGAAAAATAACATTCCCATCACCCTTTCTTTCAATCTAGCCCACAACCTATCAATTGTCTCTTCATTTGTTCTAGACTAATATTATCGACATGATTTTTCTTTACCAAGCTTGACTATTTAGATCTTAAAATATCAAACTCACATCCAATAATTTTTATTCATAGACAGGTAACAAAATCTAACAATTCTGATATTTTACACCCAAAAAAATTGGCATGCAACCACCCTGCAAAAGAGAAGATAGTCTAAAGTTAATGACCCCAAAAAGCACTTTAAAATGCTAATTCCAAAACTCATTAAATTCTGATTTTACTATGATTTCCAACCGTTAAGACTCCTAAAATCAGAATATTGAACTTGATCGCAAACTTCCTACAATGATGGAGGTAGCGAGCTAGTAAGAGCAAGTGACCCATTCCTAAGCAGCAACAAGTCATAATCATCATTGCTAATGTCAATACAGATTTATCCTTTTAGTTAAAGATGCAATGTGTCACTTCTTATGACGAGCTTATCCCTAGGGCCTTCAACATTCAGAGAGCCCTAATAAAAAACAACAGAAGCATTGGTAAGAGCATGATTGGGTACAAACCCTAGGCCTTCGTAGAAACATAAACAATAACTACAGTGGATTAGTGAGGTTGCAATACCATAAAGATTGAGAAATTATAGGTAATAACAAAATCTTGCAATCTAAATATTGTAGCCAATAACAAGCACACTATGTAGCTTAGTGACATTTGTAAATGCAATCTACGGTAAGAAGAATGACAGTCACTTGAGATGTGACAGTCAAAAAGAGGTTGACGACAAGATAATAAAACTCAAACCTTACATAATAAAGTGGAGATTTAACGGTGGAACGCACGCGCGACCTTAAAAGGGTTTTCAAATGCTTTTGGTAGTGCTTAGACAAGGAAAATGCAATCAGGGAAATATTTGTCCAAATGAAATGCTGATGGTAATCATAGGTTCAATGTTTCTTCTTAGCCATTAATGTATAATGGAGGTAGTGTATTGCATGTTTGAAGCGGTGTTTTGAGACTCGTAAATATGGGAGAATAGTGAATAATACCTTGGCGGTGAAATTGAGTAGTGTCAATAAAAAGGTTGGTAGGATCTTAAGAACTACAATACCGCTTGAAAGAATGAGCCCCTATAGTAAGTAGAGCAGTCCTATAGGGCATAGTTTGATTTTATAAAAAGGATGCTCATGAAAGGAATCTTAGTGATAGTGGAAGTGAGTTGTTTGAGATTAGCATTTGAGGACACAATACCGATCTTAAAAGAAGTTAGCAAAAGCGTTAAATGTGCAAGAAAATAAAATCGTACACAACAAACAATTCACAATGTTATCTTCCATAATGCCTTAAGTTTGAAGACAAAAATCTCATTGTATCTTCATGATGAAAGTGGTGACCTTAATGGTCAATCACTGGCAACCATGATTTTAAAACATGCTATTATGTTTATGGAGGCAACATTTTAAGCAAGGCAGTGAGTGGTGGTTTGTAACAATGGCAGGTATGAAGGACTTGCTTTATATGCATACTATGCAGTCTAGCTTAAGACACCGTTCTTAGAAGAGATTGAAGGTGGATTATGGAACTCAAGGGTTACCATGAAAATGATTAAAACAAAGATTGAGATCTATTTAAAAGCCACGGTCATGAAGATATTAAAGATGTCACATGCAAAACCCTAGTAGTTGGAGTAAAGAATATAGTGCCAAAGAGGATAGTGTGTAATGAGGCAAATTTGGAGATCTCAAATTATCTAATTATAGGGAAATACATGAGTTATTTTATTTTTTTAATTAAAATAAATCATTCTAAATCCTATATAGGATACATTGATACTTCAAAAGCATCTAAAGGAATTTGAGATTATGCAAATATATGTCAAGTAACATTCATAAGGTTTAGAAAATCTTGATCACTCTCTAGAATAGCCCATTAAACATGGATTGTGCTTGAATGCACTACATAATTGATATAGCACAACCACTCTGCATATCAACTAGAATTATAGGCTCTTTATTGCAGCAAGAGGTAATCACTCTTCTATCATGCTATAATTACATTCTAACCTGTTAAACTTGAGACAACTTGAATGCACCCAATGATGATTGGCACCTACATTATACAACCTGAATTAACTACATTATATGAGTGCCTCCATTTCTATCACAACATAGCCACATTAAACTTGGGTCACAAATGCATGCATCCTATATTTGTTATACCACAACTGTGCCACATGCCCAATAGAGTTATGGATCACATAATTACAGTCACAAGAATCTATTCATTGGTTGTGATCTTATGGTGATTCCACACAACAAAATTTGGACATAAAATTCTCAAAACCCTAAACCTCCTAAAAATGAAATCGATGAGATGTTGCTTTAAAATATGATTTTCAAACTTGGAACTACAAATTTGACTTCACAAATAGATTACGCGAACCAACGACTACCCTCGACTTTGTGATATCTTCTTGAATTTTTATTTTTTCCCAAGAAAATCATCCTTAGTTCTCCAAAAACTATCTCAAGTAGAGAAAAACACTATCACAATAAATCAAGTATGAACTCACTTTTCTTTATGCCGGCCACAATTTGATTTTTTTAAATTTTTCATGTTTGTCTAAAATTTGATGAAAATGATAGCCAACATTTGACCAGACGGGTTTATTAAAATTCGGCAAGCGTCGTGATAAACTTTCAAAAATTGAAAATTACATCAAATTTACAAGCACCCGACGATACATCAAATTATACATATTTACGTCGGACAATTTAAACCGGATTTTGCAGTCAAATGAGTGTGTCGGCTCGGATGGGCCGACGATGCAGAGCAGATTTTCTTTGCCCGCCAAGACCAGTTTATGTAGGGGCAGGAGCATACCATGGTGGAGAGATACTTGCTCGAACGCGTTCAGCGCTAGTTCAGTGAGCCACACGACCGGCCAAACAATGATTATGTGGCATTATTTTCCTGCACTGTGTCACAAGCTTCATGGGGGCGATACATTCCTACCTCGAAGGTCGTTGATAGCTTTAGACAATTGGTGGCACAACCTTGGGTTTACAATCAGGGGCTTGTAGATCTAGGCGTCACAATAGCGTACAGAGACTGGTTCCAGCCTCCCCTACGATTGATAGTTCCAGGTTCAGTCCCCACTCGGCGGAGGATGAGGGGCAGAGGAGGAGGACGAGGATGGAGAGACGACATACGGTAGGACCAGCCGGTCAGGCCTCCAGTTCAGTCAGGTCAGGCTGATGTTCAAATGCAGGATCAACAACAGGTACCAGCTA
>VDFB02000017.1:435410727-435428920 GCA_007258455.2 Sequoia sempervirens
CACAGAGACCTCGACAATCGAAAGGACAGGCTAGAGCAAATCCTGGGCAGGGTGGATCGGGATGTTGCGTGGATCAAGGAAATCCGGGCCGAGTGCACCGAGTATCTCAAGCTAATAACGGGCTATGATATGCCCACGGTGCAAATGGATGCCGAGAAGGTGAAGTCATACTTCCAGGAGAGGATGAAGGACGGGGCAGCCGGAGAAATCACCATGGAATTCCTAAGTTTTACCGCCCATGCCTTCGATCAATCAGAGCTATTCAGAGACCAAGGCTCGAAGTATGACGACGATTGGAAGCGGTTGGAAGAGAACGCCCAAGAATGGAGTTACCAAGCATTAAGATGCGAGATCCTCAAGGTAGATAAGCTCGAACCGTCTCCTCAAAGTACGTGAACATCCGACTTCCGAGGAGCAAGAGGAGCCCGCCAAAGAAGAAGATCTCCCTGAAGAGTAGCTACAGCCAAGAAAACAACAATTAGCTACAGGACGAAAGAGCAATAGTGTCATCCACTAGATGACGAAATAGGGAAAGGACAAAAGATGTTTTTAAATTGTAAATCTATTTGGGGGTAGGTGAAACCCTATTTTGTAATGAATCTTGGCCACACAATTGTAATGAATCTTAGCCATTCATTTAACTTTTGGAAAACTATAAATAGAGCACTCCCTCATTTGCAAAAGTGAGAGTTGAGTTGTTGTAAAGGCATGCTGCAGAAATTTATAAGAAATATCATTGACTTGGTGTATTTCCTTGATTTCTCTCTTGCCATTTGATTCATTTCTCCAAGTTCACATGTTTAGTTTAGATCTTGTGGCTGTTTAATTAGTTGTTTACTGTATTTAGTTAAATCTGAGGAATGTTGTTTGGTGTTTGTGAAAATTCCTGCATTGTTGATGATCCCTTAGTCCATACTTTTTGCTATTTGCTGAAGGTAGATAGCTGTGCAAAGTTAGCCTGGACTTGATTTGAAGCTGCCCCAAACATTTATCTTTAATTCATGCATGCATATGGTGGATGAATGATGAAATATCTGCAGCCCTTAGAAGATAGCACAATTTCCATGATACTGTGAAATCCCTGGTTAAGTGGGATATTGTTTGAAGGATTGTCCATTGCAGGAACTCCATTGTCACTATTCATTGCAAGCTTCAGACTTAGGAACTTCTCCTTCCCTTCGCCCTTTTTCACTTTTTCTAGAAACTGAACAATACCAAGGTTCATTGCACATTGTAAAGCCAAATCTAACAACTAGATGGAGTCCAAGATTGCTGTTTGAACCTACAGCCGATGCATAACAACCTTCCATCCTAGGGATTTCATTTGAAGATCCAACTTCATACTTTATGTCCATACTTTGTATTTTATGTAAGACCGCCTTGTGATTCCAGCAAATCACATCAAACTACTGAGGTATCTAAGCAATCATGACGACATCGAAAGACCTTGGGATAGTGTTCTGCAATTCGATTGTGGGAGATTGTCTTTCAAGAGAGTAGATGTATGCTTTGCACTGTGAAGTGCATAAAAACACCATCAACAGAGACGATGGGTGGACCTTGTTTTGATCGAGATGATACTTTTAGTGCCTTATGGGCTCCTTTTTTATAGCTCGATGGGCCTTTTTGTACTTATTGACACATATGTACAGTGATCTAATTATTTTGTACTATGACAGTTACCCAATAATGATATATATGAGATGACGATATTGTTATGTGTACCACTTATTTATGCATTTTATGGATGATTCTATTTCTATATGCTATTGCAATGATGTTTATGATGTGATGCGATGGATGCATTTCTTTCTGATGATGTATGCATTACGACTAGATCTTATATTATGTTGTTTTATTCATGATATGCAAATAGATTTATATGATATGTGATGTGAATGGATGATGATGATGATTTATATGATGATCTATTTATGTTGATGTAAATGATATGATATGAAATGTAATATGCAAAATGATATGGCAATGATCTATGGTGTATACGTGAAATGATATGTGGACCATGCTTATAAAATGATTATGGATGGATGTACGCTTTGCATGTAATGTATTTTTATGTTCCTATTTATGCCTATAATGATGTGGAATGATTTATGCAATGAAATGTAAAAAATGATTGCGATGTTATTTATGAAGTGCTCTATATATTGATATGGATGATTAATGGATGATATATTGTGGTGTAAATGCCATGGTCGTGTTTTATATGGTATGTATTGATGATGCAAATGAGATGGTTTAAGATGCTTAGAATAACAAATATATTATCCTAAACATGTAATGTATGTGAGCATTTCCTGTGATGTGATGTAATGTATGAAATGATATGTTAATGCAAAGTGGTATGGTCATGTTTTATGCAAAATGAATGAAGTGTGGGAGATGACTTTATTATGTTTATGTGATGGTGAATATGCACTAGATTATCTATAATGCTTGTGTACCTATTATGTATGATTATGCAGTAGGTGGTAATGTGAAATGGTTATGAAATGTTTATGCAAATGAATGTTATGCAATGGTTTATGTGATGAATGCAATGTGATGCAAAAAATGGATGCAATGTAATAAAAAATGGATGTGCTTATCTATGGAAAATTCTTATAATAACATATTTACATGATGATGACACTGCCATGCATGTGTTTCCTATATAATATGCTAATGATTTGTGGATGCAAGATCGATGACGACGACGATGATGATGATGATCAACTATCATAGTACCTTGTTAGTGTGATGAGTCAGAAGGAATGAAAGAGAAGAAGTCATTTCAACAAGACACAAGATGATGAATATGCAAAATAATGATGAATACTTGCGGAGGAGTTGGGATTTTCAAAGGGTCAATTTTCTTATGTTTGATAACACATGTGGTATGATGCATCAAGGTATAGAGAACCAGGATGGCATTGTACCCAATGTGATAGACTTTGACTTGACAATCAGATAGGAGTATTCTTGTTCAGACCTAACATACAGAAACCTTGCTAGGATGCACTTTAGAAGTTTTAAACACCTCAGACCAAAACACAGAAAGGTATAACCTATCAATGCAATAGTCAACAAGCTGTCCAAAACACCCTTCATACATATCTAACAAAGCAAGTATTCACCAAGGTTATATTACAAGAATTTCCAACAAGCACAACAGATAAAAAGATAATGATCATTGCCCCATTCCTATTTCTTTAAATCCTCTGTTTGGATATCATCGAGAGGTCCTTGGAATGAGTGCAATAAGATAAGTCAAAAGACAAAGATAAAGTAAACAAACAAGTTGATGTTCTTCAATACCACTAACCAAAGGGAAAATGTGTTTTTAAGGATAAGAACCAAAACTATTGCCAAAAGATAATGCCCATTGTAAGAAGGATACATCCTAGGACATGTTAGTGGATGGTGGCACGTCATTTCATTTATCCAAAGTGTTATTTATGATAAATAATGCCCATTGTAGGAAGGATAAATCCTAGGACATGATGTTATCAAATGATTAAAAAGTGATTGATTGGATAATAGGTTGTTGACACAAAGAGTTGACCGACTTGTTTACATACTAACTTAGACTTGAGACTTTACGTTTTGAGTTTTTACTTTTCACCTACTAGACTTGTTTCCAATTATTTTACCAAAGGTTGAGGATGATGATTGTTTATTATGAGTGATGTTATTGTGGGTGTAAGCGAGATAAGACAGATGGATTTTTTCAAATATTTGGATTTTTTTTGAGTTTTGCAATGTTTTGAGGCTGTTTTTGGTATTTTTTGAGATTTTCAATTTTTTTGATTTTTTGATTTTCAAATGTTTTGGGGTTTTTCTGAGATTTTGACCAAGATACTAACCTAAGGACCTATCCTAGGGGCCTTGGGGGCTAATCAACAGATTAGCCTTGCCTACGTTATACACGCAAAGACCACGTAGTTCGACTGACGACTTGACTGATTTACAGATGATGAAATGTCAGTTTATTATAATGGACACCTAAAGGATTGACCTAAGTGTCGCGGGGGATGATCAAAGATCAACTTTACCTACGTTCAAGGCTCAGAGACCCGTAGTTCGACAAGATGACTCTATTTTTAAATTTTTGGTTGACTTTTTGACCTATTTTGGGATTTTTTTGATATGTTTTCAATGTTTTTGGATTTTGGTGATTTTTTGATGTTTTTGGATTTTCTGATGTTTTGATGTTTTTGGATTTTCTAATATTTTAGGACTTCAAGAATATACATGAATTTGATTCTATGAGAACATGCCCCCAACGTGATGCAATAAACTACTCTGATAAAGGTAGGACAAACTGACCTTGAGGATGGGTCGAGTAGTACTTAGGAGGGATCGTGATATGAAAACAGGACCAAGTTATGGTGCAGATGCAGGTGGATGAGTGATGGATAGAATCAGAATCACGATGGATGATCGAAACGTAATGGATGGATGATGCAGAACAAGCCATGGATCCGTGGATGGAAATGCTTATTTACACAAGGTGCCTATTTTCCAGGTTTTCACCAAAGTACTTGTCCAAAGTGCCACCGAAGTGGTTTTCACTAGAGGACAATTTTCTCTTTACTATTTTTATCCTTTTGAATTTTTTGCTTTTTTTTGTCCGCACAAAGGCGTTTGCCAGGTTTTCACCAAAGTAACCATTTTTTTGGATTTTTTGTTCTATACCTTGAAAGATTAGGCATAAATTTTTTTGAGATGAGAGCTATTCATGAGCTCTTGCAGAGGTTCCCCTTCGAGCGTTGATAACTGATATACCCCTGAACTATAGCTTGTTGTGATAACAAATGGTCCCAACCAATTGGGTTCAAATTTTTCTTTGTTGCTTGGGTTTGGGACATTCTTTTGATTCTCCTTTAGTACTAGTTCTCCGACTTGGAAAGTCCTGCTTCTAATTTTCTTATTATAGCTCCTTTTGAGTTTATTCTGATAGACTTGCAAATGGTTTAGAGCATCTATACATTGCTCATCTAGTAGCTCCAACTCATTTAGTCTTGATACTCGATACTCTTCATTTGTGATGAGGTTTTGCAGTGAAATCCTAAGTAATGGGAGCTCGATCTTAATGGGGAGTACTGCTTCTGATCCGTAGACCAGGGAGGAGGGGGTGGCGTCGATGGGTGTGTGGATGCTGGTTCGATGGTCCCAAAGGGTGGGATTGAGCTACAGATGCCAGTCACAACCTGCATCATTGATTGTTTTCTTGAGGATTTTCAAAATGGTTTTATTAGTGGCTTCTACTTGGCCATTGCCTTGGGAATAGTATGGGGTGGAGAAGCGATGTTGGATTTTAAATTTTTCACATAAGTCACGGACATCCTGATTCTTCAATGGTGTCCCATTATCTGAGATAATGGCTTGTGGGACACCGTAGCGAAAAATGAGATAGTTCAGGATGAACTTTGATATATGCTTCTTGATTATATACATCATAGGTATGGCTTCCACCCACTTAGTAAAGTACTCTATGGCAGTTATGATGAACATGTGGCCATTTGATGAAGTGGGTGTGATTTTTCCAATGAAATCGAGTCCCCACTATGAAAAGGGCCATGGTGTGACGATGGCATGAAGTCCTTGAGCTAGAGCATGGATGAGGTCCCCATGCTGCTAACATTGTAGACACCTTCTGACGTAGTCATGTGCCTCTTTTTCCATTGTGGGTCAATAATACCCCATCCTTAGTAGTTTCTTGGCTATGGTCATTCCACTCGAGTGTGAACCACAGATACCATTATGTACTTCAGTTAGAGCGGTCAATGCCTCCTCAGCGTTTAAGCAGTGCAGTAAGGTTCCTTCTATGCTCCTACGATACGAGGTATCTCCTAGGATGACAAATCGGGATGCCTTTTTGATAAAGGTTCATTTTAAAGTTGAGGGCAAGTCAATAAGTATGATACCTATTCGAAGGTATGTATAAATGTCGTGGTACCAAGGATCACCGGGACCAACAATTTTGCACACAAATTCTAATTTTGGTGCCTCGAATGTAGGCACGAGAAGCTGCTCTATTAGGAATTCATATTTTGGAACGTTGTGGGGGATGTCTAGTAAAGATTCAATTGTTGCCATGGCGTCTGCTACTCTATTGTTGGCTCTAGGAATCTGCTCAAATTTGATTTCGATGAAGGATTCCTTGAGAGTCTCCACCAATTTCTTATACGGAGTGAGCTTATCATCTTTAGTTTGGTACTCATCATTCACTTGGTTTATTATCAATTGAGAATCTCTGTATACTTTGAGAGATATAATGTTCCACTGCACTGCTATTTTGAGACCTATGGTTAAAGCCTTGTATTCTGCAATGTTATTGGTGCATGGAAATGCCAATTTATAAGACCTTGGTATGTAGTCCCCTTGTGGGGTGATAAAGAAAATGCTAACTCTTGATCCATGTTGTGTGTATGAGTCGTCAAAGTAAAGTTTCCAGTGGTCAGCTATGTTGAGATTAAAAATAGATTCGTCTAGAAACTCTAAGACGAGAGGATTCTTTGAATAGATTGGCGCTTCTGCAAGCTGATTTGCAATGACTTGGCCTTTGATTACTTTCCGCTCCACATATTCAATGTCGTATTCTAATAGTATCATCACCCATTTGGCCATTCTTCCAGTGAGCATTGCCTTTGATAGTAAATACTTGAGAGGGTCGATTTTGGCGATGAGTTTTATTTTGTGTGCCAAAATGTAATGTCTGAATTTCTGTGATGCAAACACTACTGCTAGGCATGCTTTCTCTATGAATGAGTAGTTTAGCTCATGCCCAACCATTGTTTTTTTGATGTAATAGATGGCCCTTTTTGTTCCATTTTCATCATGTTGAGCTAAGAGAGCTCCAAGGGCTATTGTTGTTGCTGATACGTAGAGAATTAATGGTTTTCTTGGGATTGGTGGCATTAGGACTAGTGGTGTAAGTAGATATTCTTTGATTTTATTGAAGGATTTTTCACACTTGTTATCCCATTTGTACGCTACTCCCTTGTGGATTAGGTGAGAGTATGGGTTCTGTTTGTCTGCTAGCTGTGCTATGAACCTACGAATGGATTGAAGTCCGCCTTGGAGACCTCTCAATTACTTTAATGTTTTGGGTGCCTCCATCTCAAGGATTGCTTTTACTTTTACTGGATCTACCTCAATACCTCTCATTGATACTATATATCCTAGCAATTTTCCTGATTGTACATCGAAGATGCACTTCTTTGGGTTTAATCTGACCTTGTACTCCTCTAGCCTGTTAAAAATGGCACTTAGGGTTGCTATGTGATCTTTTCTCTTTCTGGACTTGGCTAGAATGTCATCGACATAATCTTCGACTGTCTTATGGATCATGTCATAGAAGATTAATGTCATGGCCTTTTGGTATGTTGCTCCTGCATTCTTTAAGCCAAATGGCATCATATTCCAGCAGTAAGTCCCCCATAGACAAGTGAAGGTCATTTTGTGTTGGTCTTCTTTGGCAATCATTATCTGGTTATAACCTGAGAAACCATCCATCAAGGAAAGCATTTCATGTCTCGTCGTCATGTCTATGATCATGTCAATATTGGGCAACATGAAATCATCTTTCGAACATTCTTTATTCAAGTCTGTGTAGATTTTGATGCCCCCATCAGGTTTTGAGACAGGCACCAGGTTTGACACCCATTCTAGATAATCTATCAGTCGAATGAATCTTGCATCTAATAGCTTCTTTAGTTCCATTTTTACTAGCAGGGCGATCTGAGGGTGTATTTTCTTGAGCTTTTGTCTAACAGGCTTTGCTTCTGGGTATACTGCTAAGTGGTGAACTACGATTTCTGGATCAAGCCTTGGCATGTCAACATAGCTCCATGCGAATTTTATCTATCTTTCTCTTAGGAAGGTTGCTAGGAGCTCTTGTTCCTTTGATAGTAATGACTCCACATAGAATGTGATATGTAGGGTCTCCTCTGTTCCTAGATTAACCAGATTGCACCTTTCGACCAGGACTGCTATTTTTTCTTGATGAGGAGCTTTGAAAGGAACATTGAATCCCTCATCCTTGGGCACCTCGAAGAGGTTTTCACCATTGGATGCATCCTTTCTTTTTACTTTTTTCATGTCGGAGAGTGCCATAGTGTGGTTTTCACTCAAGGACTTAGATATTATTCTCAATTTTTCACTTTTGCGACTAAGGGATTCAATTATTTCCCTGTAATAGGCATGTGTATCTAGCTCAATTATGAACCCTGCTTTGTGATCCCCACATGGAATGTTATCCCACAGTCCCATGAATTCTAAGAGCACCTCATCATTTTTTAATGTATCAATAACTGGTGGTCCTCGTTGGTCGTAGTTGATGAGTTGGCGGTATACTAGGCGGATTTCATGATTTTGATGGTCTAATTCAAAGGATAAAGTGCTAATCATGAAAAGAGTGGTATCGTCAAATAGCCTAGGTAAGTTGGTCATGGGATCCTCGTCATCACTACTACTATAGAAGTCAGTTATATCAAATGTGAAGTTATCTATGACATGACCTGTAAATACTGGTAAGCGCAGTTCAGCTGCAATTTGCTGAGGATTTTTTACCTTTCTAACTGGAGGACCTCGGTCACGTACGATTATACTCAGAGGGGTACATCCAAGGCCAAGACTTCTCATTCACATCTCTGGAATGATAGGTATTATAAGCCCATTGTCATTTTTCCCAAGTCTTTGATTTCTATCATAGCCCATTGCGAGCATCATTTGTAGACCCTTGCTTCTGTCATCCATTGGTAAATCGACTGCTGGTATCTCATCTTGGTATAGCATATGAGATGGATCCACCTCGATAACTTCTTGGCCAAGATCTCCCCAACTTGTAAAATTGGGATAGTCTTCAGGAGACGTTTGAGATGTGGAGGCCTTATTTACTTGCGGACGTCCCTGTGATTTAGGAGATTGTGGTAACTCTCCTACCACAAAAGCATTTTTAGGGAGCTTGTAGTTTCCACAACCGTTATCTTGGATGATGACCTTAATGTTGGAGATGGTGAGAATGGCGGGAGTGGCAGGTGTCTCTGTCACAGAAGTGGAAGCGAGAGTGGCGGGATCGATGTATGGTGTAGATGGGCCCTTGTCATTTTTTGGTACTTGGGGGATTTTATAGTACTTTGCCTCGAGGCTTTTGCAGTAGGAGACTAGTTCGGGGTCTCCATGGATGGTGACTTCTTGTCCCTCATATGTGAATTTAACACATTGATGGAAAGTCGATGCTACTGCTTGCATTGCATGAATCGATGGGTGTCCTAGGAGGATGTTATATGGCAAGTCGAGGTCCAGGACCTGACAAGTGGTTTCCATGATAGTTGGCCCTACTTGAATAGGGATTTTTATTGTGCCCTAGGAAACTCTTTCTTGATCATCATATGCTCTTATTGTTATACCCTTTCCTTTGTCGATAGAATCCTCTGAGATTTTTAATTGTTTGATGAGCTTGAGAGAACAAATATTCAAGCCCACTCCTCCATCCACCAAGACCCTTTTGACTTTTCTTTTATGCACCAAGTACTCTAAGTGGAGTGCATGGTTGTGATATGCTTGAGCGGGGAAATCTTGGTCAGAGAATGTGACAAGATTTGGTGTAATGATATTTCCGACCATAGCTTGGAATTGTTTTGCATCAAGATCTGCGGGGATAGTGGATGAAGCCAATGCTTCCTCAAGGATTTTATTATGAGAAGATGAGATTTTTAGTAACTCCATGATGGAGATTCGCGTTGGTATTCTTTTGAGTTGATCAAGGAAATTATAGCCATTGGGGACAGATCTAGGTGTAGGGACTCTGTTTGGCTGGGATGATCCTGTGATGGTAACTTTTCCATCTCTTGTGGTGACTCCACAATCAACATGGGCTCCTTTGATGGTGATGGTAACGCAATAGTCATCCAGGGATGCAATGACATGGTCATACAAATGATTTACATTCTTGAAGGTTTCTTTCCCTTATCCGTGTTATTATTCCCTTTATTTCCATGGTTAGGCATTGGATTCGTGTATATCTTAAAGTTTTGGTTTCCTGTTGGATGTTCCACATTTATAATTCTTTGATCGATGAGATCTTGAACTATGTTTTTTAGCTTCATGCAGTTGTTCATGGTATGCCCTTTGATTTTATGGAATTCATAGAGTTGATTCTCATTATACCAAGGAGGTTTCACATCTGGTTCTTGGTAATTCTCATAGGTGCACGCCTTGATGAGTTTTTCATTTATTAGCTTCTTCATGATGACTTCAAGTGGTTCCTCGAGAGTGGTGTACTTTCGCTTGGGGTAATTCTTGTTCTGTTGGGGTGGTCCCCTTTGATCATTGACATTGTTAATTGCTTGATTGTTGTTTGATTGTTGTGTTCCTTGATGATTGTTTTGGTGTTGGATTTGGATTTGTGGTGTGGATGTATTTTGGCGAGGGGCGCTGATGACCACTTTGGAGTCGACAACACCATCATTGGTTACATTTTTGTTTCTTTCCCATGTGCGAGATTTTTTATTGTAATTGGTAGGTGGGCGATTGTTTTATTGTTCGGGGTATGAAGTTGATCCTCCAGGTTGTGTCATAAGGGCTCGTTCGATGTTGAGCGCCTTGGAGATAAAATGGTAATATGTGGTGATCCCTTGTACCTTGAGATGAAATTCCAAGAGGCCGTCGAGGTTGGATATGATGGTGCAAACTTGTTGTTCCTCGGGCATGACCCATTTGCTCTGATTGGCCTTGGATCGCCATCATTGTAGGAATGAAGCGAATGATTCATTATTACCCTATTTCAGAGTTGAGAGTTCCTCTAGACTGACATCCATTGCGATATTGCATGCGTAATTTTTGATGAATGCATCTATTATTTCTTGAAATGTTTTGATGCCTATAGGTAGGCAAGAGAACCATTCCATAGCATGGCTAGCCAAACTACTAGGAAATAGCTCCATCAGATAGGTATCGTCGTATGCGACTTCCATGTAATGAACTAGGAATTCCCTGATGTGATCTTCAGGGTTTCCTGTCCCACGATACTTGTAGAACTTTGGGATCTCGAATCCCTCAGGAATGGTTTCATCATAAGGCTCCTGTCAAATGGATAGGGACACAAGTTACTTGGTGTTTTTGTGGTTTTCCCTGATTGAAGATCAAGCACTTGTTGCGAGAGCAACTTGATTTGTGTCATTACATCATTTTGTGGATCAGGAGGTGGGATGAAGGTGTTATGGGGTGTTTCAATTGTTGGTTGGATGGGTGCGTTGTTTGGTGTGTTGTTTGATGGTATTTGCACATTTTGTCGAGCCATGAATGCTTGCACTTGCTACTATATAAACAACACTTGTTGTTCTTATTGTTGTTGCACTAAGATTACCTGTTGTTGAGCTTGTTGTGCTTGTTGTTGGGCTGCCAATTGGGCTACTTCTTATTACTCTTGATATTGTTTTATTGCTTGTTGATATTCTTGTAGTTGCGCTGCTTGTTTTTATGCAAGAAACTGTGCTTGTGCTTGGGTTTGTTGTGCTTGATATTGGGTGTGCACCTGAGCTTGGGCTTGGGCTTGTGCCGCTTGTTGTTGTAATAGAATTTAGGCTTGAGCAACCTTTTGTGCTTGTAATGTGGCTTGGGATGCTTGAGCAGCTTGTGTAGCTTGAGCGGTTTGTTGTTGTTGTTGCAATAAGGCTTGGACTTGTGCGGCCTGTTGCGCTTGTTGTGTAATTTGGGCGGTTTGAGCATTTTTTTTTACTTGTGTGGCTTGTTGGGTAGCTAGTTGTGTGGTTTGTTGAGCAGCTATTTGTGCGTCTTTTTGATTTTGCACTTGTAGGAATTCCTTTTGATAAACAGCTTGCAATGCCATGTTGTATTGGTTTGATATATTGGATTTTGGTGGTTGTGGGGGTGGTGGTGGATTCAAAATGGTGCTAGTGGTGGTGGTGAGTGATGGAGTTGTGTTAGTGGTTTGAGTGGTGGATGGTGCGATCAATGTGGTTGGTCTTTGAGAGCCCATGCTTTGAGATGTTAGGGGAGTGGTTAGTGATGTCATGATTGCTTGTGTAGTTGTCATTTGTTTTTGCGATATCAATGAAATTTTTTGAGAGTTTTGAGTGATGCTTTGATTGGTGTTTGGAATGTTGGTTTGATTGATATTTGGTAAGGGTGGAAGTCCCAAGCCAAGTAGAGGTGTGGATAATGGTGGTAATGGTGGAAGAGGTGAAAATGTGAGGGGTGTGAGTTCTTGAGAAAATGTTGTGGTGTCAAAAATTCCCCCTGGTCCGAACATGTCACCTTCTCCTTGTGAAGTTATGAGGAGAGAGGTTTGGGGTGCTGCGTGGAAGGATGATGCTGATGGATCATTAGGATTATGGAAAGTGAGAGGGACATACTTATGTAATGGATTTTGGGGTATGTTTTGTTCCAAAATGGTGTTTGCATCCAAGTCTTGATTATTAACAAGGGGGTGTGTTTGAATAGCATTAAGAAATGCATTTCCCTTATTGACATTAGGTTGAGTTGGAGCAAAAGATGTTGTGATTTGTGGAATGTTTTTAGTGATGTTTTGGGATGGGGGTGTAGATGAGATGGGGAGTGTGGATGAAATTAGAGGCATAACCTCCAAAGATAGTTCCACTATAGAGCTCACGTCAAAATCAGAAGGTAATTTGGCCCCTTGTTTTTCTAGTTCAAGCATGTATAGTGAAGGGTTAAGCCTCATCATGATGTTGATGATCTTATGGTTCTTCGAATTTTGGAGCATTTCTGTTATTTCTTCATGCAACATCCCAAAGGTAAGATCTTTTTGAATTTCCTCTTGTGGATTTTGTGATGATGAGATAGTCAAAGGATTGCTTGATTCGACTGGATTCATTTTGGCATTCGTTTGGCTTAGGTTGCTTGAAGCGGGTGTTTCTTTGTTAGCTTCCATGTTCTTCTTGTATTGAGATCTAGTTTGAACCATAAAACAAGGATCAATTTTCAAGAATATGGGAGATGAATCTCTAGTTCTTTGAATTGATCTTGTTCAAGCACAAAAGAGAAATTTTTAGGATATCTTGAGAATCAAAAGGTGATATGATGATGATGCAAGAGGTGGATGATGTGGATTTTTTTGATCTTTTGATAAATCTTGAGGGGAATGCTAGACTTTTAGGACTTTTGGATATGTTTTGGATTTTGATTTTTGATTTTTTGGATTGTCCTTGACTTGATTGATTTTTTGGTTTGCTTTGATTGAAAAAATAGACCCTAAGATGTTGGATGATTATCTAAGGGGTAGATTTTCTCAAAGGATGATAATTTGAATATGTGTAGGGAGAAGGATGCATCTACCCACACCTATTCAAACAAGATGATAATTTAACCAAGCATATGAAGAAGGATGCGTCTACATATACCTAGATAAATAAGATGGTTTAATAATTTTGACTAAGAATATGCAAAAGGATGCATCTACACATACTTAGCCAAAGATGATTTGATAAATTTTTCAAGGATTTTGTCTCAAGGATTTGATGATTTTGATTTTTTCCAAAAAGCCTAGCATGAAGGATAATTTCAAGATTTCTCAAAAGATGATGGTGAGATGATTTTTGGTTTGATGTTTGAAGGATGGATGAAAAATATTTTTGATTTTGATCCTAAGATGTACCTAAAAAGACACTTTGTTTTCCTAGACCTCGGTATTCAAGAACATGCAATGCTTCTAAGGACCTCTATAACTAAGAAGTGGTTCAAATTGAGCATACATTTCTGAATTGTTCAAAGGGAAGAGTCTATAGAACCTTGTGAACTTTTTGCTTATCTTGATGTGTTGCTTTTGATTGCACTTTCTATTGTATCTCTTGATAATATTTTGAGTGTGACTCCTAAATTTTGAACTTTGACCTCCTGGGATGTAGTAGCCATGCTCTCTAACTATTGTCATTGGTTGACCTCCTGAGCTATCTATAACTTTGTGGCATGCCTCTGCTCGAGCTCATGGTCTCTCTCGGCAATAAGGGCATGGACCTGTTGCTTGGTTTGGCCTCTCTCTAATATAATTTCCTGTAGCTATTCTTGTAGCCCCTATATTTGTGCCTACAGTGGTTGTATTTGGCCATCCTATGGGTCTGACTGTTGTGGTTGAAGTGGCTAGAGTTGCTAATCTAGTTGTTGATCTTGATGCTAATTTGGTTGTCGTGGAGGATGCTCATCTCTAGGTGGTGCTCTAGGATCTTGTTTGTCATGTCCTGCCTATGCTATTTGAGCACTCCTCCCCTAAGGTCTCCCCCATGGAAGTGCGACTCCTAGATCCGTCAGCTGGCGCAAAGGTCTAAACCAATCATCATATGCACGATTCATGCCTGGATCTGCTGGTCCCTGAGCGTAGGACCATGTCCTAGAAACCAACTATCAAAAGCTATCAACAACATCGGACATTGGAATCATCCTTCCCCATGCAATCTCCTGAGATGATCTAACAAAGATAGTAGTATACTGATCATCTGGCCGATCCTAGACCTCCCCAAACTGGCAGGTAGCACTCTATGATCATATGCTCCCTCCCCTGCATCAATCGGTCCTACCGAGCATAAAATAGTTTTTCAACATCATCCTACCATGTTGGCATCTGTAACTAGGGTGCTAGTAGAACCCTTTCACCAGCTTTTGTATCAACCAAGGTGATAATAGAACACAACAATATGCTTCTAGGCCCAAATGTGCAACAGTGTCACTCTAGTGCCAATCACTCATTTGTCACAGTATGCAAAGTCATGTAAATCATGGTATAGTGAGGCCCGGTATCAGCGGTCTCCGGAAAACTGTGTCCTCCAGAAAAGCATCCTCTCCTAGGCTAAGCCCTATCCTAAACTAAAGTATTTGCCTCATCGATCTAGAGCCACTAGCCCGAATATAATGGTAGCAAAAATCAACCTGAAAGTCGACACCCGACCTCTGTAATAGTCCAATTCAATCTGGCCCTTGAAAAGTGTAAGCTCCTCAACCTCCTTGACCTCAAAGCATGTGTCACTTCCATCATTTGTATTGTAGATCATTCGCTCGCCATGAATCGACAAACGCAGAATGCACCAGACATCCTCCAAAGTAATGATCGCCTTGCCAGTTAGAAGGCGAAAAGATGAGGTCTCGTTGTGCCACCTCTTAGCCAACGCAGTCATCATTGCTAGGTGGGTCTGGAAAATGGGCACATAGGAAACATGCCTATGCGAACCAAGTTTCTAACACCTGCAAAACACAAGAAACAATCAACTTATTAGATTAAATGCAAGGTTAAAATCATGATTCCTCAAGAAATTCATTTGAATAGCAAAAGAGATAGAATATGAAATGAAGAACACAATGAAATTTGAAAGCATGTCAAATCCTATTCTAAAGCAAAAAAACTCCTAATCTCTTGAGGGAATTGGTGCCAATTTGATGTGAAAATTTGGCCCTTTCCCAACTCCAATGATGCAATGGTGATTTGATGAAGAAATTTGATCCACTTTGTTGATGCTTGATGAGTACTCCAATAGTAAAATCTGCATAACCTAGCTAAGATTCAATGATAATAGATGATAATTGCTAATGATTTGAGCATGGTAAGTTTACTCAAATTGTGGATGATAAGATGAGGAGTTTAGCCTCTTATTTATAGAATGCTAAGATGGATGAATGTTCAAAATAGAGCAATGTGGTGCTAAGAATTAGCCAATGGAAAAGTGCCACTTTTCCACTTGTGAATGGATGGAAAATGTGCAAGTTTTGAGGATTGTGCCAATAAATGCATATATTTGAATTTTAAAATTGTTGAAATGACATGCAAGAGGGAAGGAAGAATGCATTGAATGCCACTTGGCTCAAGGCAAAGGACATGCAAGAGAGAGTAAATTCCTTGTTGGAAGAACTTATCCCACTTGGATTTTGAATTCAAACTTGAAGAATATTCCTTAAAAGATGCCTTGTTGAAGGAAAATAGAAATTTAATAAATCAAATAAGTCTATTTTCATGTGCAAGTGGTAAAATCTAGAGGATGGGACATGAGAGGAGACTAAATTAATTCAGGTTAATTGATTTAATAAAGGGGTTAAATGATGTGACCTAATTTGGCTTAAATTTGTGGATTTATTTATTTAAAATCAAATATATATGAGAGAAGAATATGATAAAGGGATTAATTAAATAAAGATTTTGATTTATTTGAGTAAAGAGATATTGGAATTAAAACCAAATGGGTTTAATTTGTGGTACAATTTAATGGAGAATGAACTTTAGAGATTTAATCAAATAAAATTAATTATTTAATTAAATAGGATAATTAGATTAAAATGGTTAATTTAATTATCGAGACAAGGTGACTTAATTAGATAACTGATTTATTTAATTAATAAAGGGATACTAATGAATTTAATTAGATAAAGGTATTTGATTAAATGGTTAGACCGAAAGATGATTTAGGATGAAACGATGTTAGTGGTTAGGATCAGATGCACAATGTCAATCAGTACATTTTACGTGTCTACAATACCAAAGATTGATCTTACCTAAGTGCTCTTGTTGTACTTCAGACAAATCACCCAATCTTCGTAGGACTGAGGGCCAATGCTCACGTGAATGCATAGGTTGGATCACCTCCTACACCCATGAAGCCACGATTTTAAAATTCACAAAAATATTTAACCTCATTTGGAGTTTTTGACCTCGAAATCACAAATGCGTTGCTATTTGTAAAACTCCAAACAACGATGTTGGACTCTTTAAAAATGCTAAATCAACCTTAGTGTCGCTATTTGCACATACGTCGTTGTTTGACTACTAAAACCTAATTCTAAATCAGGCTAAGCATTGCCATTTACACAGGTGGTGCTATTTGAAATTTGAAACCCTAATCTCAAATTGCGATTAGCATCACAATTTACACAAGCAATCCTATTTGAGCTTCAACATCGCTAATTTTTCACTTGGTGCATCACTATATAGCGACGTTGGGGACTTTGACTCTCTAAAGCATAATAAATGCACTTAAAAATCAAAATTCAAGGTTGGATTTGGGTCACATACCGATGGTCTTGCACCTGGAGGTCTTTGATACACACAAACTTGCTTGGAAATGTGTCAAGGAAGCACTCGTTGTGCCATTCTACATGAGGGTGAGAGGTCAAAAAGCTAGAATTTTCAAAGTGTGAATGCAAAAATGAATGGAAAATGACCCCTCCAAGCCTATTTAAGCATGAAAATTAGGGTTTTTTTCCCCAATTTAGCTATCAAACTAGGGTTTTGCACTCCAAGCACCTTTCTTGCCCAACCGAAGCTCATTTCACATCCTTTTTTTTGCATTTTGGCATATTTTCAGCGTCCTAGAGCCTTTTTGGACTCATCAGGCAACTTGTCATCTTTTTTCGAGAAATCGCCCAAAAATCCAAATTTTTGTATGATCTCTCGAGGGGCAGTATATTGGCGTAATTCTTCTCACTAGGGTAGCAGCGGGGCATCTGAAAATATCATAAAATTTTCAAATTTTGATCTTGGCAAGAATATTCTTTGAACCAACACAAGAAGTACATTGCTTCAAAGAGGGGAAAAATGTAGACACTTGAAGCATCCTGATTGACATAATGCACTCAATTCTGATTAACTAACTTCGATTCTTCCTTGATCATTTCTTTACTAGCCAATTAATTAAATAATCTTTATTTAATTAATTCATCAAAATTCTTCTTTGATTAAATAAATCAACTTTATTTAATTAAATCCTAATGTGCTCTCTTTGATTAAATAAATCAACTTTATTTAATTAAATCATAATGTTCTCTCTTTGATTAAATAAATCAACTTTATTTAATCCTGATGTTCTTCATTTAATTGAATAAATCAAATTTATTTAATTAAATTACTAATCTACCAATATCCTCTCATTTGATTTAAATAAATTCAAACATCTAAATCAAATGTCATCAATCAACTAAGTTCAATCTAAGTTAATTAATCCCAAATTAATTAGCTCCTAACAATAATCCTCCATTCCTCTAGATTTTGCAAGTTGCACATGTAAATCAATTTATTTGATTTATTAATTCCTCCTATTTTCATTCAAATGTGGCATATTCTTGGAATATTCCACTTATTTGAATTCTCCCTTCCAAAGGACTTTTGTCCTCCAACTTGGGATTAAAGGCTCTTACATGTCCCCTCGAGCCAACTTGACATTAATTCCTC
>VDFB02000017.1:435429020-435521227 GCA_007258455.2 Sequoia sempervirens
CTATTTTATCCCCGCCTTGTGTCTCCGGGTCACCCATGGTGTTTGGGAAAAGCCCAAGGATGGGGTTTTACCTTTGTCTTCATGTAAAACCCTAGCGTTCATCTTACACCTTGTATGGGATCTATTTGGTCGTTACTTTTTGGGAAGGCTTTAAAACAACTTAAGCCCCATCGCTTTGTACATCTAGGCTGGGCCCCCTTTTCTTTTATTATTTTATTTCCTTCGCCTGACTTTATTTTTCCTAAGTCTTTTGTTGGTCTTGTGTTCCCTCGTTAAAACAAATTATGTCATTGTTTTTCGTCGACCTAGTGATGTCCCCTTATTCCTTTAGGGGAGAGGGCCCATTCGTTGTGTAGGCTAACTTTCTCAGCATGTAGCAATTGACTGGAATATCGTAGAACCTTCAAAAAAAATTTGAAATGTAGATTGGTCTCTTATTTATCTATAACTAAGGTTTGGAGGTGCGACTCATCATGCAACTCGCCACATTGGCAGATCTTTTAAAAAGTGTATAAAATTTGACTTTTTAAAGGTTCAACCAAAACTTAATCATGGAACCCCCAATAGTTGAACCAAAAAAATATCATTTGTTGCTTGTAGAATATGATATTTTTATTTAAATTAAAATTAATATACAACCTAAGTGGACCAAATACTTATTGATAACCATAAATCTTTGATATCTCTACCTTTTATATTCAACACATGGACTAATAGTTGAACACAAAAAATCTATTTGTTATAAAAACAACACATAATGATTTAAAATACAACTTATATTGAACAAAAATGGACCAATAGTTGAACACTAATTTTTTTGAAAATCCTTCACATTTAATGGGAAAATACATGTTATTTATTGTGCTCACCTTTTATATTTTTGATAGGACAAACTATTAATATAAAATTATCCAATGCTTGTACTGATGGAACTTCAAATTTTGTTCCTAATGTTTCACTCATGCCCTGCCTTATATCACTAGTCTTTCATGGTGTTGGAAAATTTCTTAGGGCTGGGGTTTTAGCTTTGTCTTCATCTTAAACCCTTGTGTTTACCTAATGCCTTGGTTAGGATCTATTTCGTCGTTACCTTTTTTGAAGGGTTTTAAAAAACATCTTATGCCCCATCGTTCTGTCTAGGCCTGGTCCCTTTGGTCTTAATATTTTATTTCCTCCACGAGTTTTATTTTCCTAAGTCTTGGTTGGCCCTGTGCTGAATGGTTTTAAAAACACTTATGTCGTTGCTTTCCATCCTCCTAGTAATGTCCCCTTTCCCTTTAATGAATTTTTAATTTTTTAGAAGGATGAAATTCGCGTTGCCATCAATCAAAATGCATTCAAGATCAATAGTTGCCTGCCATCCCGTGATCGAGAATTGTAGGATGGCGATATCGCGGGCGGGCGACACGTGTCCCATTTGGGGAATCAAATTTGTGTGACTGTTCATCAACTGTCCTTTGATCTAAGCCGTTACCCGCCATCCTGCAATGGTGCTTTGGTTGATTGCGAAATCATGGGCGGGTGCCACGTGGACTGTACAAGGTGGGGCCCGAGGAAATTTTTGTGCGATATATTTTAAATGTTTCATTGCTTCCAAATAAAAACATTTAAAATGAAATATTTGACAAGGCCGAGGGGAAATTCATTAAAAATGAGCAAAAGCGGAGAAATTAGGGAAACTAGTCAAGTCACGAGCAGGCTACGCAACATACAAAATGGTATACCCATCCATGGCCTGCCTGCCTCTAACAGTCTGTCAGTTGTCAGAATGATAGGACCCATCTTGTGCCATTGCCAACAGCCTGCCTTCCGTGCAAAAAATAACCTAATTCGTAACCCTCACATTTTTTATTTTTGAGCCTACATACAACGGTTAAACTTTTATATATGTTTTGTTTAATATATTTAAAAAATATTTTATAAATTATTTATAAAATATTTATAATATAAAATATTTTTTTAATATATTAAACAAATATATATAAACTCTTTAATATTTTTTATTAGTGATTTTAATGGTATATTAAAAAAAAACATATTTTGATAGTTGAATACATTCAAAATATTTCTAATATATTTCTAAATATATAAAAAATATATTTTTAATTTTAAAAAAATATATTTTTATTTTTTTTAAAATATATTATACATACAAAATTACATAATCAATAATAGATAATAGATTTTGGTGAATATATCTAGGTATGTTAATACAATACACTGAAAAGTACATGCATTATAGCCAGCGCCTGGGTGGGTTCCCCCTACCTCCTTTCTTTTCTCATCCCCGCACTGACGTGCTAGGAGAGCCAACTAGGAGTTGAGGTGACGAAAAGGAAGGGGCTATGGGGGACGTAGGTGGGTGTGACTAGGAGGTTGGTCACGTGATGGAGGCGGCAATTTTCTTCACAGAGTTCGAGGATGCCATAGGCATCATTCCCTGAAGGCAGTTTCATGCAGATTAAATGTGGCACGTGTGGAGGGAAGTCATTCGGGTCCCATAGGCTTCTTTGGCCTCGTGGACATTATTAAATTTTTTCATTTCATTCCATTTCATATCGGTTGGTGGCAACTTTAGTGGTGGACATTTGCAGTGGAATTTATTTGTTATGGCGGTGGCGTTCATGGCGAAGTGATCTCTCTCTTTCATTGAAGTCTTTGTGGATGGCCTAGCGAAGTTGGGTGCGGACACACCAATCTCTCTGAAATCTTCGGCTAGACAAGCCTCCTTCAGAGAAGTTAAAGACCAACGACTGAAGCGGATTCTCTTAAAAAAGGACCCGTTAGTTCTGGTGGCAACCAAAATGATCCTGGGAGCTGGTCATTTGGCTAACAAGGAGTTCAGTAGGGACAATCTACACATCTCCTCCCATTTTTTGGTATCTCTTCTAGACAACGGTGAGTCCAAGGCTGTGGCTAAACTTATGTTGGTTAAGATGTTTTGCAAGGATCTGGTGGGAGGGGTAAATGAAGTGTTGAGTTTTGTGGTGGAGGGTAGAGGCGTCCCAAGACCGAGTGACTTTGCAGCTATTCGAGGTTCGGATGAGTCCGTAAAGCTTTTCCCATTCCTTCTTGACTTGAGCGGTTTAACATTGTGCAGACACAAAATGGTGGCAGCGGTGGCCATTGAATTCCTAAAGAAATTCTTCGGCCTGATGGCTATGGGTGATGTCGAGTGGGTAAAAGTCTTTGAATATTTTGTTGTTTTAAATAATTTCATGTGAATGCCTTGTATAGTTGTTGGTTTTGATAGTTTTTAGAGTTTATCTCTATGGTCCAATGGCGTCTTTCAATCCAAGATTTTATAAATTTGATCTCTAATGGCTAGTTTGGGAGTTTTGGGTGACTGGGGATTTGTATGTTTAGGGTCGGGGCCGAACCCTTATGGCATTTTGGGTTGGTAGTTGGCTTGGATGGCAGGGTGGTGGTTTCTAGATGGAGGGGTCTCCCTGTCTTTGGCTAGTTGGGTCTCATTTTGACCATCTTCGGGGTGGTTTTTGGTAGTGGTGGTTGGGATGGGTTTGCTCGTAATCAATCGCAGAAGCTTTCCTACGTTTGCAGATGGTTGTACCTTTTTTAATCTAATATATAAATCAATCTTGCGAATCAAAAAAAAATCAATTTTTAATCAATTTTTTAGTTTAAATTCTATAAAATATTCAATTAATTAGTTGTATTGTTTGTTATTGTTTAAATTATGATATAATTGGTTTTTATTTTACGATTATAAATAAGGTTTTTATTTTAGGTAATGCATAAACAATAATGTGATCATCTTAGATCTAAAACATAAATCAAAAGGTATAGATATATAATTTTCAAAATTACATCTATATTTGATCTTTAATAAAAGCATAAACTAATATAATTTAATTAACCCCAATCTAAATCCCAACCCTACTATTAACCCCAATCTTAAGCCTAACAATAACCCTAAGTGAACACTTATCCTAATTGAACCTTAACCCTGATTTAGCCCAAACCTTAACCTTAACCCTAACCCTAATTGAACCCTAACCCTAATTAAACTCTAGCCCTGATTGAAATCTAACCCTAATTAAACTCTAGCCCTAATTGAACCCCAACCCTAACCTAAACCCTATTTTTTCCTAACCCTAGTATGTCACAAATACAGGATCGAGACCTTGCCAACTTTGGTAAACCTTATTGGATAGTGATAAAAGCTACCTTATCTTTCATTAAGGTAGAAAAATTTTGTTATACAACATGCCCCTTGAAAATTGGAGATAGGCACTGCAAAAAGAATGTAAACACTAATGAAAATGGTCAGTGGTATTGTGGAAGATGTGATAAAACTTTCCCTGAATGTGATTATAAATATATACTTCAATGCAAAGTGCAAGACCATACTTCATTCACTTGGATTACAACTTTTGAAGAAGTGGTAGAAGAAATTATGGATGTTACAACAAAAGAATTGAACATTTTGAAGCATGAAAAACAAGATGATGTTAAGTTTTCACACATTATACAAAATGTCATTTTCAACAGATACATATTTAAACTTCAAGTGAAAAAAGAGACTTATAATGATGAACAAAGGATTAAATGCATAGTCATAAAAACAACAAAGTTTGATTATTCATCTGAGAGAAAAGCTTTATTAGACTCAATTTCAAAGCTATAGGTTTCATAACATTCAAATGCTTGAATGTATATAATGTTAACAATGTATTCAAAACATTTGAAAAAAAAAGTAGTGGATATATCTAAGTTAGTTAATGCCATTTTGTCATGATATACTTCTTTGATGTTGTCAATACTAAATCTAATGATTGATGAACATTTATGCTTTTAAATTTATTGTTCTTGGTTGATTGTTGTTATAGACAAGTTGGTATGATTTCAAATTTGAATGTGTACCCTTATATATGGGAATTGAGATAAACAATGACACAAACAATAATGAAATCAAATTGATTGCTTTCCAAATTCATATTCATGAAAATGTAAGCATTTTTCAAGTCAATAGGCATCTTGATAAAGATAACTCTCGACATGTTTTACATATATTATTAATTAATATAGGTATGCTAGTTAATTAAATTATTAACTATATTTTATTTGTATTATATATTGAATTGTTAAAAGATGTAAAAATATTAATACTAAATATATAAGAAAATGGTTAAAAAATTACATATTTTTCAAAAAATAAATATAGTGTGTAATTTAAAATACAAATTATATAATTCTTATAATATTTATATTATTATTTATTGAATATTTTATAGAATTTAAACTAAAAAATTAGCCTCCCCCTCTCGCTCTCCCTCTCTCCCCCTCTCTACATATATCTCCCTCTTCCCCATCTTCTATCTCTCCCTCCTCTACATATCTCTCTCCCCTCCCTCCCTCTCCCCATCTCTCCATCTCTTGCCCTCCCTATACCCCTATCTATCTTCATATCTCAACCTATTTGTCCCTTTATCTTCCCATATATCTCTATATCTATGTCTTTCTCTTCCCATTTATCTACCTCTCCCTCTCCCTCCCTCTCTCTCTATCTCCCCCTATTTCTATCTCCCTCTCCATCTCTATTTGTCTTTCTCTACTTATCTCTCTCTCTCTCCCCTCTCTATATATCTCCTTATATCTCTATCTTTCCATCTCTCTCTCTATATATATATATATATCCCCTCTATCTCCCTATCTCTCTATATATTTATTTCTCCTCTATCTCTCTCTATATCTCTATCTATTTTTATCCCTTTTCCTCTCTCATTCTATATTCATCTCTACCTCTATCTATAGGGAGAGATACAAAGGTGAAGCATTGGACCTTCCCAAAGATCCACCAATCTCAACACTACTCCCAACTATTTTGAGCATTTAAGTACATATTGTATGCTAGATTAGGAGGCATGTGTCAAAGCTCATATTTATTGATGCAAAATAGGTCCAAAGTCACAAATTTGACATAGAGTTAGTTATAGTTTTGTACAAAATTTCAAGTGCCACTTAGAGCAAAGATATTCTAGTTTTTTATATCATGTCATCAAATTTGGCACTTCATCAAGATTTGTATCTTCATCAACATTAACAAAAGCAAAGGTATGTACTTGAATCCCTTGCATTTAAATTTTTCTATATATATAAATATTTTAATATTTTCCCTCAAATCCATAATATATATATTAGTGTGTATTTATTTATCCTAACCCTAGTTAAACCCAAACCCTATTTGGGCTCTAACCCTTACCCTAATTCAACACTAAATCTAATTGTAATTGACCACTAAGCATAATTGAATTCTACCTCTAACCCTAACCCTAACTCTAACTAAACCCTAAACCTAACTCTAATCAAAACCTAACCCAAACCTACTTGATTCATAATCCCAACCCTAACCCAAACCCTAATTGAACTTTAAAACTAACCTTAATTAAGTATTAACCCTAATTGAACATTTATTGAACAATAGTCCTAATTGTACCATAACCCTAACTTTGAACTACAGTTGAACTCTAATCCTAACCCTAACACTAATTCTTATCCTAATTGAACCTTAACCCCAACCCTAACCTTATCCTTGACCCTATTTGAACTCTTATTGAATTCATAACCTTAATTAAACCCCAACCTCATCCTCAATCCTAACCCAAATTGAACATTAATTGAACCCTAAACCTAACCCTAAGTGAACACTAATCCTAATTGAACTCTAACTTTTTAGTTGAAAATATTAAAGTGCCTTAGATTTTCCCATTCATCATCATTTATCATTCAATTCCTAATAGAACTCCAAAAATTTATACTTTGATAATGTTTTAATACACACCTAATATTAAGGGTTTAGAGTTTAAGGGTTAAAGGTTTAGGGTTAAGGGGAGAGATAGAGGCAGTGAGTGAGTGACCCATTTACATATTATTCTTTTATTCTTCGTCAGTTAAATATTTAGTTACCCATTTACAGTTAGCAAAAATGACCCAAGAATTTAATAGAATGGACTACTCATATAATACCTTGCATTATGGAGCTCAATTCTCTGATATATTACTACTTATCAAATCCTTTGTAATTAAATCATTGTAAACTTATGACTCCATTTAAGCATTTAATTGATTTTATTGAATCAAAGCAAAAACATAGACACACAATTGAACAAATTCTCAAAAGAAGAATGACAACATCATTAACATTTCATTCAAAATTCACTCAAATCCACATAAGGAGAGAAAATATGTTAGAATTATACGTTTATTCATGCTTATAAGTCATATCTGCATACAATTTAAGATAATTTGCATATATTCATCCAAAACTCAAAACAAGCTATTTATTCTATTTTGTCTGCTTGGGGTTTTAACAACCAATGGCACCACAGATATCACTTCCTCGTCAGAAGACATATATCTTTCTACCCATATATTCAACTCAAAACGTAGCTAGAGATTTCCAGCAGTTCTCTCCCTACAAATGAGCCTTGAGTTCCCTTTTATATGATAAGGGAGCAACAAGCTTTGGGCTCAAATGTAATTTCACCACAAATTTTTATTTGAACAAAATATCCATTGCATTTGACTTTCATTTCAAAACTTCCCACACATTGAATCTACAAAACATAGTGCATGAACTGGGGAAAGCTAAAAGAAAAGGGAACACAAATTGTCATCAAAATCCCCTTTGTCGCTATCCACACAAAAAAAATAGGCAACCAAATTGCCACGAAGGCACCACAACAACTTCTTATGTACTCGCCACCCTGCCCTTACCAACACTCAGACCCTGGTATACACACCCGCTTCTAGTTGTTGCCCAATGCAGTAGACCCTCAGCCTCCTCTTCTTTCTTTTCCTTGCCCAATACGGTTCTAGTTCGTCCGCTTGGGGTTTTAATAGCCAATGGCACCACATATATCACTTCCTCATCAAAGGGAAGATCGTGATTGAAGCGAGCTAAATACCGACAGTAGTTGGAGTCGGTCTCGGTTACATCATCAGAAGTGTTGCTCGTAAGGTCAATGGGTGAGTGTTGGCATCCAGAGGAGCCATGCCCATACCTTATTTTCCTACCGACATTAGTAATAGAGAACACCGACTACTTGCCTTTGTCATCTACTAGTTGAGTAGCAACGTCCTGGAATTGCAACCTTCTACTGCATCTAGTGGGCACAAGCTTGGGCTTGTCAACCAAAGCACCTTCCTGAATAGCAGGACCAAGCTTTTGTGAGCTCAAACAAACAGACCTCCTTACTGACTTACTCATTTTCTCTTATCAGACAAGCACTCAAACTTGATTAGACTCAGCCCACAAAGTGCTCTAACTACTACAAGAATGACACTATTAATAGTTAATTCCTCTTGTATTTATTATGCAAGGTAATGGCAACCTTCATCAATGCTTAGTAAAAATGCATGTGCAAACATGGCAATTTAGCAGCGTATGTACTATCACCGTTTAACTAGAGCTGCATGAGAATCCACAGATCACCCTTCATGATTTCCAACAACATCTTCACATAGATTGAGATCGACGTGACTACACAAGCAAAAAATAATTCATTAATGCTTCAGCAGTTGTATGATAAAACAACCACCATGTGTCATTTTCCAACTTTGAATACTGCCCGCTGATCTCCTGAAGAGTTGGCAGATCAAACGATTTATCTCAGGCTAACTTGGTTTGAAATCCAACGAAGCATCATTCACCTTCCTCATGAAAAATAACATTAATCCATGTTGGAAAGTCTTATGCACTTTGCAAACTGAATGGTTGGAGCTACGCATCGCAATCTCGTTGACCTCACGGCTTTTAACCAACCTTCATCTTCCTCCTACGAGCTAGCAGGGAACAATAGAGATTTACATTAGCTTTTGATCTTGGTTGTCGATCTAAAACCATGGATTATGAGATCAATAGTGGAGATTGGGCCCCACATTCCATACAGGACACACATCTGCCTTTTGCTGACCTCGTGCCAAATAACAGGGCGACACCTTAAGTCTACGAGTTGGCGGGGTACGATCGAGATCTTCTCCCATATCTTCGAATCTGAAAAACCTACACATTGCACGGTTAGTATTTAATGAAATGCTTTGGCTAAGCCGTCGGTGACATGACCACTGGGGTTAATGGCTTAGGCTTACGTCACCGGATTAAAATTAAAACCCAACTTTGATTTTAATACTTTATTTCCTCCATAGGGTTTTATTTCCTAAGTCTCGATTGGCCCTGCGTTTCATCTTTTAAAAAATAGCTTATGTTGTTGTTTGTCATCCACCTAGTAATGCCCACTTCTCCTTTTAATGAATGTTTTATTTTGCAAGGGTTGATTTAGTGCTGCCATTGATCTATTTCTTCAAGATATCAACGGTGCTCACCATCCCGTGATCGGGAATTGAAGGATCGCGAAATCACAGGTGAGCGCCACGTGTCCTATCCAGGGGATCAAATTTGCGTTATCGCTGACCAACTTCCATTTGATCTAAGTCGTTCCCCACCATCCCGCAATGGTGCTTGGGTCGATTGCGAAATCACGGGCGGGCACCACGTGTCTCATCCGATGAAGCCTAAAGAGTAAAGGAAACACTAGTTGGCTTTAAATGTATTAAGGGGCGGATTACTAAAGTGTTCTCGAGACGCACATGTTCTAAATCAACGGATATGTTATAATCTCGCTGAAAAAGCTGCTTGAAGGTTAACGACATGGTTGGCGACTGTGTTAAAGGAACAAGATCATTGATGCTCAGGATCAACAGTTGCCCGCCATCGCGCGATCAGAATTTTCAAGATTGCGATATCGCGGGAAACCGCCACGTGGACTTCCATCATAGTGTATGGTAAGGTGGGCCTCTTATCGTCGTGTTTCTAATTGTGTTAGTTTTTTTTGAAGGTGGTCGTCGATGATTTGATCAAGCTGAAGAATCGACGACTCGAATTTAAATCTGCATCAAATATGGTTGGAGTTGTTCGTGCAACGCAAAATTGAGCTTTAATGGAGGATGAGACACTTGCTGGCATGATTTGATGAACAATAAAATCAATTTTCCTGCTTGGTCTGTATCACAAAGCATTCAACTATTTCGCGGAGCAGTTTTAGAGCCAAAGGTAGAATTGTGAGTTTCTATAGCCAGAATTTGGGAGTTCTGCGAACAGAGCCATGAGTTTATTTTTTGTGCCTCCCGGTCATTTTGCATTTGAATTTGGGAAAGGATTAGATGGATGTGCTGTGAGCTTGTTGATGAATGTGTTAGGGCTATAGTTTAATTATAATTGTGAGAAATTGCAGTGTTTTCTCCTGTAATTTTCTATCTCTGGTTAGTCCTAGCTATCTAAATTATAACGTTGTAAAGAAGCCCTAGTTTGTCCGAGATGGCACCACCCAAGTAACATTATGGCTAGACCGAATATTTGAAACAAAACCTGTATGATGATTTCCTGGATCAATTTCCCTTGTTAACAAATGATAGGAGGAAGGGATTGGTCCTAATGCGAGTGAAAATCCTGGGGGAAGGGTTAGTGTATAATTGCTCCAACATTGTCGATGCTATGGTTCCCCTCACTAGCTTGGAATTGTTCAGATTGTGGTACGGACAGAGGAATTTGCCTCACCCTTTTTCAAATGGATGGATGTATGATATGGGGAAGCTGGTGGTACCAAATGTATTCCCTGATGTAGACCTGCTTAGGGAAGTGGCTGCAAGATATGACCCTGTTACACGGATAATTAGGGACAATGGTGGAAAGGTTCTATTGAGCATTAACAGAGAAGAGGTCCAACATATTTTTGACTTGACTAAACCGAGCAAAGACTTGGTTCCTATCAACCTTTAGGAAATGAAGTAGGAGTATGCAAAGATGAAATCTTTTTTTAGAGCAAGGTTGCTTCCACCTCATCTGGCTAGGGCAAGAGGTTCAAAATTTCATATCAGCCCTAGTGACCAGGAACCTTTCAAATTAAATTGTTTTGCAAACCATTTCCTGGCCACTTTCTATTTTTTATGTCAGATTTTGGGTTTCAGTCCTGGTACGATAATTCCCATTGCTTATATGTTCATGGGGGTGAAAATACTACACCCTAACTTCTTTGTGACCTATGACTTTGCTTCTTTCTTGGCTGAGAGGATGTATGAAGGGTTGTCAAAGCTGCAAAACAATGATACCGACACTCAATTCTTTTGGTATTCTATGCTAATGCATATGTTTTTGTTTAAGAATGCTGACTTTTTCTCTGAGAGGATGAAATTAAGGCAATCAATTGATGGAGAAAGATTGTCAGTACAGATATGGGCTGCAAATTTATCTTGTAATAAGGAAAACACTAGTTATGTGCAATTTGATAATTGTTTTGCTTCCAGATTAAGGGCTAGATTAATGGTGAATATACCTAGGATCCTTGAGGAATTACATGATTTCCTCAGGCCAAAGGAGAGGAAGCCAAAATTGAAGGTTTACCATAACTGGGGTGACATTATCCCATACCCAGTCAGCACTGTCTTGAGAGTATATGGTTTTTAGGGAGTCCCTCATATACTACCATACAATGTGCCACCAAGAGTGAGATTTGCAGAAGTTATGTGGCAAATAGGTTGTATTCATGAGGACAACCTCACTGGAAGGGATAAGGAAACATTTTTCCCAAATTATACAGTGGTATTTGATTTTGTATTTTCAAAGGGAGGCTGGACACATTTTGATAATTTCTTTAATGATTACCATTTGAGGTGTGGACCAAAGCGGAAACATGATCTTGAGGGTTTCTTTGCTCTTTTCAGACAAAGAATAAAAGTTGGAAAATTTGTGCATGAGTTCAATTTCCCTGAAGACTTGATTAGAAATGAATTTGATTTGAATAGACATGAGTTGAACAAGGAGAAATGGATAGCTTATGGTAAGCTACTAGATGTTGTGCACAAAATGGATCTGAAATATGATCCATAGTTAGAGTTCAGTCCTCACCATAAGAAAATTGATTTTCTGATGGGAAACTTCAAGGAAATTATGGGCACATTGAGGACAAAAAAGATAAATTTAGAATTGAGTCTGGGTGTACAAGAGCAAGGTACCAGACCAATTGAAACAAGGCCAGCATACCAGCCTACAAAAAGGTGGCCCATTTACAAGAGGAAAAAGGATAGTAGCAGTGATGAAGAAGAAGTGGATAGAAAAGGAAAATAGATTATGAAAGTGCCTCCACAACCAAGTCCAAAATTCAATGTGCCTAGGGCAATCAAAATTATTGATTTAGAATCATCACCGGAAGACAATCTTTCATCACCACCATCCGAGCCAAGCCCTAAGAGGCAAAGAATTGATCAACCACAGGAGGATCTGATGGATGAGATTATTGTTACTGATCAAGACATGGAATTTGGTATGCCTTCCCCTCCTAGGCCAGCTGAATTAGTTTTATCTGATTTAGATATGAAAGGTAAAAGTGTACAAGATGCAAGAATGGAGGCATGCAAGGAGTTTCTAGATGACAATACATTTGTAAAAAATCATGTATTCTTGCAATTGGTATGGAGGATGAAGTTTGAAGAGTATCAAGATAAATGTAGGCAGAGAAAAGAACTAAGGCCTGATAGGTCAGACCAGGAGAATGACGAGGAGGTAAATTTTGAATTAATGGAAGAATTCAAGAACATCACTCCTGAGGAAGGAAGAAAACTGGTGAGTCAGGCTGGTGTATTAATTTTTCCTGAATGGGACATTATAGATGCAATAGCCTTTAATGCTATTATGAAGTCTAAGAATCCCTTTCAAAACTCTGAAGAAGAGGTCAAGGCAGCATTGCAAAACTCTGCTTTCAGTGAGGAATATGAAACTCTGGCAATTTGGGCATTGGCCCCACAAGGGAGAAAACCAGATGTTTATGATATTAATCCAAATTTCAAGGGAGGATTGATAATAAAGAGAGCTTCAGAGACCTCAACCACTGAGGCCACTAATTTGACTGTGAATGTGGCCAAATTGGCCCAAAAGACTGTTGAAAGGGAGGAAGCTGAAAGGAAGAGCTTAATGGAAAAATATAACCTTTTGATTGAGGAGTACAACAAGATGCAGCAGAAAAATGTTGAGTTGCAAACTAAAGTGGAGAGGTTTAGGTATAAGCAGATTGGGGAGACATCAAGTGCTTCAGGAACTAGTACATTACCTTCCACAGCAGGGTCAGTGCCTCTTGCTTCTCCAATTGTTTCCACACCAGGATCTCCCAGTCAGAATCTTGTCCTCACCCTTTCTTTAGAGGAAGTTGAAGAAGAAACAAAGTGCTCTGTCGATCCTACAAAGAAGCAACTCTTGCAAAAAATTGATAAATTGTAGGCATCATTAAAAAAAGTGAGAAGGGATCTCTCTTAAATCAAAAAGAAATTGTTACTACTATTTTGAAGCATTTAAATGAAAAGGTTGATAGCAAATTGCTATCTATACATTCTTTATATTCTTTGCTGTTAGCAGCAATAAAGAATATTGATAGGGATCACAAAGTAGCGATACCAATAATTAAAAATTGGATTCCTAGGGCCAGTGATTTGGATATCATGTATAAGGCCTCAAGGTTTGATATAAATAATAGGCCCCAATCATTAAATCCTACTCATGTGTTAGTAAAATAATTGTAAGGTTTTCAGACCTTACCAGATGACTTGAGTAGGAAGATTAGGGAGCTGGTGAAGAATTTCAATGATTGGGGTAACACATTGTTACCTGATATAATTGATGAGCAGGGGAAAATCAGGTCATTTCAACAATGGCAGGCTCAAGCAAGTGAGACCATCAATGATTAAATCAATTCAATTTGTGATGACTCAGACTATGATTTGTTGGTGAGCTGTATGGACAAAATCATTAGTACCAACTCATTTTTGGAATCTTTTGAAAGGGATGCAAATCAGGTAGCGGTAAAATACACACCTTATAATACCAAGGTGGATGAGGTAATTAATTTTGACTGGCCGAATGATGATGAGTACCAAAATTGGGTAACTAAATATTTGATTGAGGAGGAGTAAAAGGAGTGAAGTACTAGCAGGTGGCAGATCAAATGTTGCGGTTGCAACGGTTCCAATTTTGTGTTGACGACTTTCTCGGTGTGGTTTTCTTGTGGTTTTTTGCATCAACGTTCCTTAGTTGATATGATGAACAAGAATATTTTTCAAGGTGGTGACTATTGTAACAAATTTTGGAATATTACCAGGTGCTCCAATTGACTGGTGACAGGTGTACTTTCTAGCCTGGTGCTTGTTTGCTCTATTTTTTGTAAGAAGGATTTCAAGGCCAGAAGTACGGGTTAGCAAGTTAGATAATTTTTGTCGAGTCTAGGTGAAGTTGCAGAGCGAATTGTAAAGTCTGATGGTTTTAGAGAAATGCAATATAGGTTTTGAGTCACTCTGTAACAGATTTTGAGTTCATAGAGATTTAATGTTGTATAACAGTACTAGCATTTGAGTTTAAATGAAAATTCGAGCTCATGTCTCTCCATTGTACATGCATATATGAACTTTGAATAAAATAACTAAGGGTTGTTTTATCTATCTCACTGTTGTGGTGTGTATGATTCTATTTTAGCTTTAATTCAAGGAATTAATCAAAATGCTTGAATGGGATCATAAGCGGATAATGGCTGTATAAGGATTTGATAAGTAGTCCTGGGTTAGAATGCATACTGATGAAATTGTAATGCAATATTGTTAGGGATCTTATATGTGATGTATTAAATCTGTTATAAACCTCTAGATGCTTATGAATTTGACTCCTGCAATGGATATATGGCACTGATCTAAGTTGTAATTATTAGTGTAGTTCAGTATTTGTTTGTCTTTTCCTAGAGCTTGCTACAAATTGCAAATCATTGACTATCTTATACAATGGATTGTGGTTAGTTATCTCACGCTATAGTTGATATTGTCTATGAACAACCAATTCTAGTTGATATTATCTTATCGTGTTGAGCTATTAAGTGAGATCATTTGCTATTGTTAATGTTGTTTTATAATAATGTGAGGTTGTAAACACATTAAGGGATCACCTCCGGTCTTGCGAGTCCAAAGTGTAGGAGGCTTTTAAAGTCCTCATCGGTTGGTCCCAGTCCTTGACGCCGATTGGATTGGAAATTCCATAGGTAGATTAGAAGACAAACCCGGTTACATTGTAAAAAGAACCAACATACACGTCAACCATGAATAACCACCTCTACAAGCTGACTTTTTAATCTTTTATGATCACATGAAACATAAAACACACTAATTTCAAGGTTGTTAACATCACTATTGAAATGTTTTAATTTTTTGACCTTTCAAACATTAAAAAGTACATCATTAAATTAATTATGTAATGGCATAAAAATTAAAAACATCATGAATTAATTATGTAACCACATAAGTCAAATATAATTCTATCAAGAAATTAATATCAAATAGATAATATAATCGCATAACTTATACATTTCAATGTCATTGATCTTCTTCTTCATCCAACTCTTTGTCTGTATCATCCAATCCAGATTCAACATTATAAGGATTGGTCATATCATCATCATCATCATTGATATCAGTTTCGATAATGTCATCATCCACACAAATATCATCTTTATGAACATTAACTCCTACATCATCATTATCTAGTTCCTCCTCTTCGACATCTTCGTCAAAGACATCATCAACTAACTGTTGATCCTGATCAGCATCTACATCATCTTCTAGTTCTTCGGTATCTTCTTCTTCCACCACATTATACTTTATCGGTCTTCCTCTTGGATCATGTCTAACAAAAAATGACCAACCTAGTTTACCTAGAACCTTTGAGTAAAATACTTGCTCACATTGGCTTAGAAGAAAATAGGGCTCATTTCCAGCTTGCTCGATCAACCTTGTATTAACCATGGTAAATCCATTATTATGTTCAATAACAGTTCTATCGGGATCATTTTCATTCAATCGTAGCATGTACCATAAGACAACGAACAAAATTAATCTGAAGGACTTAAAGTCACACTCAAGTATATCATCCAAAATCCCATAGTATCGATTTTCTGAGACTTCTGGATATATGTCGCTTCTAGATGAAACATTAGTCACTTGAAAGACTGCAGTTATACCAGAATCACAAGTTTTCTTCATGTCATCCAACATTTTGACTCAAAATTTACGACCATTGCACCACATAGCCTTGTGGTGTTTCACCTACAATATGTCAAACATGTAAAAATTATTGCAATATCGTCAGTTGATAAACATATTTATTCTTGTCCGAATGTATGCAAAGAAAATAATCTCAAGATATATATACATCAATATACATGAAAATAATTAAATAATATGGGTGATTAATATATTTATATGTACTTGTTTATCTCTTAAACCATATGCAAAATCAATTTTCCTTTGTGTAACATTGGAATCTCCATTACGATGAGCTTCTTTAACCAATGAAGCCACACCTTCCCATGTTAATGCGCGACCAAATTGTTGACATCGTTTAATCCATACCATCATCCAATCAAGATTGTTGGCAATGTACAAATGTAGTGCATTCCACTCTTGACCAACTGTATAAAAAAAAATGAAATTCACAAACAACGTATAATTAGTTAAATACCATAGTATACAACCTTAATTTATAATTGATATATATTGAAGATTAAAAATTAAATAAGTACAATATACATAAAAACCATATGTAAAATTTATTCCAATTAATCTCCATGACCATCTTATAATTACATCTCACTTTCCTCAATCTACCTTCCCCCATCGGGTACTCCCCTTCGAATTTATTAATGGAGTTGGGATCCCAAATGCAATCTACATGGATCTTTGTTGCAAACTGAAGAAGATATTCACTAATGTACACCATGGTCTGGTATACCATATATCCTTCCACCATAGAACCCTCAAGATGTGCTCTTTGTCTAACCAAAGCCTTCAAAAATTTCAAGTGCCTCTCAACCATCCACATTGACCTTGTGTGTACAGGTCCACACAATTCAATCTCCTCAACTTGGTGTATGAGGTAGTGTTCTTGTGCATTGAAAAATGTTGAAGGTAGACACTTTTGAATTTCACACATTAGACAAGGAATTTTTCTCTTCCACTAATTTATATCTTCTTTATGGATTTATTTAGATGACAACCATCTACAAGTGATTCAAAGCGTAAATATATTAACGATATTTAACAAAAATATACAGTATATTACATAACAAGTAAAAAAAATGGAAATTATAAGATGTATAGAATGAATTGAACAAATCTCGCTACTTACCTCATGTATTTTCCAAGATCATATATAACTTGCTTGACATTGTTGTCAAAGTTTTCTGGGAGAGATAGAGGTAGAACGTACTGCAACAATTATAAAATGATCTTTTCATTATTTTTCTAAAAGTAGTAAACATAATACACTAAAAAGTACATGCATTATACAAGTGTATATAATATACCAGAATAATTACCTTAATGAAAGTATGTCAATCATGCGTTTTCATCCCTAGCCCAAATTCACCTTTTTTTGTTATTATATTGTTTATGTTCACAACAAATCTTGTGGGAAATCAAATTTTTCGTATGACTTCTTTTATAGCATTGCTTTACTGCTCTGTTAATAACCAAGGAAGGGCACTTATATTAATTTGGTCTCCATCACTATTTAATTGAATGACATTTTTCATTGCATGATTGGCTTCCTGAATGTCACTACAAATTTTGACAATTTTTTCTTTGTTATGCTTTCCATCCAATATTTTCCATAATGTTTCTGTTATATTCTTTCTGATATGCATTGTATCAAAAAAATGTACAATTTGTAGTTGCTCATAGTAGGGCAACCTACTAAATTGTCCAGGATAAATTTTTAGTCCTTGTGGAAGCCAACCATTAATGCCTTGATGACCTTCATGAAGCATGTAAGTTAAACAAATTAGCAACGACAATCATTGTCAATTACAACATGAGTAAACACAACACAATATAATTAAAAATATAAATTCAAAACATATCATATATGATAGATAAACAATTTGATCCGATGTATAACCTTGATGATTAATTCTATTATATTCCAACTTCCATAGGTGAGGTGTCATTCTTCGTGGTTTTGATGTAGTCTCCTCTTTCCCATTGAAAAAATGTTTTTCAGAGTTCGATACTTATGATTTCTATGGAGGAAGTGCCTATACTCATCAAACATCTGCTTTCCTAAACTTGTTGAACGACGAGATTTCATCTTTGGACCACAAATTGGACATGCAAATTTTCCCTTTGTTTGAAGACCTGCAAGATCATATATAATTGATTAAATCAATCAATTTTTAATTATATATAATGAATAGATTATTTTAAAAACATGCATGATATCTACTTCATCAAATTAAATATTGTTAAAGTGCAGTCGAACGTTATAACATACCACAAAAATGTGTTAGCCCTGGAGCATCATGAATTGTCCCTACAAGCATTGTATGGAATTGAAATTGTCTTTGTCCTATTGGTCTAAAGACGTCATACATAGTGACGCCATTCCATAACTTTAGTAACTCGTCGATAAAAGGCTTGATATATACATTCATATTTTTAACTTGGTACTTACCTAGTTGAATGAACATAAATATTACATAATTATTATAATCATTTTACTGCAATATATATAAATTAATGTACATGACTATTGAATGAAAAAAAAAGTCATTATGCAACAAATAAGACAAATGAGATGCTACTACATTAAAGAAAATTGATGTAAACAAATACTTGGAACAATCACTGACAACATTATGTGCTTCCTCTTTATTGACATCCATGGAGGAATGTTATTGTTGATAACAAAATAGGCCACACTGAGTAAATAGATCTCAGCTCTCCAAATGGATTGACACCGTCTGCTCCCAATGAAAGCTTGAAATTACGAGGTTCTTCTTTAAAGTGTGACCATTTTTCCTCCATGTCCCTAAATGCAGAACCATCCACAGACATTCGAAGAATGTCATCTCCACTTCTATTCCATGCATGGTAATCCATAAATTGCACTAAACTTTCACACCTAAATAATCGTTGCATACGTGGAATAATGAGAATATAACGAAGAACCTTGCGAGAAACCTTTTTTGTTAGTTGATCTGTTTGATATCTACTGATATAACATTATGGGCATTCTGTTGCAAATTCCTATTGTTTATGATATATAATATGATCATTGGGACATGCATCTATTGCTTGATACTCCATTCTGATATCTTTCATAATGGCACATAAATCTCGGTATGAGCGAGGTAAAATATTTGATGGTGGTAACAAAAATTCACCAATCAATCTACAACAAAAAATAATTTGTTCATATAAAGATTATTAATGGTACATATTTCATCCTTTATTTACTAGTGATGAACTAACAACAATTAAAATAGATGAAAAAAGATGACATATATGACATACCTTAACATCCGTGAGATTGCTATGTTTGATAAACCATTCATAACCTTCAAATTCAATAGCAACAATACAGTAGAGAGAAGAGTTGTTTGGGAGCCTTCATAAAGGGGCTCGTATGCCTTCTCAAGTACAAGTAAATCATGAACATCATCAAAGTCATCTTGATCATCATGATCAGCTCTGCCACTAAATGTGTCATAGATCAATGTATCGTACCATCATCTTTAACTGTGTTTTCTAGCGCATGATCATCTTCTTCCATAGGATCATTAACTTCATTTTCGATATTCACAGCTCCATGTTCACCCGCTTGCAAAACCACATTCTTTGGGCCGTGATAATCCATATCATCTACCCTAGGGCCCCCACCTTTATAATAATGATAGACACAAATAAACCATGATCATGACCAAGTGATTATATATATATATATATAAAATGTTAAAACGATATAAACATTTACAAATTCAATCAATATAAACACATATAATGAACAACTTACCAATGGACAATAATCATGCCCCCTTCAACGTGACCATGCTCATATAATGTTTCTCAGCTGTTGTGATTAAAATTTGTCTCGTCTTTAAGCCCTTGCAATTATTGCAAGAAAAATAACATTTCCCATCACCCTTTCTTTTCAATCTAGCCCACAACCTATCAATTGTCTCTTCATTTTGTTCTAGACTAATATTATCTGACATGATTTTTCTTTACCAAGCTTGACTATTTAGATCTTAAAAAAATATCAAACTCACACTCCAATAATTTTTATTCATAGATAGGTAACATAATCTAATAATTCTAATATTTTACACCAAAAAAATTTGGCATGCAACCACCCCTGCAAAAGAGAAGATAGTCTAAAGTTAATGACCCCAAAAACACTTTAAAATGTTAATTCCAAAACTTATTAAATTCTGATTTTACTATGATTTCCAACCGTTAAGACTCCTAAAATCATAATATTGAACTTGATCGCAAACTTCCTACAATGATGGAGGTAGCGAGCTAGTAAGAGCAAGTGACCCATTCCTAAGCAGCAACAAGTCATAATCATCATTGCTAATGTCAATACAGATTTATCCTTTTAGTTAAAGATGCAATGTGTCACTTCTTATGACGAGCTTATCCCTAGGGCCTTCAACATTCAGAGAGCCCTAATAAAAAACAACAGAAGCATTGGTAAGAGCATGATTGGGTACAAACCCTAGGCCTTCGTAGAAACATAAACAATAACTACAGTGGATTAGTGAGGTTGCAATACCATAAAGATTGAGAAATTATAGGTAATAACAAAATCTTGCAATCTAAATATTGTAGCCAATAACAAGCACACTATGTAGCTTAGTGACATTTGTAAATGCAATCTACGGTAAGAAGAATGACAGTCACTTGAGATGTGACAGTCAAAAAGAGGTTGAGCAATGACAAGATAATAAAGCTCAAACCTTGCATAATAAAGTGGAGATTTTAACAGTGAGTTTCCTTACCCCTTTGCTGACCTTAAGGGTTTTTCAAATGCTTTTGGTAGTGTTAGACAAGGAAAATGCAATCAGGAAATGACTGTCCAAATGAAGTAACAGTGGTAATCATAGGTTCAATGTTTCTTCTTAGCCATTAATGTATAATGGAGGTAGTGTATTGCATGTTTGAGCAGTGTTTTGAGACTCATCAAATATGGGAGAATAGTGAATAATACCTTGTGGACTGTTAATTAGTGTCAATAAGGTTGACGGATCTTAAGAACTACAATACCATGAAAGAATGAGCCCCCTATAGTAAGTAGGCAGTCTATAGGGCATAGTTTGATTTTATAAAAGGATGCTCATGAAAGGAATCTTCAAGTGATAGTGAGTGAGTTGTTTGAGATTGCAGCTGAGGGTGCAATACCCAGTCTTAAAAGAAGTTAGCAAAGCAGTAAATGTGCAAGAAAATAAAATCATACACAACAAACAATTCAAAATGTTATCTTCCATAATGCCTTGAGTAAGAAGACAAAAATCTTATTATATCTTCATGATAAAAGTGGTGACCTTAATGGTCAATCACTGGCAACCATGATTTTAAAACATGCTATTATGTTTATGGAGGCAACATTTTAAGCAAGGCAGTGAGTGGTGGTTTGGAACAATGGCAGGTATGAAGGACTTGCTTTATATGCATACTATGCAGTCTAGCTTAAGACACCGTTCTTAGAAGAGATTGAAGGTGGATTATGGAACTCAAGGGTTACCATGAAAATGATTAAAACAAAGATTGAGATCTATTTAAAAGCCACGGTCATGAAGATATTAAAGATGTCACATGCAAAACCCTAGTAGTTGGAGTAAAGAATATAGTGCCAAAGAGGATAGTGTGTCGGGGCAAATTTAGGAGATCTCCAAATTATCTAATTATAGGGAAATACATTATTTATTTATTTTTTTAATTAAAATAAATCATTCTAAATCCTATATAGGATACATTGATACTTCAAAAGCATCTAAAGGAATTTGAGATTATGCAAATATATGTCAAGTAACATTCATAAGGTTTAGAAAATCTTGATCACTCTCTAGAATAGCCCATTAAACATGGGTTGTGCTTGAATGCACTACATAATTGATATAGCACAACCACTCTGCATATCAACTAGAGTTATAGGCTCTTTATTGCAGCAAGAGATAATCACTCTTCGATCATGCTATAATTACATTCTAACTTGTTAAACTTGAGACAACCTGAATGCACCCAATGATGATTGGCACCTACATTATACAACCTGAATTAACTACATTATATGAGTGCCTCCATTTCTATCACAACATAGCCACATTAAACTTGGGTCACACATGCATGCATCCTATATTTGTTATACCACAACTGTGCCACATGCCCAATAGAGTTATGGATCACATAATTACAGTCACAAGAATCTATTCCTTGGTTGTGATCTTATGGTGATTCCACACAACAAAATCTGGACATGAAATTCTCAAAACCCTAAACCTCTAAAAATAAAATCTGATGAGATGTTGCTTTAAAATATGATTTTCAAACCTGGAACTACAAATATGACTTCACAAATGAATTCTGCAAAAAGACAACGACTACCCTCAACCTGGCGATATCTTCTTGAATTTTTTTATTTTTTCCAAGAAAATCATCCTTAGTTCTCCAAAAACTGTCTCAAGTAGAGAAAAACACTGTCACAATAAATCAAGCGCGAACTCACTTTTTTTATGTCGGCCACAATTTGATTTTTTTCTATTTTTCATGTTTGTCGAAAATTCAACGAAAATGATAGCCAACATTTCGACGAACCCCAAGTTCGTCAAAATTTTGACGAGCGTCAGCGATAAACTTTCAAAAAATTGAAAATTACACATCAAATTTTACAAGCACCCGACGATACATCAAATTATACATATTTCGTCAGACAATTTCGTCGGATTTTGCAGTCAAATGAGTGTGTCGGCTCGGATGGGCCGACGATGCAGAGCAGATTTTCTTTGCCCGCCAAGACCAGTTTATGTAGGGGCAGGAGCATACCATGGTGGAGAGATACTTGCTCGAACGCGTTCAGCGCTAGTTCAGTGAGCCACACGACCTGCCAAACAATGATTATGTGGCAGTATTTTCCTGCACTGTGTCACAAGCTTCATGGGGGATATACATTCCTACCTCAAAGGTCGTTGATAGCTTTAGACAATTGGTGGCACAACCTTGGGTTTACAATCAGGGGCTTGTAGATCCAGGCGTCACAATAGCGTACAGAGACTGGTTCCAGCCTCCCCTACGGTTGATAGTTCCAGGTTCAGTCCCCACTCGGCGGAGGACGAGGGGCAGAGGAGGAGGACGAGGATGGAGAGACGACATACGGTAGGACCAGCCGGTTAGGCCTCCAGTTCAGTCAGGTCAGGCTGATGTTCAAATGCAGGATCAACAACAGGTACCAGCTAGGCAGCAAGAGTAGGCAAGGGCACCGCCACGAGCTGAGGGTGAGGATCAGCCTCACGTGCAGCTTGCACGAGCATAGCCAACAAGGCAACTAGATGCTAGAGACGTATTGATAGCAAAGTTGCAGGGTCAGATTCGGATCTTGATAGAGGAGAGAGATCAAGCCAGGACTGAGAGAGACCAGGCTAGGGCAGAGAGAGACCAAGTTGTTTTACAGAGGTAGGCCGCAGAGCTATAGGCAGCCGCAGAGATGGGCTAGCGACAACAGTTAGAGAGCATGGAAGCCTCTTCCTCTCAGAGCACAGTGTCCATTCGGTCTTATAGGGAGGCCGTGCAAGAGACAAATTATTACCGCATGCACTATCATCAGACCATGCCTAGAGCAGAGTGGGCCCCAAACTACTTTCAATGGACCAACCATAGACCAGCAGAGGGTCATGGTGACAGGGGCGAGGGTAGAAGACAAGATGGGTAGACCTTGTTTTGATCGAGATGATACTTTTAGTGCCTTATGGGCTCCTTTTTTATAGCTCGATGGGCCTTTTTGTACTTATTGACACATATGTACAGTGATCTAATTATTTTGTACTATGACAGTTACCCAATAATGATATATATGAGATGACGATATTGTTATGTGTACCACTTATTTATGCATTTTATGGATGATTCTATTTCTATATGCTATTGCAATGATGTTTATGATGCGATGCGATGGATGCATTTCTTTCTGATGATGTATGCATTATGACTAGATCTTATATTATGTTGTTTTATTCATGATATGCAAATAGATTTATATGATATGTGATGTGAATGGATGATGATGATGATTTATATGATGATCTATTTATGTTGATGTAAATGATATGATATGAAATGTAATATGCAAAATGATATGGCAATGATCTATGGTGTATACGTGAAATGATATGTGGACCATGCTTATAAAATGATTATGGATGGATGTACGCTTTGCATGTAATGTATTTTTATGTTCCTATTTATGCCTATAATGATGTGGAATGATTTATGCAATGAAATGTAAAAAATGATTGCGATGTTATTTATGAAGTGCTCTATATATTGATATGGATGATTAATGGATGATATATTGTGGTGTAAATGCCATGGTCGTGTTTTATATGGTATGTATTGATGATGCAAATGAGATGGTTTAAGATGCTTAGAATAACAAATATATTATCCTAAACATGTAATGTATGTGATGTATTTCCTGTGATGTGATGTAATGTATGAAATGATATGTTAATGCAAAGTGGTATGGTCATGTTTTATGCAAAATGAATGAAGTGTGGGAGATGACTTTATTATGTTTATGTGATGGTGAATATGCACTAGATTATCTATAATGCTTGTGTACCTATTATGTATGATTATGCAGTAGGTGGTAATGTGAAATGGTTATGAAATGTTTATGCAAATGAATGTTATGCAATGGTTTATGTGATGAATGCAATGTGATGCAAAAAATGGATGCAATGTAATAAAAAATGGATGTGCTTGTCTATGGAAAATTCTTATAATAACATATTTACATGATGATGACACTGCCATGCATGTGTTTCCTATATAATATGCTAATGATTTGTGGATGCAAGATCGATGACGACGACGATGATGATGATGATCAACTATCATAGTACCTTGTTAGTGTGATGAGTCAGAAGGAATGAAAGAGAAGAAGTCATTTCAACAAGACACAAGATGATGAATATGCAAAATAATGATGAATACTTGCGGAGGAGTTGGGATTTTCAAAGGGTCAATTTTCTTATGTTTGATAACACATGTGGTATGATGCATCAAGGTATAGAGAACCAGGATGGAATTGTACCCAATGTGATAGACTTTGACTTGACAATCAGATAGGAGTATTCTTGTTCACACCTAACATACGGAAACCTTGCTAGGATGCACTTTAGAAGTTTTAAACACCTCAGACCAAAACACAGAAAGGTATAACCTATCAATGCAATAGTCAACAAGCTGTCCAAAACACCCTTCATACATATCTAACAAAGCAAGTATTCACCAAGGTTATATTACAAGAATGTCCAACAAGCACAACAGATAAAAAGATAATGATCATTGCCCCATTCCTATTTCTTTAAATCCTCTGTTTGGATATCATCGAGAGGTCCTTGGAATGAGTGCAATAAGATAAGTCAAAAGACAAAGATAAAGTAAACAAACAAGTTGATGTTCTTCAATACCACTAACCAAAGGGAAAATGTGTTTTTAAGGATAAGAACCAAAACTATTGCCAAAAGATAATGCCCATTGTAAGAAGGATACATCCTAGGACATGTTAGTGGATGGTGGCACGTCATTTCATTTATCCAAAGTGTTATTTATGATAAATAATGCCCATTGTAGGAAGGATAAATCCTAGGACATGATGTTATCAAATGATTAAAAAGTGATTGATTGGATAATAGGTTGTTGACACAAAGAGTTGACCGACTTGTTTACATACTAACTTAGACTTGAGACTTTACATTTTGAGTTTTTACTTTTCACCTACTAGACTTGTTTCTAATTATTTTACCAAAGGTTGAGGATGATGATTGTTTATTATGAGTGATGTTATTGTGGGTGTAAGCGAGATAAGACAGATAGATTTTTTCAAATATTTGGATTTTTTTTGAGTTTTGCAATGTTTTGAGGCTGTTTTTGGTATTTTTTGAGATTTTCAATTTTTTCAATTTTTTGATTTTCAAATGTTTTGGGGTTTTTCTGAGATTTTGACCAAGATACTAACCTAAGGACCTATCCTAGGGGCCTTGGGGTCTAATCAACATATTAGCCTTGCCCACGTTATACACGCAAAGACCACGTAGTTCGACTAACGACTTGACCGATTTACAGATGATGAAATGTCAGTTTATTATAATGGACACCTAAAGGATTAACCTAAGTGTCGCGGGGGATGATCAAAGATCAACTTTACCTACGTTCAAGGCTCAGAGACCCGTAGTTCGACAAGACGACTCTATTTTTAAATTTTTGGTTGACTTTTTGACCTATTTTGGGATTTTTTTGATATGTTTTCAATGTTTTTGGATTTTGGTGATTTTTTGATGTTTTTGGATTTTCTGATGTTTTGATGTTTTTGGATTTTCTAATATTTTAGGACTTCAAGAATATACACGAATTTGATTCTATGAGAACATGCCCCCAACGTGATGCAATAAACTACTTTGATAAAGGTAGGACAAACTGACCTTGAGGATGGGTCGAGTAGTACTTAGGAGGGATCGTGATATGAAAACAGGACCAAGTTATGGTGCAGATGCAGGTGGATGAGTGATGGATAGAGATCTGAATACGATGGATGATCGAAACGTAATGGATGGATGATGCAGAACAAGCCATAAGGATCCCGGTGGATGGAAAGCGCTTATTTACACAAGGCACCTGTTTGCCAGGTTTTCACCAAGGTACTTGTCCAAAGTGCCACCGAAGTGGTTTTCACTAGAGGACAATTTTTCTCTTTGCTATTTTTTATCCTTTTTCTGAATTTTTTTTTGCTTTTTTTTTTGTCTGTCACCAAGACGCCTGTTTGCCAGGTTTTCACCAAAGTAACCATTTTTTTGGATTTTTTGTTCTATACCTTGAAAGATTAGGCATAAATTTTTTTGAGATGAGAGCTATTCATGAGCTCTTGCAGAGGTTCCCCTTCGAGCGTTGATAACTGATATACCCCTGAACTATAGCTTGTTGTGATAACAAATGGTCCCAACCAATTGGGTTCAAATTTTTCTTTGTTGCTTGGGTTTGGGACATTCTTTTGATTCTCCTTTAGTACTAGTTCTCCGACTTGGAAAGTCCTGCTTCTAATTTTCTTATTATAGCTCCTTTTGAGTTTATTCTGATAGACTTGCAAATGGTTTAGAGCATCTATACATTGCTCATCTAGTAGCTCCAACTCATTTAGTCTTGATACTCGATACTCTTCATTTGTGATGAGGTTTTGCAGTGAAATCCTAAGTAATGGGAGCTCGATCTTAATGGGGAGTACTGCTTCTGATCCGTAGACCAGGGAGGAGGGGGTGGCGTCGATGGGTGTGTGGATGCTGGTTCGATGGTCCCAAAGGGTGGGATTGAGCTACAGATGCCAGTCACAACCTGCATCATTGATTGTTTTCTTGAGGATTTTCAAAATGGTTTTATTAGTGGCTTCTACTTGGCCATTGCCTTGGGAATAGTATGGGGTGGAGAAGCGATGTTGGATTTTAAATTTTTCACATAAGTCACGGACATCCTGATTCTTCAATGGTGTCCCATTATCTGAGATAATGGCTTGTGGGACACCGTAGCGAAAAATGAGATAGTTCAGGATGAACTTTGATATATGCTTCTTGATTATATACATCATAGGTATGGCTTCCACCCACTTAGTAAAGTACTCTATGGCAGTTATGATGAACATGTGGCCATTTGATGAAGTGGGTGTGATTTTTCCAATGAAATCGAGTCCCCACTATGAAAAGGGCCATGGTGTGACGATGGCATGAAGTCCTTGAGCTAGAGCATGGATGAGGTCCCCATGCTGCTAACATTGTAGACACCTTCTGACGTAGTCATGTGCCTCTTTTTCCATTGTGGGTCAATAATACCCCATCCTTAGTAGTTTCTTGGCTATGGTCATTCCACTCGAGTGTGAACCACAGATACCATTATGTACTTCAGTTAGAGCGGTCAATGCCTCCTCAGCGTTTAAGCAGTGCAGTAAGGTTCCTTCTATGCTCCTACGATACGAGGTATCTCCTAGGATGACAAATCGGGATGCCTTTTTGATAAAGGTTCATTTTAAAGTTGAGGGCAAGTCAATAAGTATGATACCTATTCGAAGGTATGTATAAATGTCGTGGTACCAAGGATCACCGGGACCAACAATTTTGCACACAAATTCTAATTTTGGTGCCTCGAATGTAGGCACGAGAAGCTGCTCTATTAGGAATTCATATTTTGGAACGTTGTGGGGGATGTCTAGTAAAGATTCAATTGTTGCCATGGCGTCTGCTACTCTATTGTTGGCTCTAGGAATCTGCTCAAATTTGATTTCGATGAAGGATTCCTTGAGAGTCTCCACCAATTTCTTATACGGAGTGAGCTTATCATCTTTAGTTTGGTACTCATCATTCACTTGGTTTATTATCAATTGAGAATCTCTGTATACTTTGAGAGATATAATGTTCCACTGCACTGCTATTTTGAGACCTATGGTTAAAGCCTTGTATTCTGCAATGTTATTGGTGCATGGAAATGCCAATTTATAAGACCTTGGTATGTAGTCCCCTTGTGGGGTGATAAAGAAAATGCTAACTCTTGATCCATGTTGTGTGTATGAGTCGTCAAAGTAAAGTTTCCAGTGGTCAGCTATGTTGAGATTAAAAATAGATTCGTCTAGAAACTCTAAGACGAGAGGATTCTTTGAATAGATTGGCGCTTCTGCAAGCTGATTTGCAATGACTTGGCCTTTGATTACTTTCCGCTCCACATATTCAATGTCGTATTCTAATAGTATCATCACCCATTTGGCCATTCTTCCAGTGAGCATTGCCTTTGATAGTAAATACTTGAGAGGGTCGATTTTGGCGATGAGTTTTATTTTGTGTGCCAAAATGTAATGTCTGAATTTCTGTGATGCAAACACTACTGCTAGGCATGCTTTCTCTATGAATGAGTAGTTTAGCTCATGCCCAACCATTGTTTTTTTGATGTAATAGATGGCCCTTTTTGTTCCATTTTCATCATGTTGAGCTAAGAGAGCTCCAAGGGCTATTGTTGTTGCTGATACGTAGAGAATTAATGGTTTTCTTGGGATTGGTGGCATTAGGACTAGTGGTGTAAGTAGATATTCTTTGATTTTATTGAAGGATTTTTCACACTTGTTATCCCATTTGTACGCTACTCCCTTGTGGATTAGGTGAGAGTATGGGTTCTGTTTGTCTGCTAGCTGTGCTATGAACCTACGAATGGATTGAAGTCCGCCTTGGAGACCTCTCAATTACTTTAATGTTTTGGGTGCCTCCATCTCAAGGATTGCTTTTACTTTTACTGGATCTACCTCAATACCTCTCATTGATACTATATATCCTAGCAATTTTCCTGATTGTACATCGAAGATGCACTTCTTTGGGTTTAATCTGACCTTGTACTCCTCTAGCCTGTTAAAAATGGCACTTAGGGTTGCTATGTGATCTTTTCTCTTTCTGGACTTGGCTAGAATGTCATCGACATAATCTTCGACTGTCTTATGGATCATGTCATAGAAGATTAATGTCATGGCCTTTTGGTATGTTGCTCCTGCATTCTTTAAGCCAAATGGCATCATATTCCAGCAGTAAGTCCCCCATAGACAAGTGAAGGTCATTTTGTGTTGGTCTTCTTTGGCAATCATTATCTGGTTATAACCTGAGAAACCATCCATCAAGGAAAGCATTTCATGTCTCGTCGTCATGTCTATGATCATGTCAATATTGGGCAACATGAAATCATCTTTCGAACATTCTTTATTCAAGTCTGTGTAGATTTTGATGCCCCCATCAGGTTTTGAGACAGGCACCAGGTTTGACACCCATTCTAGATAATCTATCAGTCGAATGAATCTTGCATCTAATAGCTTCTTTAGTTCCATTTTTACTAGCAGGGCGATCTGAGGGTGTATTTTCTTGAGCTTTTGTCTAACAGGCTTTGCTTCTGGGTATACTGCTAAGTGGTGAACTACGATTTCTGGATCAAGCCTTGGCATGTCAACATAGCTCCATGCGAATTTTATCTATCTTTCTCTTAGGAAGGTTGCTAGGAGCTCTTGTTCCTTTGATAGTAATGACTCCACATAGAATGTGATATGTAGGGTCTCCTCTGTTCCTAGATTAACCAGATTGCACCTTTCGACCAGGACTGCTATTTTTTCTTGATGAGGAGCTTTGAAAGGAACATTGAATCCCTCATCCTTGGGCACCTCGAAGAGGTTTTCACCATTGGATGCATCCTTTCTTTTTACTTTTTTCATGTCGGAGAGTGCCATAGTGTGGTTTTCACTCAAGGACTTAGATATTATTCTCAATTTTTCACTTTTGCGACTGAGGGATTCAATTGTTTCCCTGTAATAGGCATGTGTATCTAGCTCAATTATGAACCCTGCTTTGTGATCCCCACATGGAATGTTATCCCACAGTCCCATGAATTCTAAGAGCACCTCATCATTTTTTAATGTATCAATAACTGGTGGTCCTCGTTGGTCGTAGTCGATGAGTTGGCGGTATACTAGGCGGATTTCATGATTTTGATGGTCTAATTCAAAGGATAAAGTGCTAATCATGAAAAGAGTGGTATCGTCAAATAGCCTAGGTAAGTTGGTCATGGGATCCTCGTCATCACTACTACTATAGAAGTCAGTTATATCAAATGTGAAGTTATCTATGACATGACCTGTAAATACTGGTAAGCGCAGTTCAGCTGCAATTTGCTGAGGATTTTTTACCTTTCTAACTGGAGGACCTCGGTCACGTACGATTATACTCAGAGGGGTACATCCAAGGCCAAGACTTCTCATTCACATCTCTGGAATGATAGGTATTATAAGCCCATTGTCATTTTTCCCAAGTCTTTGATTTCTATCATAGCCCATTGCGAGCATCATTTGTAGACCCTTGCTTCTGTCATCCATTGGTAAATCGACTGCTGGTATCTCATCTTGGTATAGCATATGAGATGGATCCACCTCGATAACTTCTTGGCCAAGATCTCCCCAACTTGTAAAATTGGGATAGTCTTCAGGAGATGTTTGAGATGTGGAGGCCTTATTTACTTGCGGACGTCCCTGTGATTTAGGAGATTGTGGTAACTCTCCTACCACAAAAGCATTTTTAGGGAGCTTGTAGTTTCCACAACCGTTATCTTGGATGATGACCTTAATGTTGGAGATGGTGAGAATGGCGGGAGTGGCAGGTGTCTCTGTCACAGAAGTGGAAGCGAGAGTGGCGGGATCGATGTATGGTGTAGATGGGCCCTTGTCATTTTTTGGTACTTGGGGGATTTTATAGTACTTTGCCTCGAGGCTTTTGCAGTAGGAGACTAGTTCGGGGTCTCCATGGATGGTGACTTCTTGTCCCTCATATGTGAATTTAACACATTGATGGAAAGTCGATGCTACTGCTTGCATTGCATGAATCGATGGGTGTCCTAGGAGGATGTTATATGGCAAGTCGAGGTCCAGGACCTGACAAGTGGTTTCCATGATAGTCGGCCCTACTTGAATAGGGATTTTTATTGTGCCCTGGGAAACTCTTTCTTGATCATCATATGCTCTTATTGTTATACCCTTTCCTTTGTCGATAGAATCCTCTGAGATTTTTAATTGTTTGATGAGCTTGAGAGAACAAATATTCAAGCCCACTCCTCCATCCACCAAGACCCTTTTGACTTTTCTTTTATGCACCAAGTACTCTAAGTGGAGTGCATGGTTGTGATATGCTTGAGCGGGGAAATCTTGGTCAGAGAATGTGACAAGATTTGGTGTAATGATATTTCCGACCATAGCTTGGAATTGTTTTGCATCAAGATCTGCGGGGATAGTGGATGAAGCCAATGCTTCCTCAAGGATTTTCTTATGAGAAGATGAGATTTTTAGTAACTCCATGATGGAGATTCGCACTGGTATTCTTTTGAGTTGATCAAGGAAATTATAGCCATTGGGGACAGATCTAGGTGTAGGGACTCTGTTTGGCTGGGATGATCCTGTGATGGTAACTTTTCCATCTCTTGTGGTGACTCCACAATCAACATGGGCTCCTTTGATGGTGATGGTAACGCAATAGTCATCCAGGGATGCAATGACATGGTCATACAAATGATTTACATTCTTGAAGGTTTCTTTCCCTTATCCGTGTTATTATTCCCTTTATTTCCATGGTTAGGCATTAGATTCGTGTATATCTTAAAGTTTTGGTTTCCTGTTGGATGTTCCACATTTATAATTCTTTGATCGATGAGATCTTGAACTATGTTTTTTAGCTTCATGCAGTTGTTCATGGTATGCCCTTTGATTTTATGGAATTCATAGAGTTGATTCTCATTATACCAAGGAGGTTTCACATCTGGTTCTTGGTAATTCTCATAGGTGCACGCCTTGATGAGTTTTTCATTTATTAGCTTCTTCATGATGACTTCAAGTGGTTCCTCGAGAGTGGTGTACTTTCGCTTGGGGTAATTCTTGTTCTGTTGGGGTGGTCCCCTTTGATCATTGACATTGTTAATTGCTTGATTGTTGTTTGATTGTTGTGTTCCTTGATGATTGTTTTGGTGTTGGATTTGGATTTGTGGTGTGGATGTATTTTGGCGAGGGGCGCTGATGACCACTTTGGAGTCGACAACACCATCATTGGTTACATTTTTGTTTCTTTCCCATGTGCGAGATTTTTTATTGTAATTGGTAGGTGGGCGATTGTTTTATTGTTCGGGGTATGAAGTTGATCCTCCAGGTTGTGTCATAAGGGCTCGTTCGATGTTGAGCGCCTTGGAGATAAAATGGTAATATGTGGTGATCCCTTGTACCTTGAGATGAAATTCCAAGAGGCCGTCGAGGTTGGATATGATGGTGCAAACTTGTTGTTCCTCGGGCATGACCCATTTGCTCTGATTGGCCTTGGATCGCCATCATTGTAGGAATGAAGCGAATGATTCATTATTACCCTATTTCAGAGTTGAGAGTTCCTCTAGACTGACATCCATTGCGATATTGCATGCGTAATTTTTGATGAATGCATCTATTATTTCTTGAAATGTTTTGATGCCTATAGGTAGGCAAGAGAACCATTCCATAGCATGGCTAGCCAAACTACTAGGAAATAGCTCCATCAGATAGGTATCGTCGTATGCGACTTCCATGTAATGAACTAGGAATTCCCTGATGTGATCTTCAGGGTTTCCTGTCCCACGATACTTGTAGAACTTTGGGATCTCGAATCCCTCAGGAATGGTTTCATCATAAGGCTCCTGTCAAATGGATAGGGACACAAGTTACTTGGTGTTTTTGTGGTTTTCCCTGATTGAAGATCAAGCACTTGTTGCGAGAGCAACTTGATTTGTGTCATTACATCATTTTGTGGATCAGGAGGTGGGATGAAGGTGTTATGGGGTGTTTCAATTTTTGGTTAGATGGGTGCGTTGTTTGGTGTGTTGTTTGATGGTATTTGCACATTTTGTCGAGCCATGAATGCTTGCACTTGCTGTTGTATAAACAACACTTGTTGTTCTTGTTGTTGTTGCACTAAGATTACCTGTTGTTGAGCTTGTTGTGCTTGTTGTTGGGTTGCCAATTGGGCTACTTCTTATTACTCTTGATATTGTTTTATTGCTTGTTGATATTCTTGTAGTTGCGTTGCTTGTTTTTATGCAAGAAACTGTGCTTGTGCTTGGGTTTGTTGTGCTTGATATTGGGTGTGCACCTAAGCTTGGGCCTGGGCTTGTGCCGCTTGTTGTTGTAATAGAATTTAGGCTTGAGCAACCTTTTGTGCTTGTAATGTGGCTTGGGATGCTTGAGCAGCTTGTGTAGCTTGAGCGGTTTGTTGTTGTTGTTGCAATAAGGCTTGGACTTGTGCGGCCTGTTGCGCTTGTTGTGTAATTTGGGCGGTTTGAGCATTTTTTTTTACTTGTGTGGCTTGTTGGGTAGCTAGTTGTGTGGTTTGTTGAGCAGCTATTTGTGCGTCTTTTTGATTTTGCACTTGTAGGAATTCCTTTTGATAAACAGCTTGCAATGCCATGTTGTATTGGTTTGATATATTGGATTTTGGTGGTTGTGGGGGTGGTGGTGGATTCAAAATGGTGCTAGTGGTGGTGGTGAGTGATGGAGTTGTGTTAGTGGTTTGAGTGGTGGATGGTGCGATCAATGTGGTTGGTCTTTGAGAGCCCATGCTTTGAGATGTTAGGGGAGTGGTTAGTGATGTCATGATTGCTTGTGTAGTTGTCATTTGTTTTTGCGATATCAATGAAATTTTTTGAGAGTTTTGAGTGATGCTTTGATTGGTGTTTGGAATGTTGGTTTGATTGATATTTGGTAAGGGTGGAAGTCCCAAGCCAAGTAGAGGTGTGGATAATGGTGGTAATGGTGGAAGAGGTGAAAATGTGAGGGGTGTGAGTTCTTGAGAAAATGTTGTGGTGTCAAAAATTCCCCCTGGTCCGAACATGTCACCTTCTCCTTGTGAAGTTATGAGGAGAGAGGTTTGGGGTGCTGCATGGAAGGATGATGCTGATGGATCATTAGGATTATGGAAAGTGAGAGGGACATACTTATGTAATGGATTTTGGGGTATGTTTTGTTCCAAAATGGTGTTTGCATCCAAAGTCTTGATTATTAACAAGGGGGTGTGTTTGAATAGCATTAAGAAATGCATTTCCCTTATTGACATTAGGTTGAGTTGGAGCAAAAGATGTTGTGATTTGTGGAATGTTTTTAGTGATGTTTTGGGATGGGGGTGTAGATGAGATGGGGAGTGTGGATGAAATTAGAGGCATAACCTCCAAAGATAGTTCCACTATAGAGCTCACGTCAAAATCAGAAGGTAATTTGGCCCCTTGTTTTTCTAGTTCAAGCATGTATAGTGAAGGGTTAAGCCTCATCATGATGTTGATGATCTTATGGTTCTTCGAATTTTGGAGCATTTCTGTTATTTCTTCATGCAACATCCCAAAGGTAAGATCTTTTTGAATTTCCTCTTGTGGATTTTGTGATGATGAGATAGTCAAAGGATTGCTTGATTCGACTGGATTCATTTTGGCATTCGTTTGGCTTAGGTTGCTTGAAGCGGGTGTTTCTTTGTTAGCTTCCATGTTCTTCTTGTATTGAGATCTAGTTTGAACCATAAAACAAGGATCAATTTTCAAGAATATGGGAGATGAATCTCTAGTTCTTTGAATTGATCTTGTTCAAGCACAAAAGAGAAATTTTTAGGATATCTTGAGAATCAAAAGGTGATATGATGATGATGCAAGAGGTGGATGATGTGGATTTTTTTGATCTTTTGATAAATCTTGAGGGGAATGCTAGACTTTTAGGACTTTTGGATATGTTTTGGATTTTGATTTTTGATTTTTTGGATTGTCCTTGACTTGATTGATTTTTTGGTTTGCTTTGATTGAAAAAATAGACCCTAAGATGTTGGATGATTATCTAAGGGGTAGATTTTCTCAAAGGATGATAATTTGAATATGTGTAGGGAGAAGGATGCATCTACCCACACCTATTCAAACAAGATGATAATTTAACCAAGCATATGAAGAAGGATGCATCTACATATACCTAGATAAATAAGATGGTTTAATAATTTTGACTAAGAATATGCAAAAGGATGCATCTACACATACTTAGCCAAAGATGATTTGATAAATTTTTCAAGGATTTTGTCTCAAGGATTTGATGATTTTGATTTTTTCCAAAAAGCCTAGCATGAAGGATAATTTCAAGATTTCTCAAAAGATGATGGTGAGATGATTTTTGGTTTGATGTTTGAAGGATGGATGAAAAATATTTTTGATTTTGATCCTAAGATGTACCTAAAAAGACACTTTGTTTTCCTAGACCTCGGTATTCAAGAACATGCAATGCTTCTAAGGACCTCTATAACTAAGAAGTGGTTCAAATTGAGCATACATTTCTGAATTGTTCAAAGGGAAGAGTCTATAGAACCTTGTGAACTTTTTGCTTATCTTGATGTGTTGCTTTTGATTGCACTTTCTATTGTATCTCTTGATAATATTTTGAGTGTGACTCCTAAATTTTGAACTTTGACCTCCTGGGATGTAGTAGCCATGCTCTCTAACTATTGTCATTGGTTGACCTCCTGAGCTATCTATAACTTTGTGGCATGCCTCTGCTCGAGCTCATGGTCTCTCTCGGCAATAAGGGCCTGGACCTGTTGCTTGGTTGGCCTCTCTCTAATATAATTTCCTGTAGCTATTCTTGTAGCCCCTATATTTGTGCCTACAGTGGTTGTATTTGGCCATCCTATGGGTTTGACTGTTGTGGTTGCAGTGGCTAGAGTTGCTAATCTAGTTGTTGATCTTGATGCTAATTTGGTTGTCGTGGAGGCTGCTCATCTCTAGGTGGTGCTTTAGGATCTTGTCTGTCATGTCCTGCCTATGCTATTTGAGCACTCCTCCCCTAAGGTCTCCCCCATGGAAGTGCGACTCCTAGATCCGTCAGCTGGCGCAAAGGTCTAAACCAATCATCATATGCACGATTCATGCCTGGATCTGCTGGTCCCTAAGCGTAGGACCATGTCCTAGAAACCAACTATCAAAAGCTATCAACAACATCGGACGTTGGAATCATCCTTCCCCATGCAATCTCCTGAGATGATCTAACAAATATAGTAGTATACTGATCATCTGGCCGATCCTAGACCTCCCCAAACTGGCAGGTAGCACTCTATGATCATATGCTCCCTCCCCTGCATCAATCGGTCCTACCGAGCATAAAATAGTTTTTCAACATCATCCTACCATGTTGGCATCTGTAACTAGGGTGCTAGTAGAACACTACCATCTCATCAAGGACACGACGGTAGTGAGGTGGACCCAACTGTCCTATATGTCTCAGAGTGATCGCCCCCTATATATCCAAATCACTCGATCATTGGGCTTTGTATCAACCAAAGTGACAATAAGGCGGAGCACGACAATATGCTTCTAGGCCCAAATGTGCAACAGTGTCACTCTAGTGCCAATCACTCATTTGTCACAGTATGCAAAGTCATGTAAATCATGGTATAGTGAGGCCAACATCACTGGTCTCTAGGCAAACTGTGTCATCCAGAAAATCATCCTCTCCTAGGCTAAGCCCCATCCTAGACTAAAGTATTTGCATTGTCGATCTAGACCCACTAGCCTAAATATAATGGTAGCAACAATCAACCTGAAAGTCGACACCCAACCTCTGTAATAGTCCAAGTCAATCTGGCCCTTGAAAAGTGTAAGCTCCTCAACCTCCTTGACCTCAAAGCATGCATCACTGCCATCATTTGTACCATAGATCATTCACTCGCCATGAATCGACAAACGCATAATGCACCAGACATCCTCCAAAGTAATGATCGCCTTGCCAGTTAGAAGGCGAAAAGATGAGGTCTCGCTGTGCCACCTCTTAGCCAACGCAGTTGTCATTGCTAGGTGGGTCTGGACAATGGGCACATAGGCAACATACCTATGCGAACCAAGTTTTTAACACCTACAAAACATAAGAAAAAATCAACTTATTAGATTAAATGCAAGGTTAAAATCATGATTCCTCAAGAAATTCATTTGAATAGCAAAAGAGATAGAATATGAAATGAAGAGCACAATAAAATTTGAAAGCATGTCAAATCCTATTCTAAAGCAAACAAACTCCTAATCTCTTGAGGGAATTGATGCCAATTTGATGTGAAAATTTGGCCCTTTCCCAACTCCAATGATGCAATGGTGATTTGATGAAGAAATTTAATCCACTTTGTTGATGCTTGATGAGTACTCCAATAGTAAAATCTGCATAACCTAGCTAAGATTCAATGATAATAGATGATAATTGCTAATGATTTGAACATGGTAAGTTTACTCAAATTGTGGATGATAAGATGAGGAGTTTAGCCTCTTATTTATAGAATGCTAAGATGGATGAATGTTCAAAATATAGCAATGTGGTGCTAAGAATTAGCCAATGGAAAAGTGCCACTTGTCCACTTGTGAATGGATGGAAGATGTGCAAGTTTTGAGAATTGTGCCAATAAATGCATATATTTGAATTTTTAAATTGTTGAAATGACATGCAAGAGGGAAGGAAGAATGCATTGAATGCCACTTGGCTGAAGGCAAAGGACATGCAAGAGAGAGTAAATTCCTTGTTGGAAGAACTTATCCCACTTGGATTTTGAATTCAAACATGAAGAATATTCCTTAAAAGATGCCTTGTTGAAGGAAAATAGAAATTTAATAAATCAAATAAGTCTATTTTCATGTGCAAGTGGTAAAATCTAGAGGATGGGACATGAGAGGAGACTAAATTAATTCAGGTTAATTGATTTAATGAAGGGGTTAAATGATGTGACCTATTTGACTTAAATTTGTGGATTTATTTAAATCAAATATGAGAAGAATGTGATAAGGGATTAATTAAATAAAGATTTTGATTTATTTAATTAAAAGAGATGATGTTAGATTAAACCAAATAAGGTTTTAATTTATTTAATTTAATAGATAGACTTTAGAGATTTAATCAAATAAAATTAATTATTTAATTAAATAGGATAATTAGATTAAAATGGTTAATTTAATTATCGAGACAAGGTGACTTAATTAGATAACCGATTTATTTAATTAAGAAAGGGATACTAATGAATTTAATTAGATAAAGGTATTTGATTAAATGGTTAGACCGAAAGATGATTTAGGATGAAACGATGTTAGTGGTTAGGATCAGATGCACAATGTCAATCAGTACATTTTACGTGTCTACAATACCAAAGATTGATCTTACCTAAGTGCTCTTGTTGTACTTCAGACAAATCACCCAATCTTCGTAGGACTGAGGGCCAATGCTCACTTGAATGCATAGGTTGGATCACCTCCTACACCCATGAAGCCACGATTTTAAAATTCACAAAAATATTTAACCTCATTTGGAGTTTTTGACCTCGAAATCACAAATGCGTTGCTATTTGTAAAACTCCAAACAACGATGTTGGACTCTTTAAAAATGCTAAATCAACCTTAGTGTCGCTATTTGCACATACGTCGTTGTTTGACTACTAAAACCTAATTCTAAATCAGGCTAAGCATTGCCATTTACACAGGTGGTGCTATTTGAAATTTGAAACCCTAATCTCAAATTGCGATTAGCATCACAATTTACACAAGCAATCCTATTTGAGCTTCAACATCGCTAATTTTTCACTTGGTGCATCACTATATAGCGACGTTGGGGACTTTGACTCTCTAAAGCATAATAAATGCACTCAAAAATCAAAATTCAAGGTTGGATTTGGGTCACATACCGATGGTCTTGCACCTGGAGGTCTTTGATACACACAAACTTGCTTGGAAATGTGTCAAGGAAGCACTCGTTGTGCCATTCTACATGAGGGTGAGAGGTCAAAAAGCTAGAATTTTCAAAGTGTGAATGCAAAAATGAATGGAAAATGACCCCTCCAAGCCTATTTAAGCATGAAAATTAGGGTTTTTTTCCCCAATTTAGCTATCAAACTAGGGTTTTGCACTCCAAGCACCTTTCTTGCCCAACCAAAGCTCATTTCACATCCTTTTTTTTGCATTTTGGCATATTTTCAGCATCCTAGAGCCTTTTTGGACTCATCAGGCAACTTGTCATCTTTTTTCGAGAAATCGCCCAAAAATCCAAATTTTTGTATGATCTCTCGAGGGGCAGTATATTGGCGTAATTCTTCTCGCTAGGGTAGCAGCGGGGCATCTGAAAATATCATAAAATTTTCAAATTTTGATCTTGGCAAGAATATTCTTTGAACCAACACAAGAAGTACATTGCTTCAAAGAGGGGAAAAATGTAGACACTTGAAGCATCCTGATTGACATAATGCACTCAATTCTGATTAACTAACTTCGATTCTTCCTTGATCATTTCTTTACTAGCCAATTAATTAAATAATCTTTATTTAATTAATTCATCAAAATTCTTCTTTGATTAAATAAATCAACTTTATTTAATTAAATCCTAATGTGCTCTCTTTGATTAAATAAATCAACTTTATTTAATTAAATCATAATGTTCTCTCTTTGATTAAATAAATCAACTTTATTTAATCCTGATGTTCTTCATTTAATTGAATAAATCAAATTTATTTAATTAAATTACTAATCTACCAATATCCTCTCATTTGATTTAAATAAATTCAAACATCTAAATCAAATGTCATCAATCAACTAAGTTCAATCTAAGTTAATTAATCCCAAATTAATTAGCTCCTAACAATAATCCTCCATTCCTCTAGATTTTGCAAGTTGCACATGTAAATCAATTTATTTGATTTATTAATTCCTCCTATTTTCATTCAAATGTGGCATATTCTTGGAATATTCCACTTATTTGAATTCTCCCTTCCAAAGGACTTTTGTCCTCCAACTTGGGATTAAAGGCTCTTACATGTCCCCTCGAGCCAACTTGACATTAATTCCTCTTACACCTCTTTTTACACAAGTCACCTCTTCAAATTCAAATTTCATCTACATGCATTTAGCATGCACATTGTTCAAAATGTGCTCCACTCTCCTTCATTAGCCTGCTAACAAGTGGCACAATGCCATTGGTTCTTTTTTTAATCCCACATTCATCCTATTCTTCATACTTCCAACCTTCATTATAAATAGAGGCCTTATGTTGGAAAAATGAAGAACATCTCATTTTGTTATTTTGTGTTGTCATTGATGTCACCATGATATATGAGTTGCAATTGCAAGATCAAGTTTGAAGTTGTTCTGGTATTCTGGTCTGGAATCTGAACTGGTATTTTGCTTACATCCTTCGATATTTTGGTCTGTAATTGTTTGTTGATGATTACTATTGCCTATGGTTTTGGGAAATGGTTTGTAGATGTCAAGAGCACGTACTTTCAAGATCTCACATATCCAAATGCTCATATGGTGTATCGACATTACACTAGTGTTTGCAATTATGCTATTAGGTCTATCCTTGGCCGACCTAATGGATGTATTATGTAATGGTGAATTAATTTTTGTTATGCGGATATATGTGCGATCTATTTTACGTCTATGTCGACTTGATGAAGCGTGTTGGATGTGTGAATTACCTTTTTAGAAGATTTTTTGAAATCTTGAAGCCAAAAATTTGGTATTTTTGGTGAATAAGAAGTGCAGCTAATTAGGTCGACCTAATTGATGCTTGTGAAGAGATCAGATATATATATTGGATAATCTTTAAAGTTTGGAAAGATAATTTTTTGTATTGTGAATGCAAATGTTAAGAAGAGTGAATATGATGCATTGTGTCAAGTTAGTTTATTGAGCTTCATTGGAACTGAATCTACACTCACTAGGTGTACTCTATCAGTTCATCTTTCTAGCTGAAAGCCATTTTTGTCATTGTAATTTTGTGGGCAGTAAGCCTTTGTTTTTGGAAAGTGAGTTCTGGCAGTAAGCCACCCATTTTGTAATATCTTATAACTGGTTATACTATATTGTGAGCTACCACTAATTGTGTTTTTTCCCATTTTGGGTTTTCCATGTAAAAAAATTTGGTGTTCATTTGTTTTGTGATTTCATGTTCTTTTAATGCTTTCACTTATCTTTTCTATTATGTGCATTGGAATAATTGGATGGTATTTGATTAGAAAATTGAAGAAGATACTGATTCACCTCGCACTCTCAATATCTTGGAAATTTAACAATTGATATTAGAGCTTGGTTCCTCCAGAAATTACGAACAGCTTTAGGGAGATCCTGAAGATGGAAGAAATGAATGAAAAAGGAGAGCTCCAGACTGCTCTTGAGGATCTTGAAAAAGTTGAAAGAGAAAACAAAGATCTAAAAGAGAATCTTGAAGAGGTGAATGAATGTGTCTGGAAATTAAAGGATCAATTGAAAAAGTTCAAAGATAGGCATAAGGAAGTAACTGATCAGTTGAAGAAGGTTAATGAAGATATTTCCGGTTTGAAAGTGCAAGTAGAGGAGAAGAAAAGAATTGAAGAGTGTCTGAACAAGTTGGTACAAAGCAAGTCTAAATATTGCACCAAGCTTGAACAAGAAGTTGTAAACCTAAAAGTGGATCTCAAGAAGGCGAAACTCTGTGAAATCAATTTCAAATCTAGTTCAAACAGGCTTAATGAATTGATTGCAGGACAAAAACTGAGTAAAGACAAAGGTGGTCTAGGAAATGATACTGGTGAAAGTTCCAAGACTGAGAACGATCATAAGACTTTGAATAAAGGAAAGAAAAAAGAAAATTCAAGGAATTCTGCTAAGAGACCTTCAGTGAGACAACCTAATGCACAAAGGTATCCTTCTTTTAATGGAATTTTTTTTCATGCAATAAATTTGGTCACAAGGAAACAAAATGTAGGAGTAGGATGAATCAATTCCCTGGTCCTTTTACTGGTCAATGTTTTGCATGCAAAAGAATTGGACATAGGGAAAGCGAATGTAGAACCCTGATGATGAATCAGTTTAATGGAGGAAGAATGAATCAATCATTTAATGGCTATTGCTATACCTGTAACAAGTATGGACATAAAGCTAATTAGTACAAAACAAGAATCAGTGGAAGTCAATCTAATCAAAGAAATATTGTCTGCTATAACTACAACAAACTAGGACATGTTTCAAGAGTTTGCAGAAGCAAGAAAAGTAAGGAGATTAATCTAGTAGAAAAGAATGAATCTACAAAAAAGGTTGACAAAGATGAGATTAAGCAAGAGATGAATAAGATTTGGAGCAAGAAAGAACTAGACTGTTGATGTGTCTATGCCCTCATCTGGTACAAACAATTCCTTTAGAAATTAGACCTAGCATGGTCTTAGGGGAAGCTTTAATAGAAAATCACATGAACGTCCTTAATAATTGGTGTGTAAGCCCTTGACACGTGGATATGTTGTACAAAAGAGTAAGGTAGAGGTTTTTCCAAAGAAACCAAAATAATTTATGCAAATATGATGTTTTGCGGAGCAAATTAGGGTTTTTCTAGATAAAAGAGAAGAGTATTTAGCAACTTTTGGAAATTTGTTGCATTTAATGCGAATTAGGGCAGATCGTTATTTTATAAAGGAAATATTTAAGGAATTTTGATCATTCGTGCATTTGAAGAAATTGAAGAGATTTTGGAGCATTCCTGAGAAGATTTGGAGTTCAAGCTGTCCAAACCCCAGCTGAGGTTCATCGAGAAGAAAAAGATATTTTAATCTTTTGTGCAGTCATTCTTTGTGTTGTTTGAGTTATTTGAATTCAAAATTGGAAGAATGGCAACCCCTATAGTTGCTAAAGTGTTGGAGAGGCCAAGACCCTCTTATTGAAAATATTCCTCCAAAGTTTTCAAAGATGGCCCCATGGGCGCATTCTTGTCAATCCCTCATGGAGTGATGTCGACCAAGGATACAAGGACATATATTCAAGTAAATTTTGAAGAATACAATCACTCAAATTTGATTGAGATTTGGCGGAATGAGCTTACTAGTGATGATTTCTTGATAAAATTTGAGTACTCAAACCTAGTTGAGAAGAGGTTGGATAGATGGAACATTTTTCCCAACTTTAGCTATGATGACAAGTTTGTGAAATCAGTCCTAAGCAGAATCCATGATAAATTCATGTGGATTGACCAGTCGTACCTGATAACTAAGGAGGCAATTAGGGTTGTAACCAGGCTCTGGGATAAAGGTACAATACTTGTATTAAAATCTATGAAGAATGAAGTAATAACAGAACTTAAGAGAGCCACATATGACAAGAGAGGTTTAACAATGAAGACCATTACTAATTTGGTTGTGAAGTATGCAACTATCATGATCGGTCACAAAATATACTTCACAAACAGACAAAACTCTGCTTCGGCTACAACAATCTATACAGGCTTTGATATGGTTGTAAATGGTGTTGATTATGATCTATGTGAGCTTCTTTAGTTACAATTGCTTGAAAACTTGAAGTCGACGAAGGAGAGGAAGTATGCTTTTAAATTTGGTTCACTAATTGTATGTCTATTGTTTTATTTCATGAAGAGACTTTCGGGAAAGAATGAAGAAGTATATTGGGACTCATCCAGACCAATAGGACATCAATTTTTTTATTATATGCATAGTCTGGGTAATTTGGATGCTCAAGATAATGCTCTAACAACATTCTTTGTTGTATTCAAGAGAAACATGAATGAAAGGGAAACGATTCTAAAGAAAATTGTTGAGAAGTATAAAGACGATATCATATTCCATGTTTCCTCTAATGAATGCATGATTGAGGTTGTAGAACCTTGAACCATTTGGATTCATCCTCTGGGATATGAGGTAATAAAAGAAGAAGCTGAAGGTTATGCGCAATTGTTGCTAAAGAATCCGAAGGATCCCAACGAACCCAAAATTGGGACATATGCTAAAAAATCTATGGAGATTCATCTAGAGTAGTAGAAGCCTAAAATTAGAAAGAATGTGGAGAAAAATATTAAAGGATTTGGATTTACTAATGAGGAGATTACCCTTGGGAGGGCTAGGGAAGAACAATTGGAGGCAGAATCATCTAGCCTGAGGTGATCTAGAAGGACTACCTCTGCAAAACCCTTCACAGACCCTACAACAAAGATTGAGCACAGTGTTGTCGATAAAGGCAAAGGTTCTCTTTCCTCTGGACTGACTACTAGATCTAGGAAGAGGAAAGAAACTCCTTCGGTAGCCCCTGCAAAGAGAGGAAGGAAAGAGAAAGCAACAAGGGAGTAAAACCTCAGTGTTACAAATGATCAAGATGAAGATGAAGAAGATCCTGATGCAAAGCTGGTAAGGAGAAGAAGAAAGGTTTACCCTCTAGTGAAAGTGCTTCTAAAAAAATTGTTGGTTCCAAGAGAGTACATGTATCATCTTTTGATGATGAGGAAGAGAAAAAATTTGGTGTTCATGTGCACACCAAACTAGAATCAAATAAGTCTAAGGTATATGTTGAAGCCTCTGCGGACCAAAGAAAAGAACATGACATACCGATAAGTTATGGTCCTTGCTTTAAAGTAGAGGAAACTCTCAATTCCTTGCTACATTTTGAGAATATGCTTCAACCTACAATTGAATACTATGATAATGTTGGAGAAGAAGATAAGAAAACCTTGCTTTTAGTCGTTATTCAATATGTTATCATCTTAGAAGTTAAGTGGGATGATATAAGGAAAGATGTACTTGAAAGAATGTGGGAAGATTTGATGAAAATGAGATTAGAGGTTGTTGAATTTGAAGAGAAAATAAAAAGTGTTTCATATAATAAGATTAGGTCTTCCCTGACCTTGGATGATCTAGAATCCTTGAAGAAGATCTCTATAGAAATGTTTCGGATGAAGAGAAGAGTAAACATGTTGATGACAAGGAATAAAATGATGACAAAGAAGGTAAGGAAGAAAACAACAAAAGTGATCAGGGATACAAAAAAAAGATATAGCATGCTTAAATTTGATGAAGATGTTGTTGCTGAAAATGTTGAGGAAAATATTCCTCTTGATACAGGCAATGAAGATATTTCTAAAAATATCGATATAGAAGTTGATGTCGGTGATGAAAATAATCCTCCAGAAGGTGAAGAGTAGAATGAAGGTGAAGTTGAGCCTGAAAAGCATAATGATGCTCCTCCAGAGCACACTGAATGAGAAAAAGGTAATAATGAACAAGGTAATGCAAAAGAAGGAAAAGGCAGTGAAGAAGAAAAGGATAATCCAGAGGAGAAAAATAAAGATGAAAAGGATGGAAATGATGAAGAGGATATAATGATAAAGACAGAGATGAAGATAAAAAAGAAGAAAAGAAAGAAGAGGAAGAAGAGGAAATGGAAGAAGAAAAGGAGGAAGAAGAGAAGGAAAAGAGAAAGGAAGAAAAGAAAAATGAAGAAAGTGAAAAACAAGTTGTAAAATCTCTTAAGAATCCTGGAGAATTGTCCTCCAGTAATGATCTTCTAAAAGGCCTACTATTGAAGCAAATCATATTTCAACCGATAATTCCCCAGGAGCTTCTACAACTTCCTATGATTGAAGGGTTTGTGGATATGGAGAAGATGTCTTTGATGCATAAAGTGATGTTAGGAGATGCTATGCAAGCATCCGAAAGGAAGGAAATTTTTGAAGCACATCAAAGGGGAACAAAACTTGTAGAAGATGCACTTAAGGCATTGCAGGAAGTTATACCTGGTGCATCCTTTGATACATCTCTCGCTCCTATTGAAAATCTAAGATTGATGTTAGATTCTTTCAAGGAATATACCTTTGGGCTTAGTGAAAATACAAAACAAGAGGTTGAGGAGAAATTGGCGGAGAAAAGACTATTGGCTTTACATGACAAATGTGCTCTTGCACACTCAAGTGTTGAAAAGAATATGGAAGTCGTGAAGGTTTGTGAGTCGGAAGCTAATGTTTTTCTTGCTTATTGCTTGAAGTGGCCGGATTCCACTCAAAATATTAAAGTTGTTATCGACTCCATTGAATCTCAGTTGTCAGCCATCTCTGGTACTTATAGCCTATCCACAGATAGAGATGGATCAACCTAGAACACCATCTCTACACATAAAGAGAAATTCTTTGTTTTGCAGAAGTAGAAGGAAGGAATTATCAAAAAAACTTATTGGTTGAGTGACATTGTAAGAATTGAATTCACTCCAGTTGGCAAGGCTCTGGCTTGCACCAAAAAACTTGAGAAGATAAACTTGAATCCTGATACTTCAGATGGTGTAGAAGAAACCTTGATAGAGTTGGAATCTCTGAATAGGATGTTGATTGTCGGAAAGGATAGTTGGGAGATTGGAAAATCAGTATGGGAAGGTATTCTAAAGGAGCTTCAAGGCTCGCCATCCTCTGATTGATACATGTTTCTTTGTTTTCTTTGTTTTAATGTTTTTAGTTGTTTTTGGGACACCCTTTATCCTTGATTTCAAAGGGAGAGTGAGGAATGGTGAAATGTTGGTGTTAGCAGGAGAAGTGTTGTAAATAAGGTGTTTTGTAAATATTCCTTTTGGCACATGTTACCATCAATGACAAAGGGGGATATTGTTGGAAAAATGAAGAAGAACATCTCATTTTGTTATTGTGTGTTATCATTGATGCCATCATGATATATGAGTTGCAATTGCAAGATCAAGTCTAAAGTTGTTCTGGTATTTTGGTCTGGTATCTGAACCGGTATTTTGCTTACATCCTCCAGTATTTTGGTTCACAATTGTTTTCCAGTGATTATTGTTGCCTACGGTTTTTGGAAATCGTTTGTAGATGTTGGGAGCACATACTTTCAAGATCTCACGTATCCAGATGCTCATATGGTGTATCGACATTACACTGGTGTTTACAATTGTGCTATTAGGTCTATCCTTGGCCAACCTAATGGATGTATTGTGTAATGGTGAATTAATTTTTGTTATGCAGATATATGTGTGACCTATTTTAGGTTTATGTTAACTTGATAAAGCGTGTTGGATGTGTGAATTACCTTTTTATAATATTTTGTGAAAGCTTGAAGCCGACAAGTTGGTATTTTTGGTGAATAAGAAGTGCATCTAATTAGGCTGACCTAATTGATGCTTGGGAAGAGATTAGATATATATATATATATAATCTTTAAAGTTTGGAAAGATAATTTGTTGTGTTGTGAATGTGATTGTGAAGAAGAGTGAATATGATGAAGTGTGTCAAGTCTATTTACTGAGCTTCATTGGAACTGAATCTACACTCACTAGGTGTACTTTATTAGTTCATCTTTCTAGTTGAAAGCCATTTTTGTCATTGTAATTCTATAGGTAGCGAGCCTTTGTTTTTGGATAATGAGTCCTGACAGTGAGCCACCCATTTTGTAATATCTTATAACCAATTATACTATATTGTGAGCTAACATTCACCGTGGTTTTTCCCATTTTGGGTTTTCCACATAAAAAATCTTGGTGTTCATGTGTTCTATGATTTCATATTGTATTAATTCTTTCACTTATCTTTTCTATTGCATGCATTGGAATAATTGGATGGTATCTGATTAGAAATTTTAAGAATATATTGATTCACCCCTCCTCTCAGTATCTTGGACATTTAACACCTTCTCTATTGATTTGGGATCCACAAGTTGACATAAGTTTATGCAAGGCTATTATAGTCATTTGAATTCAAAGCATCCATGATTTCATCCATGTTAGCATAGAATTTCATCATCCATATCTAGGTTATTGGCATTTTTGATCAAGGATCACACATTTCATCCATCAACCTTATCAAGGAATTGGGAAAGGGCTTCTTCCACATCAAAGAAGAAAAAATTCCCCCATGGGATGCTGGTTTGAGCATTAGAATAGGATTTCATTAGTAGTTTACTTCATTTTGATTTCATGTTCTTGTGTTTGAATGAATTTCATGGGGAATGCTTGTTTACACTTGTTTATGGACTAATTTTTGATTGTTTGTTCATGTTTGAGTAGGTCTAGGAAAATTATTCTACAAATATAATATGGTTTTACACATGTGTTGGAGCTAATGAAACTTAATTCATGAGATATTATCATGATGATCCCTCTAGAGGATATTATTCTACAAAAAGGGCTTCCCATAAGATCCTAGGTGCTAAATATTGCAAGCCCTCAATTCATAATGATGTTAAAAAAAATGTTCAATTGTGTGATAGGTGCTAGCAAATGGGGAGACCAGCAAAATATAGCAAAATTCCCCTCTAGCATTAGGTGGTCCTTAAACCATTTAAAAAATGGGGACTAGATTTTATAGGTCTCACTGATCCACCATCTTAAGGGAAGGAGTACATACTTGTGTGTACAAACTATCTTAAAAATAGACCTAGATCTATTGTGATAGACCAAGGAACCCAATTCATGTCAAAGGTTTTTTCACTTTCATTGACCATTTCCAATTAAGTCATAAAAAATAAACACCATACCATCCTCAAGGAAATAGCCAAGTGGAAGTAACTAATCCAGAGTTGGAAAACATTATTATTAAAATATTTTTTAGACTAGGAAATTGCATGAATTTATTTGGGCATATAACACTACCCATAAATCTACTTTAGGATTTTTATTGTATAAACTATTTTTGGGGAAGAAACCTAATTCTATTGAGTTTGAGGTCCAAACATTGAGGATAACTATGGATGTTGGTTTAAATCCAAATAAAACTCAATTTGAATGCATACTATAAGTTAATTAATTAAATGAAATATGATTGCAATCCATACAACAAAATAAATTGATACAATAGCAAAGTAAATCATGGTATGATCATAATATCAAGGAAAATAAATTTCATAAAGGAGATTGAACATCATTGTTTGACTTGGTTAGGACCTTATGAAGTGGACAAAGTATTTGATAATAAATTTGGGTATTTAAAGTCAATTAATGAAGATGCGTGAACACTTCTAGTGAACAATCATAAACTACATTTGTATCAAAATCAACAAGCAAAGAGGATTTCATTCAAATGATAAAAGGACAAGCACACCTTTGTTGTGTAAATGGATTCTTCCCTTCACCAAAAACCACAATTAAGTACTCTATTAAAAACATTTTATTGTATGTAATCATGTATAATATTTTTTCTGTAGTTTGTGTTCCTTTGAAAGTATCCTTTTAACAATGCTCTGGAAGATTTTTTGTGTTTCCTCCAAAACATCCTGTCAATTATTCTCTAAAATGTTTTTCTTGTTTCCTTTGGAAGTATCCTTTCAATTATGCTCAAAAATGATGTTCATGTTTCCTTTGGAAGTATCCTTTTGAAAATGCAATGGATGCTCATGTTTCCTTTTGAAGTATCATTTCAACAATGCTAGAAAAGGATGTTCAAGTTTCCTCTAGAATTATCCTTTCAATGATGTTTTGAAGGATGTTTGTTTTTCCTTTGGAAGTATCCTTTCAATGATTCTCTGGAATATTTTTTGTGTTTCCTCCAAAAACATCCTTTCAATGAGGTCTTAGAAAGATGTTTGTGTTTCCTCTGTAAACACTCTTTCAACTATGCTCTAGAAGTGTGTTCATTTTTCCTCTCTAGATGCATCCTTTCAATGATTCTCTAAAAGATTGCTTGTGTTTCATCCAAAAGCATCCTTTCAATTATGCTTTGAAAGCATTTTTTTTTCCTTTGAAAGCATCCTTTTGATAATTATTTAAAATATTATTCACATTTCCTCCAGAAGTATCATTTCAATGATGCTCTAGAAAGATGTTCATGTTTTCTTCAGAAGCGTCCTTTTAATGATGCCCTAAAAGGATGTTCTTGTTTCCTCTAAAGCATCCTTTCAAAAATTCTTTAGAAGGATGTTCATGTTTCCTCTAGAAGTATCCTTTCAATGATGAATCAAAAGGATATTCATGTTTCCTTCAAAATAATCCTTTCAGCAGTGCTCCAAAAAGGTCATGTGTGCTTCTCTAAAAGCATCACTTAATGATTCTTTGGAAGGTTGTTCATATTCCTCCATAAGAATCCTCTCAATGATTCTTCAAAAAATTCATTTACATTTTCTTCAAAGCATGATATTTCTAAAGTTGATAATAAAATAATTTCAAACTTTTCCCACATTCATATAATTATTCATGGGTAATTTTATGTCAACTTCCCCTTACTAACATACTAGAAAGGTGGCATAATAACAACCTGCATGAATTACCATTATAACACAGAATAATTTCATTCACTTGTCTCATTATTTTTTTAAACCAAACTCCTGTTTAAAGTTCTCCCTTCATAGCTACCTATATTCAAAATTTATGAAAATGTGTTAGAATATTTTCTCTCTATGACAACAACTATCCTGGAAAGAGAGGATGGGTGTAAATAGAAAGGTAGGGCTAGATTATTTATAAAATTTACTATAAGACCAAGCTTCAACAAATATTTTTTAGCAGTAGGATGGTTGGGCTTATAAAAAATTGAAGGATGTCATCTAGAGCTTGTAGAAGATTTTGTCTAATGTCATTCCAAGGGTTCCAACATAGTCTCTGATAGAAAATTTAAGCTCAGTCTCAAAATCATTACTCAATTTTTTTAAATTTCTTTGAAAGGAATCGATCTTTGTAGTAAAAATTAATTAACTTATCAATAAATGGTAGCTAATTTTATAAAAGAAGGGGAAAATATCCCTCATTTGGTAACTGGTAAGAAAGGAGAGAATGAGGGAATTAGTACAAATACAATCCCTACGCCTTGGAAGTCTATTGTAATTTGTATAATGAATTATTTTAGTTGAGAAAGATAATTTAGTATAAGTGTGGGTCCAACATTTTTAATGTTGACCCACCTATGCCATGGCTCAAAAAATCTAGCCCTAAGAGTCAATTTCCCCTTGTATTTATATGAATCTCTCAAAACCATGATGGATATATATAAAAAAAGAACTAAGCCTTTAAAGTATCTGTTGATGCCAAAAATTGGCAAGGTAACAACCCTTTGTAGGAAACTCAGTTTATGAGGGAATTATTGCGCTAAACTGAGTGACCTCTAGATTTTTAAAGAAGTTGACTTCTTCTATAATTGGGGTTTTGGAATGGCAAAAGGAAGCAGATATAAAAATAAAGAATCTAACTAAGGTGATTCGCCAGAATTTAGATAAAAGGCACGATAAACCTATCTTTTGGATATGATCTAAGGGCCCGCTTAGCAATTTACCATGTCCTAAAATAACATAACTTAAGGATTGCAACATGAACAACTCATTCAATGACATAAAATAATTATCACACCTATTTACTAAAAAGAAGAGTCAAAAGACATGATCAAAACCAGTAAACTTGCATTCAAATTATAGAAGTACGACAAATAAACTATTCAAACAATAATGACACAGTGTGAAGTTTATCAATAGCATAATAAAATAGAAAGGCCAAATAATGGCACATTCTATGAGTTCTTGCAATAATCTAAATAATAAAAAGGCCTGATGTCCCTCCAAAAATCTTGTAATTCTTAAAACTAGTTGAACTTGAAAAACATGTAGCATTCAATCTTCGAACTCGGAACCCCTCCTTAGAAGCAGAGAGCAGTATATAGAAAACCTCCCGCCACTGGTGAGCAACAACTGAAAAGATTCATAATCCTGAGCAATGATGTCGCAACAATGATTACCCTTAGTCGTTGTAATAGAAAAGGTTCGGGTCATAGGATTTGGTCGCTCCTCATTCAGGTGTATCCCATGTGAATGATGGCAGTGGTCTTGACAAAGTCCTGTGCAAACAAGTGTCACCCCCTTATATAGGTAGTTAGAACATGTGGCAACATATCGCAGCCCATAGTTTGTTTCATCCCTTGTGTTGAAGAAGCATGCGTTGAAGAGATGTGTGGCAGCATTTCGCTACCCGCAGCCAATTTTTTCCTTCCTTCGTTGAAAGCTTGTGTTGAGATCACATGTAGCAAAAATATTTACTATAGACGTCGCCTATGGGGTCAGTCAATTTTTTTTGTGAATGGGAGCTACATAGCACATAGGCAGGGACCAATGAGGAAGTGAAGGGAAGCAATCAAAATAACCCGCGGTGAAGACACGTGGGAGCATAGCGGGGGCCAATAGAAGAGCAAGGAGAAAATTCCTTCGAAGAGCGATGAGTGGACAAGTGGCAGAGGCCACGGTGATTATCAAAAAGGGGTCGATGATATTCATTTGAAGGCATGGGCTGGTACTTAAACAAAAACAAAACCCGAAGGGAGCATGGTGAATTTCATATTCACAGATTTTGGCAACTATCAGGGGCGTTTCGCTTTGAGGAACGTGGAACCCAAAATTTTCTTTGGTTCACAAACCAAAGTGCCATCCATTGGCGATGGAATTAGAGCTTGGAAGTGGCTGCCAATAGGGGCGACTAGTCATCTTTGGATGGTCTCAGTACATTGCACAAATTTTCCTGCACTCTGCCTAGGTCGAACATTTCTTTATAAGGTAGCATCTCAGGTAAACCAACCCCTACCTCGCAATGGAAAAGTAGTTGTGCAAGAGGATGAATAACACCTTCAATGTCGGTTGCGGTAGGAGGTTGGCTGAAACTTTGGAAAGTGGTTGGGTCTTGCTCCTTTTCTTCAATTTTCTTTGCAATTTGCTCGACAATGGCAATCGACCCATCCTTAAGAAATGGGGACAGCAGGTCCATCTCACTCAATCAGGAGAAATTTTCCTGCATGCCCTCCATAGTCTGGTTCAAAGTAGCTGTGGCGGATTTAGTTCGCAAGAAGGTCGAGTGGCAATGGATGAACTTGTTTTCCATCTAGGCAACAATATCTCGATCTTCGATCGCTGCCTTGGCCAAGTCTTCATCAGAGACCATGTATAGCTTGCTCAACAAACGCTTCGCTTCAGGAACCTTCTCTGTGATGAACCATGGGAATTGTTCGATTATTTCACAAACCTCCTGGCTCAATTTTGTTGCCTTCGAGATGAACCGGAGCATTCACTGTAGTGTTAGGCAGAAGGCTTTAACCTTTTCCCAATAAGAAATATACAGCTGTTGAGCCAATGGGATGAGGTCTGGTTGTGCAGCGAGGGCCTAAAGAGTGCTCTTTAGAAGGGAAATCTCTGCATCCTTCAAGCCAACATCCTCTATCAATTTCATAGTTCTCTTTTTTGCAAATGCAAGTTACTCCTCAAGGTTACTTAGCTCTTTATACCAATTCTTCTCGACTCGGGCACAGTTCATCAATTTTGTGTCAAGAGAGGACTTTGTCTCTTGAAGCTCCTTTTCTAATTGGGCCTTTCATCCTTCAAAGTCTGTATGATTCTTTTCTAATTCTTGCCCATATAGAGCACGTTGAGCTGCTAACTCTTTATCCTTTTGTTGCAGATTTTGCTCCGCTAGGGTTAATTGGCTTTGATATTTTTGGTTCCTCGCTCATAGCTCATTGATCAGTGTGGGGTCAACGGATTGAGACTTATTGAGTTCCTCTTGGAGTTTTCTCTACTCCAACTCTTGTGCCTGCATTTTTTCCCATAAGCACTCAACTTCTGCTTCTAGTGACTTCTCCTTCGTTTCCAGGAAACTGACCCTTTCCTTGACAAGCTTCAGTTGCTCCTCCTTTTTCTTCAACTGACGGATAGAGTGAAGGAAATCATTCATTACCACCCACTGTGTTTCCTCCATGAGTTCAACTTTGTCCTATGGTCGGGTTGCGGCCAAATCAAGTCCCATGACATACATGTCGTAATCGTCCGACATCATCTCCCCCTGTTGTTTGACTACGTTCAAGTACATGGTGGCGAAATTCAGCGTTTGTTACACTTCATTGTAAATTATATACACCTTAGACTCCACCTCCCTTTTGTCGTCCTTTGCTTTTCACTTTTAGATCTTGAGGGTTTACGCTTCCTTCGTATTATCACCTTGTGCTATGAATTGGCCTAGCGATTGAACTAGCCCACCTGCAATAGGTACACCAGGAGGTAGGGAAAAAGGGAATACAAGTGTGGTAGACCCTTGCATTTTCTTTGGTGGAAGATTGATAGTTTTCAGGGAGAAAAAGGGAACCTACCATAGTTCAGTTTGCAAATTGGCAGAAGGGCTCATCAGTTGCCACAGTGATGGGGTAGTCATAATCGAGTCTAATGGCTGGGCATGTTGGGTTGGACCTGATCCAGGTGGATCTACAGATGCTGAAATTTTAAATATTCCTAAAGTCCCCGAAAGTGGCACCATGTTGAAGTGTTTGGTGAACCGGTCTCAACTCAATTTGAACAGGTGAAAACCGAGTTTGTGTATCCAAGTTATGACCAATCAAAGTTTGGTCAACTGGGTATGCAGGTCAGTCAAAGGGTGAAATTTTGATCATCTCATAATCTGGTGAAATTAGCATCATCATAAAGAGCTTCGAGAATGGAACCCGATACAACTTGAACGGGGTTAATCAGAGCTCGTATGTGCGAGTTATTGCCAATTAAAGTTCAATCAACGACTAGTCAACTCAAGTACTAGGGCAAGAAAAAAGGTCAAAATTTGATGTCACCAAAAGTATCAATGCGAAGAGCTCATCGAGAGCTTTTCGACGGCATTTGTTTCGCGCAAAATGGAGCTCGTGTGAAGAAGATATAGCTAGTCAAAATTGGGTTGACTAAGTTGACCAAGGTTGACTGATGATGTCAGCAAAGTACAGTCAACATTGTTGTTGATGTGGTAGGGGCCAGTGACATGGTACACATGGTTAACACTGTCCAATCATGAATTGACAAGTGGCACCACTCAGATGTTGACATGTCATCTGGTGGCAAATTAAATTATGCCATGTGGCCCATTGATTGGGCGCCACGAGGCACCTATGTGGCACACTTGTCGGCCAGCTGAAATAAGTTGGTGGGGATGAGATTTGATCCCACAACCTCCTACATCCAACTAAAGTCTCCTTGCCACTAGACCACATTATGGGCGTTGATGTATAAAGGAGGTAATATTTACTTGAAACCTTCAAGAAGCTTTAAATGCCATAACGGTGGCTTTTTGAGGGCCTTGCAATTCGGCCAAGGGATGGCCACAGGTTTGAAGCCCAATAACACCATTTTATTTTTATTTTTTAAGAGCCATCTAACCCCTATAATTAAGGGATTAATCCATTAAAATTTGCTAAACCCCTAATATAAAGGGGGATATCATTTTTTTTTTAAAACAAGCCTGATATATGATAAAATCAAATGGACTAAAAATAATACTCTTCAACGAAAGCCCAAATATAAAATTCATAAAGGGCTAAGGAAGATTAATTTGAGAGGTGGAAATTTTTCCAAGGGAAATAAGGAATATTTTTAAATTGATCCCTCTTTTTAAGGGATGTAAATTAAACCCATTACATATTGTATGGCTTAAATTATTAAAGTCAAAAATGGGGGTTTAATTTTTGTAAGGCCTAAATGTAAAGACCATCAGGGAAGGATATTTTTGGGAGATTTTTATTTGTAAAATAGAAGATTGGTAAATATCTTTGCCTTGTATGGGAGATATAAGGGATTTTGTAAAATATTATGGTTTTAGCCATAATAAGCAAAAATGTATGTATAAAAGGGGGTTAATGGGCTTTAGTTGACAACCAATTCTTCTTGAAACCAAGTAATCTCGGAAGGAGATTTTTGTAACTTGGTGAAGAATTTGCATAGGTTGTAGTAGCCTCTTTTGTAAAAGCTTTGTGAAGCTTCTTTTGTTCTTTTGTAAGAACGTCTTGCCGACGTGGAAACTATAGTCATAGGTGGAGTTACTTTTTGGAGGCCTCTTGTAAGGTGAAAGTTGATACCTTTTTGTAACCTGTGAAGATTCCAAGTCTTGAAGGAAATATATTGAATCGTCTTTCTGGCGAATTCGGAGACATAGCCGATTTCGGTGAACTCCTTTATCACCTTGGTTGTAATCTTTTTCTTTTTGTTTTCTTGCAATTGTTTATTTGAGCTTAGTAGATTAGAAAATTGGATTTACATGTTGGGTTCAAATCAATAATTAAAAGATCCTGATGTTAGATTGACTATTGTAAGTCTTTTTGAAAATCTAACTCATGAATTTTAATGAGAAAGTGCTCGATTTGTTTACGGATTAGGACCCGAGGTAGCAGTGGCAATGGGGGTACCAATGGTGCCTGAGCCTTCAGAAAGAGAGGCGAGGAGAGATTGAGCCACAACAACTAGTGTTAAGGTTCGCGAAGGCGTTAAGATAGATGGCCTGGTTTGGGAAAATTGAGAGAAACCTCCCACAAACATTGTTGTAGGGGTAGAGAAGGTAGGGTTGACACTTGTAGTAATGGGCACTACGGGAATGGCAGAGGACACTAAAGATTGAGAAGTGAGAAAAGGAGGAGCGAACGTTACTTGTTGATTGGACGTTGGCAGTTCTTTGCTTATTGTTGGTTGCTCACTCACTTTAGACTCCTAGTTTGCTGCAAGCACTTGGCTTGCAGCAGATCCTTATGATCCTTCTCCCACAATAGCATCAGTGCATTTCCATTTAGGGGGTGGGGAGTCTTCGATCTCCATAGTTTCTAGTTGTTGCGGTTGGGACCCCCTTGTTGCTTTCGAGGCCCATGTAAGCATCCGCAAAGACCTTGATATATTTAGTCACATATTTGAAGTGACATAGGTAGACTGCCCTGTGGACTTCCTCTTTTGTTGAGCGGAGGATGTCGATGTATCAGCTTCCTCCTCCACTTGCTCTTCTTCTTCATTGGGGCCATTACCTATGCTAGTACTTGAGTTAGAAGTAGGATGTTCCTCATCCCATAGCCTGTCAAACTATGCATCATCTCGCATGCTTTCATAAGGTGCATCAATTTGTTTTGTCTCCTGGCAATATATCCAGAAGGCTCTGATCATTTCAATAGTCCATTCTTCTTCATTTCTTAGCTTATTAAACATGGCCTTTGTCATTTTGGTGTTCTCATCATAATCCACCTCAGTGAAATAGAACTTATGCCATGGCGACCTATTGTCTTATGTGGTAAAATGAATTAGGTCGACCAATAATTCATCTTCATCCTCTAGTGGGTTGCGCCTCCTCTCCCAGTAAGGCCAAGGGCTGTGAGTTACCTTGAGATGCTCATATGGCATATCATTGAAAGGGTTATAATTCCATTTATCATAGATCATCACCAACCCTAGATGAGCCAACTTATCTTGCAATAGCGGGTGTGTTTGCTTCTTTTTCATGGCCACTGTTTTGAAACTTTGTAGATAGGTGAAGAATCCCTTCTTCTTGGGTTTTCCGTTGCAGAAAGTAATATCAATAATGCACACCTGTCAGAATAACTCAAGGGCTAGCACCTGATTTGTAACACACGTTGGAAGGCAGAATGGTTCCTTAGTGAAGCCTCACATCCGAATGAATGTGAAATCTGCTCCGAAAAACCAGTCACATCGAGGAATGAAGTTTTGCATATACTATGTCTGTGTTGAAGAGTGAGTCGATTAATACTCTCCTCTCCTTGCAAATCTTGCAAAATCGGAGTCAAGAAATAATCTAAAAAATGCATAGTAATCAAAAGTGGAAGAGAGGAGAGGATTCCAAATAGAAACTGGCTTTCTTCTATTCCTTTCATAAAAAATAGACAAATTCACCTACTTATCAAATAAATCCGAGTTCTGATGCAAAAACATATGGGCGAGATAGGAAAGAAATTTAAACCTCTATTAAGCTTGGTATTTGTTGATTTGCTCTATCATTTTCTTTGCAAGGTACTATGCAAAATCATACCAGAAATAAGATTGTTGCCTGCGAAACTAGAAACCTGGGCCCAATTAAAATGCATGCACCTCTTTGTCGGTGTCTAGACAGAAAATGAATGCCATCATTGAAAAGGCATCTTGCAAGTCTTTTGGGAAAGCATCATGTTGCACTAGAATTCTTGGTGGCTTCCCTCGCTCTGCTTCGGTCCTTTGGGTTTCTTTGTTATAAAACTCACAGCCTTATTCCTAGTGCTCCATATATTATCTCCTATTTTGGAGTGAATTCCTCCATTGGTATCCCTTTGCTCTTATGATCAGGAATACACATCATATTCTGGATGGCTATTGGAGTGATGTTAACTGATAGGGTCCAACCCTTGATGGTGTTGGTGCTTGGGTTAAAATGACTAATGGCCGCATCGACCAATTCTGGGCAGTAGTGCACAAATGGGACCATATATTGAGGAAGTCCATTGGACCATACTTTTTTTGCCATCAACATTTCCTTTTTGGACACCTTCATTCTTTGGCGGGTTGCTTCCCTCAATCCCTTGGGGTTCTGCACAAGAAAGGGATCATGAATATTATCCCATTCTTCCTGAATTAAGCTCTAATCTCTATAGATTTTGGGCCTGTCCAACTCTTTTATGTTTTCCCACCTTGGCTTGTCAAGAATACCTGATGTGGCATAAGAAATGTTTTCAAAACAACTGGTGCCCCTTGCATGGCTCTAAATAAGTTTTTTGTTTAAGTGCTTAAAAATCTTGCATGCAATACTTAGCTATTTTTCCTCAAGGTGGTAGACAAGAACTACCTTTTTCATTTAATTTGGCATGTATTGCCAACCGTTGGCTTGTGCAAGATGAATCACTTGTCATTTTGATGTGACAAGAATTCATAATTTCAATTAGCAAACGTATTGTACAATGCGATTTTCTTGGAACTTGAGCTGATGCTTTGCTAGCATCTTAAGCATTCGTATGCATTGGCAATTAATATACCAAAAGGAATGATTAAGCCAAAGATGCGATCAATATTTGAAAAGATATAAGCTATGCCTTGGAATAAGCAAAATACCTAGAGAATGACACCTCGGTCCTTGGTTGTGCATAACACCGCCAATTATTGCCACCAGTTTAGGTTAATTAATTAGCCTTCATTAGTTTTGTACGCAACAAGTTGTACTCAACAGACGCAATTGGGTGAGAAATTCGAGCTAAGCTCAGGCACAACTTTCAAGTTGGTACTCAATTAGCATCATGTTTATGGTAAGTAGATTACCACACATTTGCTGACTTTTTCTATAAATAGGCATCTAAGCTGTAGCGAAATCACACGTAGTGATTAGAGAAAATTTGGTACTAGGCAATTGGTTTAGGAGTTTAACATTAACAATGCATAGCATTTTCATAGGATAGACTTAGGTACTTTGCAGAGATAATTTCAGGCTAGTTGCAGAGCGATTGTCAGTATGAACACCCCAATTAGGTTAGTGTGTCACAAGTCTTGGATTGCCTTCTTAGGTGAAATTTCCACTAAGCGTTTGAAAAGGATGATGAAGAACAAGCATTCACTGGCTATTATAGCCATGAAATGGGTTTTGGGACAGGAAAATGTTGCATATGGTGGAGGCATATCAACCGCGAGTGACCTACGGAGGTTCATAAAAGAGGACGCGGTTGTGCCGTGGCTACCATTTTCTGAGTGGCTTTTTCCTCTAGTCGCAAGATGAGCACCACCAAAAGGTCACTCGAGCCTGCCATTTCCTATTTCACATCTACAACGGGGTGTCATTTTACGACATTGACTAGTACACGAACTTCAAGAAACTTGTGTTCCATCTGCCTTTGGTCGTTGCTCCTGCTAATGATGTTGATGATGATGCCCCTATGGATGAAGATACCGTGGATGTTGTTGATGTGTCAATTGTTGCTACCCATGTTGTGGATTGAAGACTTCCACATTTTTCTTTTTTCCCTTTAAAAACTTGTAGCAATTAGTCTGTTTTTTTATACATGCCTGAAAAAGGATTTTTGTGAAATATATGAAAGAAGCAAAATAAAACTATATGCTTTTAGAAGTGTGGCTTTAAGCCATTTTGACAATGTAAATATAAAAGCATATATATAATGAAAATATATCTTAATATAACCATCTCGTTGTCTGCTTTCATATTCTGCAACTAGGTCATCCTTTTCCCTTTTCAGCATGTATGTATGAATTCAATTTTTTATGTGGGTGTTTAATAAATTTTTGCTCCTTTCAGCTATGAGTTTATTTTTCCTACTTTTCTTCAATAATGGGTTACTTACTCTTTTCCACCTCGAACCATAGGATAAATAAAATAGACCGGCCAAAAAAACAAAAAGGAAAGAAGGGAAAAACATTATAGACATAGTTACATCGATAGGGCGACAAGCTTAATTAAACAATTTAAGGTGAATTTTGTTGACCGGAATTCCCAACGCTTCTTTTTCCATAGTTTCTAACTCATATGCATTATATTCTTTGCAATGAATTATCCAGAAGGGGCCTTCCCAAAGGTTGTCAAACTTCCCGTGCTGACCCAGCTTTGCAGCCCTCTCATTAAATTTTAGCACTAAGTCTCTGCACTTTAGACCTTGATCAGACACTTTCTTGTCAAACCACCTTTTAACCACTTGTTGGCGGCTAGTCATGGTTGTTAGGGACTTTTCCCTTTTCTCTTGTACTTCTAGAAACTCGGAAAATTGCACCTCCATTGCACTGTTTTGTTCCACCTCAAGAGATTTTAGCAATTACAGCGCTAGAATCTCCATAGAGATAGGCAATAACGCCTCTTTTCCATATACTAGCTCATACGGTGAAGTCTTGAGGACTTGCTTAGGAGTGATGCGGTCCACCCAAAAAAATATTCAGAGGTTTTTATGCCATTCCCTTTGGTATTTTGACCTAATTCTTTTGAGAATTCAAACCAAATTCTTGTTTGTCGACTTGGCTAAGTCATTCCCTTGCAGGTAGTATTTTGATGATGTTTTAAGGAATATACCATGTGTAAGTGCAAATTGACTTACCTTAGAGCCCAGGAAAGCTTTAGCATTGTCGGAGATGATAGTTTTGGGCAGGTCGAATCTCGTCACCAGTTCTTCTAGGAAATCCACTATCTCTACCTCTGTCGCATTCTTTAGTGGCACAGCTTCGGTCCACCTGGTAAAGTAGTCTTATCAAGATCCATTTATGTCCTGTGCTGGAGGATGGCTTGATCATTCCGATGAAGTCCAAACCCCATTGCACAAATGGTTCATCAACCACTATCAGATTGAGAGGCATTGTATAATTATTTCTTCTTCTTGCAAAGAACTGACATTCCTTGCAATTTATCACCAAGGAGTAGGAATCATTGAATAGCATCATCCAAAAGCACCCTGTGCACATGATTTTGGTGGCGGTTGTCTTTGCGGAGAAATGCTCGCCCACAAACTGATGTGGTAAGTATCGAGGATCTTCTTTGCTTGCTTTGTGGTAACACACCGTAATAGAATGTCATTAAAATTTATCTTGAATAAGATCCCTTCAATGAGCTTGTATCCATTGTTTTGTAGTCGATAGAATCTCCTCTTTTGAGGAGGAAGGTTCGGCAGATATTTTCCTGTATGAATAAATCTTACTCTATCAGATAGCCAACAACTTTTATACTTTGACTCGTTCATTAGGACTAACTTTGGATGCTCTTCTTCGGTGGCCATTTCTTCTTCGTGCACAAGGTATTCGCACAACCCTCTTCCCCAAACGGTCTTGGTAGGCTTAATCTCAATGTCATATTCGAGGATCTTGGTGATCCAATTGGATCTTTTATCGGTGATCTCTCCTTCCATGATGTATTTGCACACACTAGAATGTGAAACATAGACAATTACCTTATTGTAAGACATTAAGTGTCAAAACTTCTTGAGCCCCTTAACTATTGCAAATGTATGTCTTTCTACAAAGTTGTAGTTTATTTCATATTCCTTCAAGGTCCAAGAGTTAAATGCTATCGGATGTTCTCCCTTGCCCTCATCATCTTTCTAAGTCAAGACAATAGCAATGCTCAAATTGCTACTTAATACATACATTATGAAGTCCTTTGATAAGTTTGGATTGACCAAAATAGGAGTGGAGGAAATAGCATCCTTGACTCTCTCAAAGGCTTCTCTGGCTTCCTTTTTCCATTTAAACATTTGATCCTTTTTCAGCATCAAGGTAATTGGCCTAATTATTCCTACAAAATCAGAAATAAATTTGCTAACAAAATTCACCTTCCTCAAGAAGGACAGGATGCCTTTCTTGTTGACTGGAAGAGGAAGCTCTTTGATTGCTTTCACCCACTTAGGATCAATTGAAATCCCTTCTTTGGACACCACGTGCCCCAATAGCTTGCCTTGCAGAACTCCGAAGACATTTTTTTGGGTTCAGGGATATCCCGAACTCTTGGCATTTCTTGAAAACCATCTCAAAGTGATCAAAATGATCATCTTTGGATTTGGAGAACATCGTCAAATCATCTAAATAGATCAAGATAATCTTGTTAATTAGTTCACTAAAAGCGATATGCATTGCTCGCTGGAAGGTGGCTCCTACGTTTGAGAGGTTGAATGGAATCTTAGCATATGCAAATGTTCCCCACTTGGTAGTGAACGTTGTCTTATGTTGATCCTCTTCTTTAACCCGGATCTGATTGTAATCGAAGAAGCCATCTAACAAGGAGAACATCTTTCATCTTGCCACCGTTTGCAGGATTGACTCCATTGAAGGTAGCGGGTAATGATCCTTCAGTGATGCTCTATTTAGGTTTTGAAAGTTCACACATGGGTAGATATCTCCATTCTTCTTTTGGATTGGGACCAAATTGGATACCCACGTGCTATGCTTTATTGAAAAGACAATCCACGACTGGATTAGCTTTGTTAATTATTGCGCCATTAGCGCTTCAATCTTGGGATTTACTGGCTTTTGTTTTTGGCAGACCAGTTTTGCACCTTCCACTAACTCTATTGTGTGTTGAATGATATCAGGATCATATCCCCTGAGGTCATCATATGACCAGGCCACCACTCCATATTTTTCACAAAAGTCGATAAGCCTTTCTTTATCGTGATGTGGGACATCCTTCCCGACTTTGATCTTTCTTCCATCTTTGACCTAAAGGTTCGCATAGTCACCTTTGTTTCCTACAAACTTTCGTTTGTCATTTCTTGCATTGTCAAAATCGAAAAGATTCTCGAGAGTGACCAATCCCTTTGGAAGCTTGTTGGATTTCAGCTGAATAATTTGTCCTTCATAAGCTTTAGCAACCTTCAGTTGGAGCTGGTCAACAAATTCTCTCAACTGTTGGATGAACGAGGCATTTTGTTCATCACTATCAAACACTTGTCATCTTTGGTCATTGTTTGGAATCATCGGTTGGACTATCACTCGTACAGAGTGTTTGTTGTGAATGAGATCAGAGGCAGGATCAAACTGGGATCCGATTGATGTCATGTGATCTACATCTGTATTTTTTCTCAGGGCATAATTTGAATGTTGAAGGCTTCAAAACCCTCAATTAGGTCCCAAAATCGGTGTCTATAGGATCGCATGCAGACATTCTTAGCCATAGAAATTCCTCGGACTTGATTGACTACTAGTTCAAAATCTCTGAACACCATTAATTGCTTAATGCCCATTCGTTCCGCAAGGCTGATACCTTGCACAAGTCCTTCCCATTCAGCTTCATGAGCAAGCGAATTGGAAGCAGAAAGACTTCAGTTTCTTTTCATTCTATGGGGACTTTAAACATATCCCGACTCTTGTGCCATTCTTGCATCTTGCTCCGTTGAAATGCAACGTCCATAACTTTGAGGCTTGACCGTTCTCTAGTTTTTTGAAGACCTTTGGGAGCACTAGATCTTCATCATACATGACATAGGTTCCCAACCCAGTGGCAAGGTAGTTGCTAAAAGGATCAATATCCATATGTTCGCTCAACAAAACATCTTCTTGATCGGTCTGATCACCGGTCACCTTTTCATCTTCTAATAGCTTAGTGCAATACATTTCTTGCTTAGCGATAGAAGTATGAGCGTCCTCAAAGTTGATCATGGCCTCATTGGCCACATGTTCCAAATGTAGAGCTTCAAATTCTATCTTCATTTTTGCACTGTGCTTAGTCTTGAGAATCATGTGCGACCAATCTAGGTACAGGTATTCGCCCACCTTTAAAGTAAATTATCAGGATTGGCAAAGGCCAAACATGGGGGGAACATCAATGATTGTAGTATCTTGCAACACCGTGATGCTAGGGAAGGTGAATAGAGTCAAGGGGAGATCCTTGATGAGATTGAGAGTTTCAACTCTATTTCCATCAAGTTGCATGACTCCCTTTTCTAAAGGTTCATAATTGAGCCCTAAAGCTTCAGCTATCAAGTTGTGTAATAACTTCTCTCCCACAATGAGCGTTAGGAAGAAGAGTTTAGGTTATAGGTTCTCTTACCTCAACGAGAGCTTCCACTGCACTATTTGTGAGAACTTTGGCCAAAGGTGATTCATCAACAACCTTTCCTTTGAGCAATTGCTCCTTTGGTTCAATGATTGGATCCTCTCGGAGTGCCTTTTTTAGTAATATCTTATGTTCTGGGATAGCTAATATATCCCAAAGAGACACATTAGCAGATGATTTCTTTAACTATTCCACCACATTGAAGGGTGGAAGATTCAAATTTTTTGCTCCTTTTCTCTTGTTATAACAACTTCCCTTTGTGGCTGACATTGTAGCACTATGGTGAAGGTATTAGGGGTGTGTGCAAGAAGTTGAGTCCACTTTTTGGCCAAAAAGTGGAAGTGTTTTTCCTGATTTTCAGAATTTGACACATTTGACCTTAAAATTTGAAGTTAGAGATGAAATCTTTAAAAAGTCACTAATCATAAAATGTAGTGCTCGGAGTCCAGTTTCCAAATATGTAATTTATTTCAATACCCAGATTGCACAAATTGAGTTTCAATAGGAATTTCTAAAAACCACTTTTTAAAAGTCATTTTTTTTACCATACCATGCACGTGTATGAAATCCATATTTTGACTTAAATTATTGTATTTTTCTAAATGAAAGCTTGTTCCGAATTTGTTGTTTTGAAAAATCGTCGTGTATGACATTAAGATGACCTAAACTTATCATTTTTTGATTTTTTTTTTAAATTGAAAAGAATTTTCTGAAGTTTGTTCTCGTGCAATCCATTTGTCAAAATGTTATGTTGATCAAAAGTTATTAAAATAGTAAAAAACACTGATATTGAAAGTTTATGGACCAATTTTATTAAAAATTAATTGGAAAATAGAAAAATAATCCAATTGTAAAACAAGTTACATATTTAGAATCTGCATTGTCTCATCTAAAATGGGTTTTGATTTAGTCAAAACATTTTGCAAAAAAGTCGTCAGCCATATGTCCAAAGTCGGTATTTTTCTCCGACATTGTTAGGACCTTCAACTTGTATGTCAAACCAGGTTGAAGGCCTAGGTTCGGATTTCCAATGCTTTTCCCGAACCAAAATCCTAGGCAAAAACCCGACCACAAAGCTAATAGAAATTCAAATTTTAAAAAACGGGATCGTGCTTTATAAAACGGGATCCCGTTTATTAAAAGCGGGATCACGTTTTATAATTGGGATCCCATTATTTGATTTATAATATTCAGACAGTTGGAAGGGAAACGGGTAAATGGGATCCCGTTTCCCTTCCAACGGTCCCCACATTGAATATCGGGGAATGGGATCCCGATTATAGAACGAGATCCCAGTTTTTATAAACGGGATCATGTTTCTTTTATTTAAATTTACTACCAAAACATACTGTGAAGTCTGCAACTTCACATGTACGGACGAGAGCAGTAAAATTAAACTATTTTTCATGAGCTATTGTATTTACAGGTGGGGAACTTGATTTTTAGTTGATTTTTTCAAACGAGGCATCATCTACATCGTTTTTGAAGTGGAATTGTGTTATTTTTGTGCTTGTTTGGAGGAATAAAAGGTCTTCAACTTGCAATATGGATTGATTTTTTCAAAGGAGGCATGAAGAAAACAATTTTTAAAGTAGAATTGTGCTAGTTTTCTACTTGTTTTGAGGAACACAAGAGGAAGAATTTTGTCCTAATAGGTATTCAACTTCTAATTTGGATTGAATAATTTCACTATTAATATTCATTTGTGCTTGATAATTTTATAATCAGGGGAGATAAAGCTCGTAATAAGAGAAGCAAGACATTGACTCCTCAAGAAGTTGAAGCAAATAGAGAGGAGAGACAAAGACAAAGACAAAGAAGAATGAGAATAAAATCAATGAATGATGGTGGAGCATCCAATTCCACAACTATTGAAGATGAAAACATTGAGGATACCATGGTTGTAGATGAAGCTAATTTGAAAGGAGTCATTTTGGAGAAGAATATGATTATACAAACAAGTCCTACTATGTCTTCAAATCCCTCTTTGAATGCTATGGAGAATGTTTCAATATGCACAAATCCAGGTACGTCTTCAAATCCACATGTTAGTGAAATGGTAAATTTGTATGTAGAAGTTTTACAAGATGTTGGACTTAATGATGTTGACATTAATGATATTGAGAGAGATGAAACTTTTATAGAATTTGTTGAAAATGAAAAGAAAAATCTTTTGTTGCAAATGAAAATCGGAATGATCATTTTCTTGAAAATGAAAACAAAACCTGTATTTTTGATGAAAATGAAAATGAAAACCGTTTTGTTGATGAAAATGAAGATGAAAATGAAAATAAAGATGAAAATCTAGAATGTGATGTTGAATTTAATGAAAATTCTTTTTTTTTTTAAATTGGAAGTGGTGTTTTCAATAATCTTCCTGGTCAAATTTCTTGGAGGAAAATAAGAACACATGCAAATAGAATATACACCAAGTTCTTTTATCATAAAAAAAATTCATTTCAATGTCAACTAATGATGCAATTGATGAGAATGCAAAAAATGAGGAAAGTAATGAAAAGGTTAGACTTTTATGTTAAACCAAAAAAAAAAGATCAATCATTAAAACATGTTATGTCTATTGTTGCTATTGCCATTCAATCTATTGGGAAAAATAGTCGATCTAAAGATAAAAACATAGCAAGAAGAGCTATAACAACTGCTATAGTTAATAAAGCAACTTTGAATAAAATAATGGTAAGCAATATTAGTGAAGTTTTAAAAATACATCCTAAAACATTGCTAAGAGCAGCAAAAAGAAGATAAAGTATAGAAAATGATCCTATCAATCAATGTTGGAGTTTTAGTGGACGACTATCGAGGTATGATATGAAATTGAATGTTGAAATTAAATCTTTGATCAAAAAATATTGGCATGATAATACTATGGTTTCATCTAATGCTAGAGATGTTTTAAAATTAAGGGTGGGGTCCAAAGTTCACGATCCTCACCCAAAACACCTATTAGATACAACACAAACTGAATTTTATAGAAAATTTTGTAGCGATTCAATGTTACCTAGTAATATTAAAATAAGTCAAAGGTCTTTTGAAAAATGTAAACCCTGGTATGTAAAAATTAATAAGCAACGAATATCTTGTTGTTGTAAAATGCATGTTCAATTTTTTATTTTTATGATATTTTTCGATATATACATTGTACCTTGCATACTAACATGATTATACAGTGTGGTATTGATATGCCACCTGAAGCAATAAAGAGTTTATTTCAGGTTTGTTTTGTGAAAAATCTAATGATAAATTATTTTATTTAAGTTCTTGTATTTTTGGACAATGCATTAACTGTGGAAATCTTTCATTTTTAAGAATTTGTTTGCATGAAAGTGTTGATCATGATTTTGGACAACAATTAGTAGATGTCAAAAGATTTAAGAATGTTCATTGTTCTTTAAAAGATGGAAAAATAGGAAAGTGTTGTGATTTAGTTACATAAAAAGTTAGTATGCATGCATTCATGAGTGAATTTAAGAATAAAATTGTACCAAAATATGTCATGCACTCTGAACATGCTCGATGGCTTGATGGCCAATTTCGCGCATGTAGAAACACATTTCCAATTGGTACTATACTTTCAGTGGTTGATTTTGCAGAGAATTATTCCTCACTCCGCAAGAGGAAATTCAATCTCAATATTATAATTCAGTGCAAGTAGCTATGTTTGTCCATATTGTTTATAGACATGCAAATGATAGCACTAAGGATGATAGAAAATGTTTGAGGGAGTATCATTTTTATTTGAGTGGCAATCGGTTATACTCGTCAAAGTTTGTTCAATACTATTTCAATATATTTTATAGAAATTTAAGAGAAAGAGGAATCCAGATGAAAGAACACCTCGTATGGTTAGATAATTGTATGGGGCAGTTCAAGAATGCTCGTTAAGTAGGGTTCACAAGGTTCTATTGGTTAATGTGGAGGGTTCACAAGGAACTTTATGTTCAGCATATATGGAGTTTTTTTAAGCTGGGCATGGTAAAGGAGAACATGATGGATTTGGTGCGTGTGTCAAAAGAATTCTTGCTAGAGAACAATTAAAATTCGAGGATTCAGTAAAATTTAAAGATGCACATGAGATTTTGGATTGGTGTAATAGAAGATTATCTGCACCTGGTTCGAGTGATTACTCTACAGTTCATCGATTCTTTTGGTTGGTGGAAGAAGAGAACATTGTACCTAGAGTTGACTGTGAGACAATTAGTGGATCTACTAAACGACATTCATTTAGGAGTGCAACGACAAGCACATGGATTATTTGGACAAGGGAGCTTGCATATTTTTTCCAATTTTGTATCTCAAGAGATTGGGAAGCATGTGAAAATACAAAATGGTTTGAACAGTGGGCGCAAAGATCGTTGACACTTGGAGAAGCACATGATCAATATGAAAGAACTATTGAAGAAAATGATCAAGTGTTTGCATCTGAAGATTATGACCATGTTTCAGGCCTTGTACAAGAAGGTAATTTTAATTCAATTTATTTCACTTTATTAAGTTATTTTGTAATACTAAATTATTTATATGGATATGCACAAGTTATTAAATCGAATTTTGTTGGCAGGACATGTGCATGTTGTTATTGCATCTGAGGGGAATGAAGAGCAAACAAAATATTGGTTCACTCGTTGTGTGGAAACTAAACATAATTTAATAACACCTCGAGAAGATGATGATGGCTTTCATTATCCAACAAGTACGGTGATCCCCTTAAGACACCCCCTTAAGCAAATTTTGATAACAAGTTTTAGATCCCCTTAAGCAATTTTTTAGAACAAGTCTTTGATCCCCTTAAGAAAATTTTGAGAACTTATTTGATGATGGTTTTTTAACATGTTTTCCAATAGGATCGGTGGTGGTTGTTGGAACTTGGCTACGAAAATACCTGAGAAGAAATAATGGTCTACCTGCATTCAAAGACTATGAAACACATAAAAAGATTATACATTATTCACATTTGGTGGTGGCAACAAATATAAAACTAGAGCGGTATCGTGGAAGACCTTCAAAAAAAATGCTATGGTCAATTTCTATGGAAGAGCATGAGGCAATCATAGATGCATTGCCAAAAAGAGAGGATGCAGATTATACAATGGAATAAGTAAATAAAGGTAAATATAGTTTTAGTTTTATTTTGTCATTTTAAATACATTAAATACATGTTTCAACATTGGCCAAGTGTGTTATTAGTTGAAATTGATTTAAATTTTCCTTTTATACATCCTTAAGGCATAATCACAAAAAGGATCTAGTCCATGCAGATTCAACCTAGACAACATGGAATACTTGGTAAAAATAGGTAATTATTAGTTAAATTATATTTAAATACATGTTTTGATTACATATTGATATTGCTTGTAAATTAATAGTTAAAATTTATTTATTGTCATTTTTTGTATCCTTGAGCCATCATTGCATTGATCTCATACTTTGAAACAAAAGGAGAGGATTCTTGGATTCAACCTACAAACATGTGTGGAATACTTTTAAATGCAGGTACTTGAGTTCTGTACATATAGATAGTTTTATATAAATTAAAATATGTATGTTTTGATGATTTCATTGATATTGCTTGTACCTTTTTGATATCAAGTGGTGTGAAAACCTACTACATTCTAGGCACGAGTTTGAGATGTTCTTGAGATGGCATATCCAAATTTTGTAAACATTATTTTGAGATGACATATATGTACATACATACTTATAGAATTAAACATACTCTATGTACTTCTATGTATCAAATCAATATTCTATATATTTTGTTTGTTAAATGTGCATGTTTTCCTACTTTGAAACTTTATGTCTAATTGTATAATCACTAAATATCATGCATACATTATTGTTAAATCAATTATATCCATAAGACGTTGTATTATGACCCTTAATACATCCCTTAAGACATCCCCTTTAGACATTGTATTATGACCCCTTAAGACATCCTTAAGACATTCTATTATGACCCCTTTAGACATCCCCCCCTTAAGACATTCCCTTAAGGCGTTCTATTATGACCCTTTAGACGTCCCTTAAGACCCCTTAAAATATCCCCTTAAGGCGTTCTATTATGACCCCTTTAGACATCCCCTTAAGACATTATAACCCCTTAAGACATCCCCTTAAGACGTTCTATTATGACCCCTTTAGACACCCCTTAAGACATCATTATTTGTTTTGACAACTTATAAATTAGTGTTAGATGTTATTATTTATAGAATTTATTAATGCTTTTATTCTCTAATCTTCTATGGTATTGTTTATTTCTTAAAATTTTATCCTTTCTAGTATATAAATAGATTGCTTTTGTTTGTAAATTATGATTTATTGACTAATTATTGATTGACGTGAATTGAATAAGTTCATTGAGTAATTATCACTAATTATTGAATGTACATATCATGTATATCATGTATGAGATCACTAAATTTGTAAAGTATAAATATTAAAATGTGCTATATTAATATCATGTATGAGATCACTAAATTTCACACTAATGTCCTATATTAATGTCTTGACTGTGAACATAAAATGCATAAATGTACATGTGTAAATTAAAATTTCAAACAATAATAAAGTCCATAATTTATGTAACATATTAAGTGCATGAAACCAATATATTAAGCGCATGAAATAAAGTCCAGAGTACAACCCATGAACTAAAGTCCAACTAAGTACTTGAGACATGAAATATAAATTCCAACTGAGTACATGAGAAACCGGAAATGTAGTCCATGAAATAAACAAATATAACACATAAAATCACATGTTTCTAGGTCATATCTTCTATATAATCAAGAGACCTCTTCACACCATGCAGACTATGTGGATGACAAACACTCTGTACAAGAGAAAGATGAAATTAGATGTAAGACAATGAAAAATGATTTAATGACAATTTAATTTATAATCCATCATAAAATTAAATTACCATCATATATGCGTCTGGATGCTCTGGTGCACCTGAAGCAACCTCTAAATTCTCTAAATCAATCTACATAAACAAGACAAAGAAATTTGAAATTAGATGTACAACTCTACAATTAATTTTTTTTAATTCAATTTAATTTATAATTTATCATATTTTAATTGTACCATATTCTGAGGTTGTGCACCAAGCTCTTCTCCAGGGCCTATCTATACATTCTCAACTACAAGATGTGTCTCATGCTATAAAAGAAAAAGAATATGTAACAAATATCATATTATGTATATATTCAATTTAAAATTTAAGTTATATTCAGAATATGTAATTTATAATTGACTTTAAATATAATAAAAATAAATAAATTACCATTTGATCTAGAGCCTGCTTTGCATGTCCTCCTAGTGGTGTAACTATGTCAGGGTCAGGGCTGAAAGTTGCACTAACAAAGTCCTACAAGATCAAAATTAAAGCATGTACAATTGAATTAGGTTAATATATATATATATTCGAGTTTGCACATTTTGTGTAGAAATTTTTGTAAACAACCTGGAAATCAGTGGCCTCACGAGTAGCTACAAAATCAAATGTTTGCTTGATGCCCATTCTTATTGTGGTATCAACCTAGACATACATGTACATAGACATTTAATGCTTATAATATTTACAAGTGTACATGCATGTATTTCATATATCTAGTGAATTCAAAATTCATAAAATTGTAACTATACTAATGTAAACTTTAAAAAAATTTACAATATGAATGTATCTGCCCCTGATCTATGACGCCCGATAGTGGAGGAGTGGTTGACAATCCCTCAGGAGGAATCGACATGGATGCCAATTGACTTGCCTAAACCAACATAAATATTTCAAACATATATGTGATTCAATTATAAATTTAAAACTCAAGTTAAATTTATGATTTCATATATAATTTTAAAAATTGAAATCAAAATACCCCATAAGGGATGCCGAGTACGACCGGTGTCGATGTATGTACTCGTGGAACAGATGATTGCCCCACCATTAGTGTCATTTGTACACCAAATAATTTGATTGTTAAAATGTATTACAAACTTTTCTTTGATACATACATTCATCAAAATTCTTATAAAATGAGTGTACATAGATGCATATTTATACCTGTGTCACAGTGTCCTCAAGGTGATGGTCTATTGTAAGAAACTCTACAAATGAACTGATGCGACCAGGGTCAAACCACAATAGTGGTTTACAAATTTTATGAGGAAGGAAATTTGATTTTTTTTCCTTTCCCCAAACTCAATGGGTTCGGTCGAACTCCATGGTTCGGCCGAACCCCCTCAAATAAGACATAAAAAAAAATGAACTTGTCACTGTCATTTTTCACTTTTTTCTGCTTTCCCTGTGCTCTGTACGTGCGGCAAATGACAAACGTGAACAACAAACGGCGAATGACAAACTCGACTTCATCTCTCCATAGTTCATCAACCCGACTTGCATATCTCACTAGGTTTGTCAAATTCGAATTTCATAGACTTCAAAATGCATTTGTTTGTTAAATTTCTAAACCCTAAATGCAAAAAAATTCAAATTTGTTGATTTGAAACTGCATTTGTTTGAAAGTTTCTAAAGCCTTTTCAACATACACTATTTCTATGATACATTTCTACTCTGTCAAAAAATTAACATGCCCTGTCTATGCTTCCACATTTTGCATACATTTCTACCAAGGCACCTCCAATTTATTTGAGGCATTATATCAAACAGTTCATTAACAAATTTATTTGAGGCATTATATCAAACAGTTCATGGTAATTTTTGACGGAGTATGATAGAAATAGTGTTTCCATTGTATGCACCCTATATCAAACAAGTTCATTAACAAATTTATTTGAGGCATTATATCAAATTTGAGGCATTAATCAAAAAAATATATTAAATTTATTTGAGGCATTATATCAAAACACTATTTCTTCATACTCCATCAAAAGGCATTAATAAATTTATTGAGACATATATCAAACAGTTCATTGATATACAATTCTTCATATTTTGCCTTTGAGTCTTATACATTACTCCAAAAATGGTTGGTGAACTAAATGTATGAATCGAAAAATAAATTTAGAGGAAAGAAACTAGATTGTTTGAATGAAATGTATAATAAAATAGTTCTATTAGGATTAGAAGGAATGAAGGTATTATTAAATTTTCTATTTTACAACTCAAAAGAGAATAAAGAAAAGGGTGTGCCTTGTTTGTTGTTAATTTTTATTTAGTAAAAGTGAATGAGAACCATTCAAATGAAAATAAACCTCCATTACAAAAGTCTTAGGATGTCTAAATCCTAGAATGAATTCCTCATGTTTCCTCCTAAATGGGTGTTTTATTTTTTAATAGAGTTCATGCATGAATTAGCCCCTATATCTAGAGATCCCTATCAAACAAACACTTCATATTTGCATGAATTAAAGGATTGAACCTAAATGACATTTTAAAGAAAGGATTCATATGTTCTAGTGTCTTGTCATGGGATGCTCCAACTATTTTTATGAAAAAGAAAGATAAGACACTTTTGCAAGTTGTCTTGATTATGTATGTTCAATAAATAAAAAATTAACATTAATATCCACCACCTAAAATAAATGACTTATTTTACTAATTGAGAGGGGTGGTCATATTTTTAAAAATAGGTCTAATATTCAATTACAATTAGCAAAGAATAAAGCAGGAATACATTCATAAAACTACATTTAGATCTAGGTATAGGACATCAAAATTATATGTTTGAGGCAATGCATATAAGACACCCATATACAAAATAGTACAAAAGAAAGAGAAAAAATGTAAAGAATGTGTGCTTGTAATCTATACTTGAGAGCATTAAAATTTTGAAATTAAACATAAAGAATAATAGGATTTATAAATTAAATACATGAGGCTATTATATAATATCAAAAAAGACTATTTTAAAGTTTAATTTATTTATATTTTAATTTTAGGGTAAATACTTTTGGTTGAATTTATGAATTAGAAATAGAAATTTTGAAAGGGCCCCACCCTTTTACAAAGACCAATAAAGAGACAAAAAGTGATCATGTAATGCCCCGTCTTAATAACCTAAGAATGTTGCAATTGTGTAATAAAGGTGTAATAATTTTTTTTTAAAGTTTAATTATTAAATAATTTAGTTGCACACATTCATTAAGCTAAGCGACGTTACACTACTTTGAGTTTCCATAAGTGACTTAAGTATTTCGCATTGCACAAATTAAATTATAATGTAAACATTTAACATTGCATAACATTGAAATTTCCATTCAAGATAACATAATAAGTACAAACATGTTTTTCCATACATTGCATTTGATATTCATACAATACTCATCCATCTGATGAGATAGTTCAAATAATAGTTACATTTTACAAATGATCACCTCACAACATTGAGGGATGTTTTTACAATACAATTTTTACAATATTACAATGAGGAAGTACATATAAGATCCAAGTGCGAGCTCTCCATCCATGAAGCTCTCGATGCCATGATCACAAAACTGGGGACCCAATAGAGTAAGGTGCACGTTCCACCCAACCATGTGGTACCCGTAGGTCCACCCCCCGTGCTAGGAGATAGTAATAAGGTTACCTAGACCTAATCTACTAACCCTAGACACTAGTACTAAACAACCTATTGGTTACATTGCTTCCAGATTTAGACAATTGATTGTAATACAAACACAAGGTTAACTGTTATTCTAGGTGGAGTGTCATCACAACGTTGCATAGGTTACCCTGGTGTTTCTTCCTAGGTTCCGGCCCCCAATCCTTGGGTTACCCTGGTAACCTATTACGAAACCCGGCCCCTATTGCATACTATTGTGGAATCGAATGTCTTTTGAAGAAACAAGACACTGATTTTCCATTTCAGGCCTTCTCATCTTATACTCATGACTGAAGAAGCTCAAGAGTCATAAGAGAGGCAAATATCTTATTAAGAATTTTAATCTAACTACTGTGACATTTAGTTATCACTGACTTACTTAACTATTTGTAAGTTACCCTGACACCACTTTGTGTGTCGGCCCTTACAAATAGCCACTCCCCTAAACATAACAAGGTATCTAAGTTCTCTGACTAAGGTTTATAGATGTACAATCATACAAGATACAATTTCAACACTATTCATTACGAACATCAAAGTTTATGTTCACAAATATCTGGTATCTAAATACCATACAAAAACCATGTACACATCATTAACCATTACAGAAATTCAGCTTAACAACCACTATCCCCACTTTTACAATTGGTCTGGAAGACTTGTTTACTTGATACTTTCCCAATTTGCCCAACAAGGAAAGGATTTAAAACAAATTGAAATAAGATAATGCATCTACTTTAGGATATACTAAATCCTTTCAAACAATATATTTTGCATGTATTTAAATCAACTAGATTAAATTTCATAATCAAACATTCTAAATTTTAACTTTCTCAATTTTATATATATATAAAATAAACATCAATTTGTCAAATAAATATTTTATTCCAAACTCTCATTGATAAATCTAATATAAAACAACACTTAAATAATTTTATTTAAATAATTGTTTTATATTATTAATTATCATATAAATTCTTCATAACAAATTGCATATAATAAAATTTCAATCAACTAATAAACTTATATAATATATATTATAATATTATATTATATATATAATATATTAAAAATATATTATATATAAAATATATATATTAAATATATATATATATATATATATATATATTATATAGATAGAAAATTAAAATTTATATTTATTAAATATTAAACAAAACAAAGTTAAAATTTATATTCATTAAATATTAAACATAACAAAAAAAAATTATTATTTTTTTAAACACTGCGCACCTGGCAGTGTGCGCAGTCCCCACGGGAGGATGCGCTGCCTGTGGGGTAGCGCTTCCTCCACAAATTTGTGGAGGGCGCTGCCTCACAGCAGCCGCACCCTCACTGTGGGAGCGGCGGCTAGGAGGTAACCTCCCCCACCGTCCCCATAAAATCTACGAATTTTGTTTAATATATATTTTTTTATATATAAAATTTCGATTTAAATTCGCCGTACGGCGCCGATTTTTTATAATAAATTAAAAACTTTTAAGGAATTTCCTATAATTTTCACAGCAAAATGTATAAAGATAGATATTTTAAAATAAAATACCAGATGAACCTTCATATACAAAAGTAATTTATTGATAAGATTTTCTACAGAAATCATGAAAATGAAGAAACTATAACAAATAAATTATGTGTATGAAACCTTCAATGGTTTTATAAATTTTATCTGTAGGTTTTCCTACTGTTTTAAAAATAAATTTCTGTTTACCCCTATTGTATCTCTATTTTTTTTAAACATTTTCACAGAGATTCAAGAAATATTTAACAGCAGAAAATTTTCTTTCTTTTCTCTTCAATAATAAATTTCATAGATTTTTCTTACTATAAAATCTTTACAAATATTCCCGAGAAATCAAACACAGGAAAAACTAAACTAATATTTTCTCAAACATTCTTTTCAAAAAGAAATCAAATTTTAAAAGAAGAATACTTGTATATAGAAGGCTGTCTGTAGAAGAAACCCTTTTGCCTGTAGCGCACAATATTCCCAAAAGCTTCTCCAACCAACACAAGAGATCCTCCCTCCAAGGGATCTTCCACAAAGAATTACAATCCAAATACAGAGAGATAACAACTTATAAGAAAATTAATGAATTTTACACAATAAGGGAATTTTTGCAATACGCTCTGATAATTTCCCCGTGAGAAAATTGAATAACCCTTATGTTTTTCCCGAGATCCAAAATATCCTCCGTGAAGAAATTTCTCAACAACCTCATTTAACACACTGGCACACATGTCGAGAAGTGGTTATCAAAAATATCTTCTCCACTTCTCGGCAAACTTGCCAATTCAAAATTTGCATGCAAGTTGATTAATTTATTTTAATTTAAAAAAAAAAAAATCAATTTTCTTTTAATTGCATGTATTTTATTTTTTTTTATTTTTTTTATTTTCTAATTTTCCACAATTTAATTAATTTTCAAATGCAATATAAATATCACACTTAATAATTTAATATAATTAATTTATTTATTTAATTAAAATAGTTTAATCTTTTTAAGATCAACTATTTAACCAAATAAGCTAATTAATGAATTAAATTATCAAGCAAGTAAATTTTACCACATTTAAACATTAATTATATAACAATAATTTAAAACACAATAAACTTAACATTAGAATATAAGCAAATTTACCTTCCAAGCAATTTTATCCAAACAGAAAATACAAGACAAACCTATGACTCTAAACTAAAAACAGACAAAGTACTAAGACCAGGGTTAAAGACTAGACTAGGGTAAACCGAACTACTATCTCCCGATCAACATTTCCGTTGAGTCTTGACACGCTCAGACCTGAGTACCCAGGTGGAGTCGGTGTCATGTACCTGCAAATTCTTGCAACCAAGCAAATAACATGCATACATATACATATATAAAGCATTAAACAGACACACCGTGCAGAGAAAATTACAGATATCACAGGGCACTCGCAAGTGAGTGATGCGATTCCGTTCTCCACACCAATACACTTCACAACAAATTGACGAAATAAATAGTTGTTAGTCCATCATAAACATGTACATATCAATAAACAGCTGAAAGTAAAACATCTAAACTATATCCAATCATGTCTGAAATCAATAATCATCAAACAAGTATCATCATGTCACAAAACAATCCACTATCACTCAAGACCAGCGATCAAAATATCCAATAAGGCATCATAGGTCTAACAATGTGAAATCATAACAACAGAAAGCATAAGCATAAACGGAGGGGTACTACAGATCAATCATATTGGCATGGAACAACAACAAGAAAAATATAGTTGTAAGTTAGAAAAATAACATCCAATTAGAAATACTCCACCAATAGTGGCAATGTATCTAATAAAGAGGGTCGTTTTCCCAAAAACATTAGTAGATCTATCATTTCACAACTTGAATCCAAAATTCTTCAAGGAACTATATCTTATTGTGAACCTTATCCTTTTCCATGAATTCAAACCTAGTTTAGGTTTGTAATGGAGTTTCCATCTTTAGTTTCCAAACTTGAGACCAAAGGGAATAAAGGGTTCCTATAATCTTTTAAACTTGAACCTTCTTCATATTTTTAAATTATTAGAAGAAATGCCAAGAGGTGAATGTTACAATTCAAAAGAATGGTAGAGGCAATGAACTCCAACTAATCCATTTGTAACATGATTCTTGTCTCTACCAATCTCCTCTAAATTTCTCTTGACAAGACCTTCTAAATTAGTCATTTCTACAAGAGGACCAACCACCCCTCAATTATGCTCAAAGGGAGTCTCAACCAAATCCTAAGGTAAACAAGGCTCCATCTCATCCTTATGCATTTTGTTCAACCTTGCCTTCCTCTAAAATTCCTAAACCTATAAAATACATAGCTATCTACACATGACAACATTGTGAAAACACAAGAAAATCCTATAGCATGACATGTTGAACCCAAATAACCAAATTCAAAAATAATTTAATCTATAAGTATAAATAATTTGATGGTAGAAACTTTATACATATAAAAATATGATAAATGTGTGATTATTTTTCTTTCCACTCTATAAATTTTTGATGTGCTTGGCTATATAATTGAGATGATTCACTCATAATGTAATGAAAAAAATTTACTATGAAAATATTTGGAACATCATTACCATTCATAACTACATGGAAATAAGAATATTTATTTTATTTTAACTAAAGAAATTGTGTACTCTATCTTGAAAATTACTAATTAATTTTGAATTATATACTTATAATTTAAAATAAGAGCATCCTTTGTAACATGGAATAGATAGGTTAATTTTAATGAAATAAAATATGTTTATATATTAAGAAAAAAAATTGAAATATATATGGAACTCATACATTGAAATTGACTAAGATATACTCACAACAAGGAAATTAAGATGCTTCGAATAATTTATATACCACCTTCTTTCAATAATTAACATAAGGTAATACTTACTCATATTGTATACCCACCTCCCACGATGGTGTGAATAGATGCATTTACCCAGATGGAAAAGTTCAAAACCATGGTACTTGTGGACCCCTCAAAGGCATAAATGTAACACATGAACTTTATTTGCAGAATTTGGTCTTTGTTGATTGGCTTCTAGTATATAGATATTATCTATAAAATTCAAATTCTTAGTTGGGACTCTCAATCTTCCATTGTTGGTTTCTGGTGTGATTGTAATGCTGTAGGCGTAATTTCTAATGTTAATTATTCAAAGAAGATTTTGTTTCATAAGAAGAGACTTATGTTGACATATTCCAAGGCATGTTATTATCCACAATGCATGACACTTCTTCACGTCTCTACCAAGTTCTAAACAGATACAGATCTGCCATTTCCATGGAGGAGATTGATGATTTCAAAAGAAAATATCATTCCATTTCTTTCTTGAGAAGTCATGTTTTCATTCATGATTTGCAACTTCCATCTTCATCCAAAAATAAATTTTGTTATCGTTATGTGCCTGATATTAACAAATCAAAACCTTCATTTGAGCATGATCGCCAACACATAGGTAAACGAGTGGAAACAAAAGAAAGCTCGGTTAATGGATTTCAACATGTTGGTGGAAAATCTGCATCTTTTTGAAAGTGGCTTCCTAGCTTATCAGTCTTATGTTTAGTAAGGTTTTGTAATCTCCACTGTGTTAAGTATTTGGGTCACGGGTATATCTAGTATGATGTCTTCTTTTGGGTATTTTGGGTGCATAAGAGAATGTGCATATGTACTGATGTATTCAACCAATGGGCTTTTGTAACATTGTAATTAGACAATTGGTCATTTGTACTAGGACCTCACTAGTCTTTTTGATATTTTGTAAAATTTGTTACTCAGACTGCAACTGGGGGTTTTCTTGCTGGTTCTTTCCCACCAGTATGTCCGCCTGAACCAGCTATATGTAAAATATTATATATAAATAAAATTATAAGTGGTCTCCCACTTTTTCTTAAAAAAAAAAGTTCTTGTAAATGTCCACATCTTTTTCCTTGACACAGTTGCTATTTCTTAAAAGATTTCTTATGATTTTTCATAATGTTGGTCAATACTTTACTGTAAGTATTCTATAGTCACGCTCTTAAATGTCATAGAATATGTCATAAGAGGGTTTCATCTTATAAAGCTATAATAATATTATATTCTCTTAGAACATCTTAGACACCTCCCTTGAAGCATTCAACAAATGACAAATAACTACCAACACAAAGTGAGATGCCTCATATCCTAATATGAGGACAAAATAATAAATCAAAATATTAGGATGCAAGGTTGACCCACCTTTCCCAATACTTGGCTAAGTTTATCATCTATTGAGGACAGTTCCCAACAACTTGTGCTTAGTGCTTACTACTAATCCAAGGAATACCTATTCATTTTCTTTATTCTTTTTGTGACTCCTCTCCAGTTAAAATTGTAGAGATAGTTTTATGCCCTCCTATGACTAAATGGCTACAAGGAGGTGAATATGATATGGTGGAAAAAACCAAGATACAAGTTGGTTTAGTTCTCATAAACTCTCTAAAAAATAATTGAATTCCTACATCCTAACTAGAAATACCATGAGGGGTTTAGATCCCATTTTAGACAAAAAATATTCTTATACTAATCACTAGTTCCCTTGGACCAACTAAAGAGATGGTGAACTAAGGGAAACTTAGTTGTATTGATAGATTAAAACTTAGTTATTTCTCTTTCCATTGTCCCCTCTCCACAAAACACCCTTATTTAAGTAGATTATATTAAACCTATCTCACATATCACCTCCCAATTCTTTAAACTTTTCAAACTTCTTATTCCTCATACCTAATAATCTATCCTTCAAGCTCAACACTTCCCACCTCAATCAAATTGATCACCTTGCTTCCCTAATATCCCTTTGGTTGATGTTCCTATACCTCATCAAAATGGTAAGTGGATACAATTGTGGAATGATGTGATTAAATCTATTGCACTACCTTACTATGATCTTACAATAAGAATATGGCTAGAAAGAGATCTAGAATGGAAAAAAAATATGGATCCAAATAGAAAAAAAAAACTTGTTTTGGCTTTAGCACTTACTAATAACTTTTCTACAATGAGTGGTTGCTTCCATTGAAATAAAACTTAGAAGATTTGAACTTAATTGTGGTAGAGGATCTCAATTAAGAGAAAGGGTACATTGGATGAAAGGATATAAGGGATACAAATTATTTTTTAGTTATCTCGAACACATTTACATTCTCGAGAGTGGATAATATCTATCGTTGATCAAGAGAGGTAGTTCCATGACAACTCTAATGATATTAAATCCATTTTCCTCCGACATTACAAATAATTTTTAATTGATCTAGTTGAAGGAGATCCACGTCAAGATATAGTTGAGGAATTGATTCGCACTTGCATACCCAAAATAATTGGTCTAAAAAAATAGGCACATTTAGATAATTTATTCACCCTTGAGGAGGTTGATATTTCCTTGAAGGATTTGAATACTCAAAAATTCTTGGAATAGATGGTTTAGCTACATAGTTCCTTAAAACAATATGTCCATTCATCAAGGAGGACTCTATGAGGTATAAAAAGTAGCTTTATCCAAAGGATCCATCATTTAAATTCTATTAATCAAGGGTTGATAAATTAATTCCTAAAGGAAAAATATATTTTTTTATCTGAGGGTGGATACTAATTACTCTTCTTAATACCTCCTACAAGATTGCGGCTAAATCCATAGCTAAAATAATTGAATAGATGACACAAGAAATTGTAAGACTAGGAAAAACTATATTTATAAGCTAGGGAGATTTAAATTATAAAACTTGAATCTTTTTAAGGTATCTCATTAGATTCTACTTACTCTAACTTAAATTTAAAAAACAACATTAAAATCTATAAAACAAATTTCAAAGACATAATAAATTATTACAATATTATTTAAAAATCTAATTGTAATGAACATGTTATAGTAATAAATATTCAAATTTTAAATCTATGAAAATATATAAAACCAAATTATCCTTAGTTTTCATATATAATTTGTGATGAGAATGTTGAATATTATAATTTTTTAGGCCAATCTTTAGGCACTAATTCACCATTTGTTAAAATGATCCTTAGTTTATTCATTGTTTTTTTTATGATTATAATTTTTTTCAATTTCTATTAAACCAAACTCAAAATAATGGTATAGATTAAGATTCTTGTCTTTATCATAATTAGAAGTTGTATAAATTGTTAAATTATATATTTTTTAACATATATAAAATGTATGGTTGGATTAGTGAGATATTTATAACAAGTATGCAATATATTTAATCATATAATTATTTTTGTAATAGAGATGAATAATTAAATAAATGCTATAACAATATATAAGAGTTAGATAAAAGAATTAAAATTAAATATATTAATAACAAATAGTGATACTATTATTGAGGGTAATATAAAGGGGGGTCGTCATACTAAAATAAGTCGCAAATAAAATCACCCGAGTAAGAAAAGTATTTTATTGATAATCTTATTAGGGATGCTAAGATGGTAATAAAAGTTTTGCAAGCAACAATGAGCTGACAAATAATAGTGTTTATGTGCTATGTAAACATGATATCACTATCACATTAACATTTCTATTATGAGTAAAGTTTAATATTATTTGTGAGTAATAAAATTGATAGAATGTTTGTATTAATTGTAGAGGGAGCCTTAATATCATCGAGTATTGTTAATACTCTTATCAATATGCATATCAATAGTTACCTTAATATTAATGTTAGCATACTTAATCTTATTAATGCTCATCGATAATTGGATAGCATTTTTGGAAAAACCTTTTATAGATGTTGAAATATGAGAGGAAAATAAATAAATAAATGCAAACCATATAATTATTCATGTTGTTATTACCATCAAAAGTTACATATTTAGTACTTTAAATGCCATCATTGGGTCATGAGGAACTATCCTAATAATCATAATACCATATTGACCTTACTGTCAACAAGAAATAGAAGTAGGAACAACTCATTGTGGGTTACGATGACATAACCATTATAATGAGAATATTATTAGTGTAACCATTAAATTGTGATACTTGCAAATTTAATATTTAAAGTATAGTTAATAGTGAGAGATGCATTAATAATAGTATCGCATTAGCAAGTTAAACCAACAAATTAATTAAAGAAAGGATGTTAATTCTATTGGAGATGGTTATTGTTGCATCATAAACGCTTAAAGCATTAATTAGCATAATTAAAGGATTCCAAAAAAAAATTATTGGGTTTTTCTAGTGAAAAATTATGGGCATAACAATTATATATTTTTTAACATATATAAAATGTATGGTTGGATTAGTGAGATATTTATAACAAGTATGCAATATGAATTCAAACTTTATTAGATTTATTCTTAATAAATTAGTTTTAACGATTCAATTTATAGCTTTATGTAATCTATAAGTTTAAATAGTTTGATGGTATCTAAACTTTATACATATAAAAATATGATAAATGTCTGATTATTTTGCTTTCCAATCTATAATTTTTTGATGTTCTTGGCTATATAATTGAGATGATTCACTCATTATGTAATGATAAAATTCATCCTCATATGGAGGATTTTATATTATCTTCCATTAATTTCATCCTCTTTATGAGATTCTTATGGAATATTGATATTCTAGTGTGAATTCTTAATTTTAGACATATCTTAACTAGATAAATTTAGGTTCAATGAAGGCAATAGAACTTTTTTTTCACTTACATAATCCTATTTTGAAGTTCATTTATGTTAACAACTATTAGATTAGATATTTTTATCCCAATTATTTTCAAATAATTTTACACTAATCTTTGTTTTCTTATTCTTTCTTTCATTGTTTCATTTAAAATTTGAACCATTTAAGGATCTGCTATGTTATAGACTATAGTTGTCTTCCAATTCTTTTTAAATTGTTAATGGTATGAAACTATTATTGATGAGTAGATGAATTATTAGAACTGTTTTAGATATTTATATATTCTCTATATCTAGATATATTATTTACCAAGGTCTCATTGCTTCTTTAGGTGTACATACATATATAACATGGAAAATGAAGATGTTCCACCTACAGAAAATTTGTTTGGAAATACCACTAATGAGATTAAAAAATTGAGAGATTCATTAGCACAGGGTGCAAACCTGGGGATATATAGTGAACCATGCATGTTAATATTGCATAGTCTATAAAAATTAAAAGATGAACTTGAGAGGACTAGTGCATATTCCCCAGATAGAGTAGCTGCTATTCTTTCCCACATGCGGGAAGAAGTACATGGTGATGTTCCCCTTAAACAAATACAGGATAGTGTCACCAAAGAAATGATAAAAGCCACTTGTTTTCCATTTTATCAAAATGTGCGTAAGGTTAGGGGATACCAGGTCACTAGATGTGTCGATCATGCTATGGCCTCATTGATCTAACCACAATTTCTCACAGCACATGGTCTATACCCAAACAATGACCATATTCCATTGTATTTTGTTTAGCAGTTGTATGTTGAGGGCCATTTGGGCCTCAAAGTTAACTACTTGGACATTCCGCCATATGTTGGTAAGGGGCGTGGCAGGATTGCTGATAGGCCCACCTATTGTCGAGCAAATAGACCACCCCCAATGTTTAGGGTATTGGTTGGTGAGAGGTCTCCTACTCTCACCCCAACTCTAGCCCCCATAGCAGATGAGGTTGTCGTTGCTTCCCAAAAGGAAGCAATTGACACTGTAGGTGACATTACGACTGCCACCAATAGGATATCCGATGATCATGTAGGTCAATATTTGATGTCCAGACATTCCTGATCCATGCCATTTTCAGCACAGTGGACCACCATGGATCATTTTACAGTGGTCGGCATCCCTACTCCTACACAGCTTGATGCACTTAAAGGAGATATGGCACACATGACTCTGCATTGTTTGGTTGAGGACATGTTGGAGGCATATGCCCACATTGCATCAGAAAATGGGATCAGTATAGAGCATGTTAGAGATCATTTGAGATGCAGAGGTCATTCAATTCCAGGATCCCATCACTCTCAGCCAAGCACTAGTGCGCATCAGGATCCACCTACAGTTCATTCGGCAGTTGCACAGACTATGGGTTTTATTGATATGTTGATTGGTTTTGGTTCATCATCGTCGATGCCATCTCACCTTCATAGTCCTCTACATTCATCATTTCTGGCATGGCATGGGATAGATCAGATGGATGCAGATGTTGATTCGTCGCTTGACCGTTTGGTGGATATGGTGGAGGTGACCGTTTTAGAGGACTTAGGTCATCCGATATTAAATGATGTGCATGTGCATGTTTCAATTCTTTTTTCATTATTTAAAAAAAAATTAACTAGATATTCATGTAAGTTGATATATATGTATATATATTGTTACAGGTGGACATACCTCATATCACTCCTAGCCTTGGTCCATATCGTGTGCAAGATCGATGTGACTCTATGGATGAATTTGCTACCAGTGGACATGTGAGTTTTACATTTTTATATAATCACACGTGTATATGTACATGCAATATTTATGTATGCATAGATCTAGATTGATATTTAAAAATACAAGTTCATTTAAAAATAACTTTCATAAAATTTATTTAATATAAATTATATGCATTTAACACATCCTGTACACAATTTTATTTGTAGGGCTCAGCACATCCATCAGAGTAGAACCGTTCTCATTCAGATGGCCATTCGACTAGGAGTAGACATTCATATTAGGCCATGCACACTAGATTTATGATCTTTACCACATGTATTTGCTTATATGATGATCTTTAGTATTTGAGATTTGATGATCTCTAACTTACATTTGCTTATTTGTTGATCTTTAGTATTCAACATTTGATGATCTTTAATTTACATTTTGCTTTTATGATATGTACATATATTTTCTTATATGATATATACATACATTTGCTTATAATATGTGTTATGCTTATATGTATTGAATCCCTTTACATGTATGTACATGTGTTTTCTTATGGTTTAAACATGTTTACTGATAATATATGTATGCATTTGCTTTAAATATTCAATATACATACATGTTTTCTTATTTTATGATCTCTTACAACTTACATTTCCTTATATTCAATATACATTTGATCTCTAGTAGAATTTTAGGAAATCAATGCCACTTTATAATTAAGTTCATGTTGATCACAATAAAAAAAAAAAAAAATGACTTAAGCAACATGAACCATTGAGTTGAGAACAAGATATAATCTTTTGAAAGTAACTGAATTCAATTCAAATTATACCTCTATTATATGTTTTTGACAAGTAACTTGAATTCAATTCAAATATAATTAAGAAAAATTTAATCCAAATTATACCCTATTATACATTTTGACAACTAACTCTGAAATTCAATTCAAATATAATTAAGAAAATTCAATTCAAATTAAATTTAATATACATTTTTTGACACTTTTAACAAAATTCTTAAATTACTAGATATGTTGTATACCTATGAATTAAATAACAACAAACTCACAATGGAAATAACTTGTTTGTTTACTACTTGATTCATTTAAACTAGATTCAGTTATTCCATGTACAATTGTAGAATATTTTTTCCATCCCATATGCATATAAATAGAAGCTTGTTTTTCATTATTCTAGATATCATTGCTAGATTAATTCTCATTTATATCACTGAGCTTAGACGGAGAAGAAGTTTTGCACATTTATCATGAGGCAAAATATTGAGCTCTAATAACTTGTCATTTTTATCAATCAATGAAAATTTTGGAGGAGAATTTACCTAAGTTGGTAGAGGATTTGTTTTGAGTCATCTTTAACTTGCAGAAGAAAATGGGACAACAAAGAAAAATAAAAAATACTTCTCAACAAAAATTGTCAAAAGAAGAAGAACAAAAGAGGCGTGAACAAAACTTGGAAAATTATCATAGAAAGAAACAAGGTACATGCTTGTTTCTTCTCTCTCTCACTCTCAAGTGTGTGTTTAGGACTTTTACTTTGAAAAAACATGATTATTCATTTGATGGGATGGAATCCATAATGTGCATTACTCCACCCAATAATTTGGTTAGTACACCTAAACATAAATTTGTATGTGCATACATTTTGCATTGGCTTTCTTATTAAAATTAGAAATGTTTAATGTATGACTATTTTTCAACTTACAATACCAACTTAAAATGTACCTTAAACTGTAAATATTGTACATTAAAATCCTTGCCTACAAACCACCCTATCTTTTACCAATGCCTTTGTTTAATGGTTTTGTCATCACATTATCATTGTTTAGTATTGCATCTACACAATTTTCTCTTTACTTTGTTCATGAAGAAAATGATAGTGTACTTCAACACATGCTTAGTTCTCCAATGAAACCTTAAATTTTGTGTCCCTCACTATGCCAATTTTGATTTTCATAATTTTTCTAACCACATTAACATTTATGGCTTTGCAATTCCTATATATTCAACTTTGCACTTTGAAAGAAAACAATTATTTTTCTCTTAATTATTCATGAAACTATACCTTCATGTACAATGAAGTAGCATTCTAATATTGATATTTAGTGATCAATATCCCCTATCCAATATACATTGCAACATCTAATTAGCTTAAGATTTTTCTAAACTCCCATTGAATTTAATCTAATGATCAATAGTTCCTTAAAAATATTTTTTAAATATTTTAATAAATGCCCAATTCTAAGCTCTAGAATTATTTGAAAATTAGAACTCAATTATACTTAAATCCAATGCAATGTTAGGTTTTCTAGAGACTAACACATGTATACATCAAACTCAAGCTATATGGTGCCAAGGAATAATAGTTATATATGATAGATTATTCTTTAAATTATGTCTAAACACACATTTGTTTTGAAGGTTTCTAACCATCATTGCACTTGAATGACTATAAATACTTTAAATTTCCTCAAGTCATCTTGGTCATGCAAGTTACAATGTTTATCTGATCCTTGACTCCAATTCCTTAAGCCAATTCTTTTTGTTTCAATATTTGTGTTTGGTTTTAGTTGATTATTTGGGTTGTGTTTTATGTCCCATAAATTTTTAACTCTTTTCATCTTAGCACATATTGGAAATTTATATGAAACCTTCAAACATCGTATAGTCCAATTTTGTTGGGGTTCTTTAGATCACCTTGTTATAGTCTAAGGGTTTCCTTTGCTATATCACTAGCCTAAAAGTTCTAAGTCACTTGTATGCATAATCCTCAAACTTTGATGCTTGGCATGGAATTTGACTTATGTGTATCCTATCCTTGGCTATGCATTTATGGATTTGTTTTCATACATGTGCATGTAGTTGTTTTGTGTCTTTGGTCTTTTCTTTTCATCACTTCAATGTTCTCAAATTATTTTTATGTTTTATGCTCTAGGGATTCCTCAAGCTAGAGTCGAGCCAAATCTAGATATTGGATCAAACAAATTCGTTGAAGAACACATGGACCTTGAAGTTAGGGAGGAGACCCAAGTTCAAACAATGCTTGTTGGAGAGGGGTCAAGATCACTTCCTTCTACTGGTATGGATGAGCATATCAAACTAGCACAAACTTCTCTCACTTATAGCATCATGTTTTATCAGTTTATTTGCTTGCATAAATAAAATTCACTTATATAACATCATCTCTCACTTTTTTTTGCAAAATATTTTGTGGTCACATGTAGGAAGGGCTCAACAAGCATGAAGTTTTCATGCTCAAGTTGAGCCAAATCTAGACATTGGATCAAATGAATCCACTCAAGAATGTATGGTCCTTGAAGATAGGGAGGAGGCACAAGTTCAAACAATGCATGTTGGAGAGGGGTCGGGATCACTTCCTCCTACTGGTATGGATGAGCATATAAAACTAGCTGAGAAGGTGAGGAAACAAATTTCTCATAGAAATTTCTAGATCATTTACTTGGAAATGGATATGGAGAACCGAAATTATGCCAACCAGCCTTATAATAAGAGAAAGAGGTCAATGACTAAATCTATAAATGGAATGATCAATCATCATTTCAATCATCTTGATACACTTGAAAAAACCCAATTTTTATCACATTTACTTCTTCGTGATGAGCTTAAAGAGTCATTACAATTGTTAGGTGTACATTCGGCATCAAATAAGAAGAAACACACAGGATCACAAAAGGATATTGTTCAAAATGTTAAAAAGGGTTTAGATTCCATTGGGAAAGGATCTTAATCAGTGGATAAGGCCAGTACAAGAAGGGTGATGTTGACATCTATTGTACATCAAGATATAGCAAGAAAAAGAAAAATGTCTACACTTTCAACTGAAATTGGTTATAGTAGAACCACATTGATAAAATATGAGAAAAAGAGAAAGTTTTTGGATGAGAGTTTAGAAGGCAATTGGGCAATTATGTGTAGAGCTCCCCGTTCTGATAGGATTGAAGATGTTGTTAGGAACTTGGTCTAAGGTTTTTGGCATGATTAGACTCGTCCATCATCAAATACTAGAGATGTTATGATACATAGGATTGGACCTAGTATTTATGAAAACCATATCAAACATTGGCTAGACATAACACAATTTGAGATGTATATGAATTTTTGTAATGCATATCCTCTTATAAAGATTGGGAAAACAATGTTTCAAAGGTTAAAGCCATATTATGTGAAGATAAACAAGTTTTTTGAAACTTGTTGTTGTCGTTATCATATTGAATTTGATCTCTACTATCAGGTGTTTCGAAATGTGAGAGAAGAAAGATGTGGGTTTCAAAATGCACCTCCTAAATAGGAAATTTTGTTCATAAAGTCTATATTATGTGATCATGAAAATGGACCTCAAATAAACTGCATAAAAGGAATTTGTGAGACATGTGGAAATTTGGCTAAATTTCCTTCAAGAATTGAGGATACTAACCTAACAAAGACAGTAAATTGCAAGAGGTAAGTACTATTTTTAGAGAGTTTATTTGTTTCAATTTCTCATAGATTGTTATTTGGATTCTCTTTGATGTAATGTTTCATTGATCAAGTGTGGTTTATTAATTATTCACATATTTTAGTGACACAGGTACAAGTATGTAAAGTTGCAAACAAATTTTGGGAAAGAATCCACAAGGTTGAACTATGTAGAAGAGGATATTCCCATTGCAAAATTTATGGAAGATTTTCAAAAATTGATATGACCATACATACATCATTCATTTTTTGCTAAGTGGCAAGCACAAAAATTCCAAACATTGAGAGATACTTTCCCACATGGAACAGTTTTATCAGTAGTTGACTTTGTAGAAAATTACTCCTTTGTACATCAAAAGGAGATTCAATAAGAGTATTACTTTTCAAAGCAGATCACTATTATGGTTCATGTGTGTTATCGACATGCACAATCAGAATTGGATGGTGTTGAGAGTACAGATGAAGAACGAATCATTAAAAAAGAATATCACTTTTATTAGTGATGATAAAGAGCATGACACACTTTTTGTCCAACATTTCTTTACAAATATTTTTTGAGAATTTGAGAAGCAGGGGTGTAAAATTTGAAAATCATTTTGTATGGTCAGATGGATGTGCAGCACAATTCAAATCTTCACGGCCATTCTATGCACTTTGTAGATATCATAAAATCTACAAAATACCGCATGTTTGGAGTTTTTTTAGAGTGGGCATGGAAAGGCTAAGCATGATGGAGCAGGAGCTTGCATCAAACGAGATTTAAGAAAGCATCAAATGAGTTATCCAGAAGATCGTCTAGACAATGCACATGATGTTGTTGAATGGTGCAAGAAACACTTTGCATCAAATGTGGTCAGCACGTCTTCAAGAACAAACCGACACATTCCACATAGAGTGTTTTGGGAGATATCAAGTATGTATAAATTACATTAAATCAAAATTTTGAATTTATTTAAATTTAGAATATATATATATATACATATTTGTTCACATAAGTTTTTTGTTGTACATATGTATCTAGGTGTGGATAGAAGATCGATGCATGGATGCAAGAGGGTAGAAAAAACAAGATCTTTGCATTGTGTTAAGAGTTCAGATAGTCACCATGGATGGATATTAGACATAAGGGATTACTCTTGTTTTTGAACTGAGTGCATTGAGGGAAACTCTGATTATGCATGCAACAATCAAGAACTTGGATATGTTGGTAAATGGGATACGGTGCCACTAGTTGTTTTAGAAATATATGATGAAAATGAGGAAGAAAGATTTGAAGACATTCCTTTGATTTTAATTGATTATGACCATATTTCAGGATTGGTTAGAAAAGGCACACATGTGTAAGTTTTCAATAGTTTAAATATTATATATATCTAGTTAATGATCTTTAGAGACATTTCTAATTTTTTTAGATTTTTTTTGTGTAAATTTGGTGTATAGGAGATGTTTTTGTAGTCATAGCAAAGCCTAGAAACAACAAAG
>VDFB02000017.1:435521327-435532601 GCA_007258455.2 Sequoia sempervirens
GATTCCAAGTCTTGAAGGAAATATATTGAATCGTCTTTCTGGCGAATTCGGAGACATAGCCGATTTCGGTGAACTCCTTTATCACCTTGGTTGTAATCTTTTTCTTTTTGTTTTCTTGCAATTGTTTATTTGAGCTTAGTAGATTAGAAAATTGGATTTACATGTTTAGAAAATTGGATTTACATGTTGGGTTCAAATCAATAATTAAAAGATCCTGATGTTAGATTGACTATTGTAAGTCTTTTTGAAAATCTAACTCGTGAATTTTAATGAGAAAGTGCTCGATTTGTTTACGGATTAGGACCCGAGGTAGCAGTGGCAATGGGGGTACCAATGGTGCCTGAGCCTTCAGAAAGAGAGGCGAGGAGAGATTGAGCCACAACAACTAGTGTTAAGGTTCGCGAAGGCGTTAAGATAGATGGCCTGGTTTGGGAAAATTGAGAGAAACCTCCCACAAACATTGTTGTAGGGGTAGAGAAGGTAGGGTTGACACTTGTAGTAATGGGCACTACGGGAATGGCAGAGGACACTAAAGATTGAGAAGTGAGAAAAGGAGGAGCGAACGTTACTTGTTGATTGGACGTTGGCAGTTCTTTGCTTATTGTTGGTTGCTCACTCACTTTAGACTCCTAGTTTGCTGCAAGCACTTGGCTTGTAGCAGATCCTTATGATCCTTCTCCCACAATAGCATCAGTGCATTTCCATTTAGGGGGTGGGGAGTCTTCGATCTCCATAGTTTCTAGTTGTTGCGGTTGGGACCCCCTTGTTGCTTTCGAGGCCCATGTAAGCATCCGCAAAGACCTTGATATATTTAGTCACATATTTGAAGTGACATAGGTAGACTGCCCTGTGGACTTCCTCTTTTGTTGAGCGGAGGATGTCGATGTATCAGCTTCCTCCTCCACTTGCTCTTCTTCTTCATTGGGGCCATTACCTATGCTAGTACTTGAGTTAGAAGTAGGATGTTCCTCATCCCATAGCCTGTCAAACTATGCATCATCTCGCATGCTTTCATAAGGTGCATCAATTTGTTTTGTCTCCTGGCAATATATCCAGAAGGCTCTGATCATTTCAATAGTCCATTCTTCTTCATTTCTTAGCTTATTAAACATGGCCTTTGTCATTTTGGTGTTCTCATCATAATCCACCTCAGTGAAATAGAACTTATGCCATGGCGACCTATTGTCTTATGTGGTAAAATGAATTAGGTCGACCAATAATTCATCTTCATCCTCTAGTGGGTTGCGCCTCCTCTCCCAGTAAGGCCAAGGGCTGTGAGTTACCTTGAGATGCTCATATGGCATATCATTGAAAGGGTTATAATTCCATTTATCATAGATCATCACCAACCCTAGATGAGCCAACTTATCTTGCAATAGCGGGTGTGTTTGCTTCTTTTTCATGGCCACTGTTTTGAAACTTTGTAGATAGGTGAAGAATCCCTTCTTCTTGGGTTTTCCGTTGCAGAAAGTAATATCAATAATGCACACCTGTCAGAATAACTCAAGGGCTAGCACCTGATTTGTAACACACGTTGGAAGGCAGAATGGTTCCTTAGTGAAGCCTCACATCCGAATGAATGTGAAATCTGCTCCGAAAAACCAGTCACATCGAGGAATGAAGTTTTGCATATACTATGTCTGTGTTGAAGAGTGAGTCGATTAATACTCTCCTCTCCTTGCAAATCTTGCAAAATCGGAGTCAAGAAATAATCTAAAAAATGCATAGTAATCAAAAGTGGAAGAGAGGAGAGGATTCCAAATAGAAACTGGCTTTCTTCTATTCCTTTCATAAAAAATAGACAAATTCACCTACTTATCAAATAAATCCGAGTTCTGATGCAAAAACATATGGGCGAGATAGGAAAGAAATTTAAACCTCTATTAAGCTTGGTATTTGTTGATTTGCTCTATCATTTTCTTTGCAAGGTACTATGCAAAATCATACCAGAAATAAGATTGTTGCCTGCGAAACTAGAAACCTGGGCCCAATTAAAATGCATGCACCTCTTTGTCGGTGTCTAGACAGAAAATGAATGCCATCATTGAAAAGGCATCTTGCAAGTCTTTTGGGAAAGCATCATGTTGCACTAGAATTCTTGGTGGCTTCCCTCGCTCTGCTTCGGTCCTTTGGGTTTCTTTGTTATAAAACTCACAGCCTTATTCCTAGTGCTCCATATATTATCTCCTATTTTGGAGTGAATTCCTCCATTGGTATCCCTTTGCTCTTATGATCAGGAATACACATCATATTCTGGATGGCTATTGGAGTGATGTTAACTGATAGGGTCCAACCCTTGATGGTGTTGGTGCTTGGGTTAAAATGACTAATGGCCGCATCGACCAATTCTGGGCAGTAGTGCACAAATGGGACCATATATTGAGGAAGTCCATTGGACCATACTTTTTTTGCCATCAACATTTCCTTTTTGGACACCTTCATTCTTTGGCGGGTTGCTTCCCTCAATCCCTTGGGGTTCTGCACAAGAAAGGGATCATGAATATTATCCCATTCTTCCTGAATTAAGCTCTAATCTCTATAGATTTTGGGCCTGTCCAACTCTTTTATGTTTTCCCACCTTGGCTTGTCAAGAATACCTGATGTGGCATAAGAAATGTTTTCAAAACATTAAATGTTTTTGTTAAGTCTTAAATCTTATACTAGCTATTTTCTCAATTTTCATTTAATTGTATTGAATCAGATCTTGTCATTTTGATGGCAAAAGAATTAATTTAATTGTGTGTCGTTTCTTGGAACTTGAGCTGATGCTTCGCTAGTAGCTTAAGCATTCGTATGCATTGGCAATTAATATACCAAAAGGAATGATTAAGCCAAAGATGCGATCAATATTTGAAAAGATATAAGCTATGCCTTGGAATAAGCAAAATACCTAGAGAATGACACCTCGGTCCTTGGTTGTACTATTGCCACCGTTGTTAACCATTGGTTTATCACGCAACAAGTTGCTCCAGATGGCTATTTCGACTTCTTTCAATTGTTTTCAATTCGCATCAATGGAATTACATTTGTGGCTTTTCTAAATAGGCATCATTTGTGAAATCTACGTAGTGAATAGAAAATTTATTTCGACGGTGTTTGAGTTTAACATTAACAATGCATAGCATTTTCATAGGATAGACTTAGGTACTTTGCAGAGATAATTTCAGGCTAGTTGCAGAGCGATTGTCAGTATGAACACCCCAATTAGGTTAGTGTGTCACAAGTCTTGGATTGCCTTCTTAGGTGAAATTTCCACTAAGCGTTTGAAAAGGATGATAAACATTGTATTCACTATGCGAGCTGATTTTGATATTTGCATGTATATCAGCTGATGGAGTTCACTCGAGGGCAGCAGTTGTCTGCGTGACCTGCCATTCTGAGTGGCACCTCTAGTCGCAAGATGAGCACCACCAAGGTCCTGTTTCTTGCTCTCTTCACACATCTGGCAGGTGTCATTTCAGCATTGACTAGTACCGAACGAAACTTGTGTTCCATCGCCTTTGGTCGTTACTCCTGCTGATGTTGATGATGCCCCTGGATGAAATCGTGGATGTGATTCGTTATTTCTTCATATTGGTTCAGACTTCATTTTCCTTTTAGCATATGATGCAAATCATTTTTTTGAAAGGATTTTGCTGAAATATATGAAAAACAAAATAAACCTGCTTTGAAGTATAAACTGTAATAATAATACAATATATAATGAAAATATATCTTAATATAACCATCTCGTTGTCTGCTTTCATATTCTGCAACTAGGTCATCCTTTTCCCTTTTCAGCATGTATGTATGAATTCAATTTTTTATGTGGGTGTTTAATAAATTTTTGCTCCTTTCAGCTATGAGTTTATTTTTCCTACTTTTCTTCAATAATGGGTTACTTACTCTTTTCCACCTCGAACCATAGGATAAATAAAATAGACCGGCCAAAAAAACAAAAAGGAAAGAAGGGAAAAACATTATAGACATAGTTACATCGATAGGGCGACAAGCTTAATTAAACAATTTAAGGTGAATTTTGTTGACCGGAATTCCCAACGCTTCTTTTTCCATAGTTTCTAACTCATATGCATTATATTCTTTGCAATGAATTATCCAGAAGGGGCCTTCCCAAAGGTTGTCAAACTTCCCGTGCTGACCCAGCTTTGCAGCCCTCTCATTAAATTTTAGCACTAAGTCTCTGCACTTTAGACCTTGATCAGACACTTTCTTGTCAAACCACCTTTTAACCACTTGTTGGCGGCTAGTCATGGTTGTTAGGGACTTTTCCCTTTTCTCTTGTACTTCTAGAAACTCGGAAAATTGCACCTCCATTGCACTGTTTTGTTCCACCTCAAGAGATTTTAGCAATTACAGCGCTAGAATCTCCATAGAGATAGGCAATAACGCCTCTTTTCCATATACTAGCTCATACGGTGAAGTCTTGAGGACTTGCTTAGGAGTGATGCGGTCCACCCAAAAAAATATTCAGAGGTTTTTATGCCATTCCCTTTGGTATTTTGACCTAATTCTTTTGAGAATTCAAACCAAATTCTTGTTTGTCGACAACAGTGTTCTTGGGTGATATTTTGATGATGTTTCTGAATATACAAATTGACACCTGACCAGAAAGCTTTATGTTGCCGGAGATGATAGTTTTGGGCGGGTGAATCTGCAAATCACGGTTCTTCTAGGAAATCCACTATCTCTACCTCTGTCGCATTCTTTAGTGGCACAGCTTCGGTCCACCTGGTAAAGTAGTCTTATCAAGATCCATTTATGTCCTGTGCTGGAGGATGGCTTGATCATTCCGATGAAGTCCAAACCCCATTGCACAAATGGTTCATCAACCACTATCAGATTGAGAGGCATTGTATAATTATTTCTTCTTCTTGCAAAGAACTGACATTCCTTGCAATTTATCACCAAGGAGTAGGAATCATTGAATAGCATCATCCAAAAGCACCCTGTGCACATGATTTTGGTGGCGGTTGTCTTTGCGGAGAAATGCTCGCCCACAAACTGATGTGGTAAGTATCGAGGATCTTCTTTGCTTGCTTTGTGGTAACACACCGTAATAGAATGTCATTAAAATTTATCTTGAATAAGATCCCTTCAATGAGCTTGTATCCATTGTTTTGTAGTCGATAGAATCTCCTCTTTTGAGGAGGAAGGTTCGGCAGATATTTTCCTGTATGAATAAATCTTACTCTATCAGATAGCCAACAACTTTTATACTTTGACTCGTTCATTAGGACTAACTTTGGATGCTCTTCTTCGGTGGCCATTTCTTCTTCGTGCACAAGGTATTCGCACAACCCTCTTCCCCAAACGGTCTTGGTAGGCTTAATCTCAATGTCATATTCGAGGATCTTGGTGATCCAATTGGATCTTTTATCGGTGATCTCTCCTTCCATGATGTATTTGCACACACTAGAATGTGAAACATAGACAATTACCTTATTGTAAGACATTAAGTGTCAAAACTTCTTGAGCCCCTTAACTATTGCAAATGTATGTCTTTCTACAAAGTTGTAGTTTATTTCATATTCCTTCAAGGTCCAAGAGTTAAATGCTATCGGATGTTCTCCCTTGCCCTCATCATCTTTCTAAGTCAAGACAATAGCAATGCTCAAATTGCTACTTAATACATACATTATGAAGTCCTTTGATAAGTTTGGATTGACCAAAATAGGAGTGGAGGAAATAGCATCCTTGACTCTCTCAAAGGCTTCTCTGGCTTCCTTTTTCCATTTAAACATTTGATCCTTTTTCAGCATCAAGGTAATTGGCCTAATTATTCCTACAAAATCAGAAATAAATTTGCTAACAAAATTCACCTTCCTCAAGAAGGACAGGATGCCTTTCTTGTTGACTGGAAGAGGAAGCTCTTTGATTACTTTCACCCACTTAGGATCAATTGAAATCCCTTCTTTGGACACCACGTGCCCCAATAGCTTGCCTTGCAGAACTCCGAAGACATTTTTTTGGGTTCAGGGTTATCCCGAACTCTTGGCATTTCTTGAAAACCATCTCAAAGTGATCAAAATGATCATCTTTAGATTTGGAGAACATCGTCAAATCATCTAAATAGATCAAGATAATCTTGTTAATTAGTTCACTAAAAGCGATATGCATTGCTCGCTGGAAGGTGGCTCCTACGTTTGAGAGGTTGAATGGAATCTTAGCATATGCAAATGTTCCCCACTTGGTAGTGAACGTTGTCTTATGTTGATCCTCTTCTTTAACCCGGATCTGATTGTAATCGAAGAAGCCATCTAACAAGGAGAACATCTTTCATCTTGCCACCGTTTGCAGGATTGACTCCATTGAAGGTAGCGGGTAATGATCCTTCAGTGATGCTCTATTTAGGTTTTGAAAGTTCACACATGGGTAGATATCTCCATTCTTCTTTTGGATTGGGACCAAATTGGATACCCACGTGCTATGCTTTATTGAAAAGACAATCCACGACTGGATTAGCTTTGTTAATTATTGCGCCATTAGCGCTTCAATCTTGGGATTTACTGGCTTTTGTTTTTGGCAGACCAGTTTTGCACCTTCCACTAACTCTATTGTGTGTTGAATGATATCAGGATCATATCCCCTGAGGTCATCATATGACCAGGCCACCACTCCATATTTTTCACAAAAGTCGATAAGCCTTTCTTTATCGTGATGTGGGACATCCTTCCCGACTTTGATCTTTCTTCCATCTTTGACCTAAAGGTTCGCATAGTCACCTTTGTTTCCTACAAACTTTCGTTTGTCATTTCTTGCATTGTCAAAATCGAAAAGATTCTCGAGAGTGACCAATCCCTTTGGAAGCTTGTTGGATTTCAGCTGAATAATTTGTCCTTCATAAGCTTTAGCAACCTTCAGTTGGAGCTGGTCAACAAATTCTCTCAACTGTTGGATGAACGAGGCATTTTGTTCATCACTATCAAACACTTGTCATCTTTGGTCATTGTTTGGAATCATCGGTTGGACTATCACTCGTACAGAGTGTTTGTTGTGAATGAGATCAGAGGCAGGATCAAACTGGGATCCGATTGATGTCATGTGATCTACATCTGTATTTTTTCTCAGGGCACAGTTTGAATGTTGAAGGCTTCAAAACCCTCAATTAGGTCCCAAAATCGGTGTCTATAGGATCGCATGCAGACATTCTTAGCCATAGAAATTCCTCGGACTTGATTGACTACTAGTTCAGAATCTCTGAACACCATTAATTGCTTAATGCCCATTCGTTCCGCAAGGCTGATACCTTGCACAAGTCCTTCCCATTCAGCTTCATGAGCAAGCGAATTGGAAGCAGAAAGACTTCAGTTTCTTTTCATTCTATGGGGACTTTAAACATATCCCGACTCTTGTGCCATTCTTGCATCTTGCTCCGTTGAAATGCAACGTCCATAACTTTGAGGCTTGACCGTTCTCTAGTTTTTTGAAGACCTTTGGGAGCACTAGATCTTCATCATACATGACATAGGTTCCCAACCCAGTGGCAAGGTAGTTGCTAAAAGGATCAATATCCATATGTTCGCTCAACAAAACATCTTCTTGATCGGTCTGATCACCGGTCACCTTTTCATCTTCTAATAGCTTAGTGCAATACATTTCTTGCTTAGCGATAGAAGTATGAGCGTCCTCAAAGTTGATCATGGCCTCATTGGCCACATGTTCCAAATGTAGAGCTTCAAATTCTATCTTCATTTTTGCACTGTGCTTAGTCTTGAGAATCATGTGCGACCAATCTAGGTACAGGTATTCGCCCACCTTTAAAGTAAATTATCAGGATTGGCAAAGGCCAAACATGGGGGGAACATCAATGATTGTAGTATCTTGCAACACCGTGATGCTAGGGAAGGTGAATAGAGTCAAGGGGAGATCCTTGATGAGATTGAGAGTTTCAACTCTATTTCCATCAAGTTGCATGACTCCCTTTTCTAAAGGTTCATAATTGAGCCCTAAAGCTTCAGCTATCAAGTTGTGTAATAACTTCTCTCCCACAATGAGCGTTAGGAAGAAGAGTTTAGGTTATAGGTTCTCTTACCTCAACGAGAGCTTCCACTGCACTATTTGTGAGAACTTTGGCCAAAGGTGATTCATCAACAACCTTTCCTTTGAGCAATTGCTCCTTTGGTTCAATGATTGGATCCTCTCGGAGTGCCTTTTTTAGTAATATCTTATGTTCTGGGATAGCTAATATATCCCAAAGAGACACATTAGCAGATGATTTCTTTAACTATTCCACCACATTGAAGGGTGGAAGATTCAAATTTTTTGCTCCTTTTCTCTTGTTATAACAACTTCCCTTTGTGGCTGACATTGTAGCACTATGGTGAAGGTATTAGGGGTGTGTGCAAGAAGTTGAGTCCACTTTTTGGCCAAAAAGTGGAAGTGTTTTTCCTGATTTTCAGAATTTGACACATTTGACCTTAAAATTTGAAGTTAGAGATGAAATCTTTAAAAAGTCACTAATCATAAAATGTAGTGCTCGGAGTCCAGTTTCCAAATATGTAATTTATTTCAATACCCAGATTGCACAAATTGAGTTTCAATAGGAATTTCTAAAAACCACTTTTTAAAAGTCATTTTTTTTACCATACCATGCACGTGTATGAAATCCATATTTTGACTTAAATTATTGTATTTTTCTAAATCCTTTTGGGAAAATATTTGTGACTCGTGAAGCTTGTTCTTGATTTTTTTGTAATTTTTTATTGAATTTTTTTTTGTTAAATTTTTATTAAGTGAATTTGTTTTGAAAAGGTAAACTCGTGTGTAACTTGGATGGGTGACTAAACATCATTTTGATTTTTTAAATTGAAAATTTTACAGAAGTTTGTTCTCATTACTGGTCCATTTGTCAAAATGTTATGTTGATCAAAAGTTCTTCAAAATGATAGCTGCAGTATTAAGTTTATGGACCAATTTTATTAAAAATTAATTGGAAAATAGAAAAATAATCCAATTGTAAAACAAGTTACATATTTAGAATCTGCATTGTCTCATCTAAAATGGGTTTTGATTTAGTCAAAACATTTTGCAAAAAAGTCGTCAGCCATATGTCCAAAGTCGGTATTTTTCTCCGACATTGTTAGGACCTTCAACTTGTATGTCAAACCAGGTTGAAGGCCTAGGTTCGGATTTCCAATGCTTTTCCTGAACCAAAATCCTAGGCAAAAACCCGACCACAAAGCTAATAGAAATTCAAATTTTAAAAAACGGGATCGTGCTTTATAAAACGGGATCCCGTTTATTAAAAGCGGGATCACGTTTTATAATTGGGATCCCATTATTTGATTTATAATATTCAGACAGTTGGAAGGGAAATGGGTAAACGGGATCCCGTTTCCCTTCCAACGGTCCCCACATTGAATATCGGGGAATGGGATCCCGATTATAGAACGAGATCCCAGTTTTTATAAACAGGATCATGTTTCTTTTATTTAAATTTACTACCAAAACATACTGTGAAGTCTGCAACTTCACATGTACGGACGAGAGCAGTAAAATTAAACTATTTTTCATGAGCTATTGTATTTACAGGTGGTGAACTTGATTTTTAGTTGATTTTTTCAAATGAGGCATCATCTACATCGTTTTTGAAGTGGAATTGTGTTATTTTTGTGCTTGTTTGGAGGAATAAAAGGTCTTCAACTTGCAATATGGATTGATTTTTTCAAAGGAGGCATGAAGAAAACAATTTTTAAAGTAGAATTGTGCTAGTTTTCTACTTGTTTTGAGGAACACAAGAGGAAGAATTTTGTCCTAATAGGTATTCAACTTCTAATTTGGATTGAATAATTTCACTATTAATATTCATTTGTGCTTGATAATTTTATAATCAGGGGAGATAAAGCTCGTAATAAGAGAAGCAAGACATTGACTCCTCAAGAAGTTGAAGCAAATAGAGAGGAGAGACAAAGACAAAGACAAAGAAGAATGAGAATAAAATCAATGAATGATGGTGGAGCATCCAATTCCACAACTATTGAAGATGAAAACATTGAGGATACCATGGTTGTAGATGAAGCTAATTTGAAAGGAGTCATTTTGGAGAAGAATATGATTATACAAACAAGTCCTACTATGTCTTCAAATCCCTCTTTGAATGCTATGGAGAATGTTTCAATATGCACAAATCCAGTATCGCCTAAATCCACATGTTAGTGAAATGTAAACAGGCGTAGAAGTTTTACAAGATGTTGGACTTAATGATGTTGGATACATTGATATTCAGAGAGATGTGAAACTTTTTATAGAATTTTGTTGAAAATGAAAAGAAAAATCTTTGTTAAAATGAAAATCTAGAATGATCATTTTCTTTGAAAATGAAATAAGTTCCATATTTTGATGAAATGAAATGAAAAAAAACAGCTTTGTTGATGAAAATGAAGATGAAAATGAAAATGAAAATGAAGATGAAGATGAAAATAAAGATGGAAAATCTAGAATGTGATGCTTGAATTGAATGAAAATTCTTTTTTTAAATGGAAGCTGTGTTTTCTCTCAATAATCTTCCCTCGGGTCAAATTCTTTGAAAAATAAGAACACATGCAAATAGAATATACACCAAGTTCTTTTATCATAAAAAAAATTCATTTCAATGTCAACTAATGATGCAATTGATGAGAATGCAAAAAATGAGGAAAGTAATGAAAAGGTTAGACTTTTATGTTAAACCAAAAAAAAAAGATCAATCATTAAAACATGTTATGTCTATTGTTGCTATTGCCATTCAATCTATTGGGAAAAATAGTCGATCTAAAGATAAAAACATAGCAAGAAGAGCTATAACAACTGCTATAGTTAATAAAGCAACTTTGAATAAAATAATGGTAAGCAATATTAGTGAAGTTTTAAAAATACATCCTAAAACATTGCTAAGAGCAGCAAAAAGAAGATAAAGTATAGAAAATGATCCTATCAATCAATGTTGGAGTTTTAGTGGACGACTATCGAGGTATGATATGAAATTGAATGTTGAAATTAAATCTTTGATCAAAAAATATTGGCATGATAATACTATGGTTTCATCTAATGCTAGAGATGTTTTAAAATTAAGGGTGGGGTCCAAAGTTCACGATCCTCACCCAAAACACCTATTAGATACAACACAAACTGAATTTTATAGAAAATTTTGTAGCGATTCAATGTTACCTAATATTAAAATAAGTCAGTTGGGTCTTTTGAAAATCTAAACCCCTGCATGTAAAAATTAATAAGCAACTATCAGACATCTTGTTGTTAAAAAATGCATGTCTAATTCTTTTTATTTTTATGATATTT
>VDFB02000017.1:435532701-435537701 GCA_007258455.2 Sequoia sempervirens
CTTTGGAGGAGAAAAATTTGGAAGTCTAAACCAACCCCCAATGTTGTAAAATAAACAGAGAAAATAATCCTTGAAAAATAAACCCTAGGGGAAACCTCTACTACAATACCTCTAGAGGAGCATAATTGACCAATTAATAAAATACCAACACAAGAGGATAGCCCAATTTTTGAGGAGATAACAATGTATTTTGAATAAATAGAATTTGAATCCCCTTTGTAGTAATACCCAACTAAGGGGAAAGCCACCATAATAACTTTTATGGAGAAAGTAGAGAGGATTTTGAAAGAAATTCAATATGCACTTTAGTTACCAAAGGTAGAGCAAACAGTTTTTGAACAAGGATAGGATATTAAAAAATAAAAATGATGGTAGAAAAAAAGAATACAATTTTTTTAATTTAAAATAAGAATTAGAGCAACCACGTGAAATATTCAATGAACAATTTAAGAAATTCAATTTTTTTTTTGAAAAAATAAAATGAAAATTGAAGGAGTAAGTTACAAACTTGCAAGGAAAATGTAAGCAATTGGAATAAATTGACATTGAAGCCTACAAGGCGGGAGAATTGCTCCTTACATGTACAGAGTCCTTTAGGAATATAATATTTTCTTAAATGAAAAAATCCTCATATAGAAGCTATTAATAATTTCTTGCAATATTTGCCATGACCCAAATGACAACGAATGTTTGGGGGCATTCAAAATTGTAGCCTTAGAGCAAAAAAAAATGATGTGTAAATTGTTTACACATAATTTATTGGTTGAGTAGTATGTTGATTTCTTCATTAATATTTGTGTGGGTGAGGTACAAGTAAGACCATTCATTTCTACAATCCAAAATCAAGTAGCCTGACAATAGAGGATAAAATAATATTATAAGACAAAAGAGACTATTAGACTCCTAATGAGGCGTCATTATCATAAACCACAAACCTTCCAACAACACTTTTAGACGATATTGTAATACCCTACCATGGTTGAAAAATATACCAACAACCTAAAATTATGCTATGAATTCCTTTCAAACATCATTCCCGATCTCCCAAAAGCAACTTTTGAAGCTTGTGAGGAAAGATCTATAAAAATTTACCCATGCAACTAAGAAAGAGAAATAATATCTCTAGGGAACATTATGTGGTCCTTTTACAAAGCTAAGGTAGTTATAGAGTTAATGGATAAATATAGGGAGGAATAGATAGGAATGATATTTAGGCCTCCCCTCCTCAAACCAATCACCCCACTACATGTGAATGGTGAGAAATTTGAATAGGATATTGAGAGATGGAAGGAGACGATGGAGAGTGGTAGAGGATATATAATTAACCCTCGTATATAACCTCATGAAATATATCCTTCAACCCATATACCTTGTGATGATAGCTATAAATTTGAGGAAGACTACAACAAGAGAGAAGCAAATAAACAACAATAGCAAACAAAGAAATACATAGGATGACTTGCTTAATTGTAGGTCTAAGAGAGTGATGAGAAATAAACATTCATCTCACTATTAGGACAAAATTACCTTTTCTTGACCATCCATAAGTTTTATCATGCTAAAATTAATATGATCATATAGTAAATTATACATAATCTTGATTAATATTAAGGTATGAATGCTTATTGTCCTCTTTGTGTTAATAAATATTTTAAAATGCTTATTATGGTAGAAATATATGAAAATAGGCAATAGATATTGATAAAAAAAGATGGATTCTTTGGAAGTTCCAAAGTGTCATGTCTTTGAAAGCTTTAAAAATTATACAACTCCAAAACTTGCGCAAGCCAAAGTTACTACTTGAAGAGTTATAGAAGAAGACATCTCCTTTTCTATAGAAAGTTGTAGAGAACTACCTTGTGATTGATTATTCTATGGAAGGAAATAAAGAGAGAAGACTCATATTTAGTGATGATTTCTCAAATATAAATTGTTTTATCTAATGCAACTAAAATTTTATTATTTAATTCATGTAAAAAACTTTCAACAATACTGGTACATGTTGTCCATGATGCTATAGTTTAGAAATTAGGTTGCAATATAAATATCTTTCCTAATGTTTGATCAAAAAATTCTTGATACAAGAATTAATTTAAAATCATTTTATTTAGCTACACATATTGTTTTATCCTATTTTAGAAAGAATTATTGTATTTGGTTAATATTCAAGTGAGTTAAAAGAATTCTTCCCTTAGTGAGTTGACCACTCAATTGAGAAATTAAAACATGTGGCATAGATAAGTAGCTTGGTTATGCATCATATTTATGTCTGAGTAATTATGTTCATGATGTTTAAATCCTCTATTTTTTAGATAGAAAAACTTGTATTGTTTGTAATGGTAAATTATTACATTCTGTAGATAGAGAATTTTGTACTATTATTGTATTCTTCTAAAGTATTATATTCCATAAGAAAATAAGAGGAATAGCATAACAATTCAAAAATATTCATTTTTCAATAACCAAATAGTTAAAGGAATTTCATTTCATTACAACAGATTTAGAACAATTTTGTATAGATTATATTATCAATGTTTACATAGATTAGAATCTTCCAATGTTTTTCTAGTTATAGTTCCTTTCAAGCATAAGCATTCTTTATTTGGTTTAAAATTTTGTAATAGAATAGGACACCTTGAATTCCTTTTACAAATAGTAGATTAGATACCACTCTAGTTGATATGATATTATTTGGGTAAAGTGTGAGACTTGAAAACACCTTGTCAAAATTCATGCATGGTTGTTGTTTAGTTTCTTAATAGAAAATCATATATACTAGTTCAACTATAATTAATAAAATAATTTATTTCTTCATCAATAACAAAGAAAATAGGAAATTGAAGAAATATACTTTCAACGAGAGTTTTCTTCTTGCACAAATTTATGTACCATTGATAGATCACGTTGCAATATCTTCAACCACTTTGCCAAATAGAGGATAGGTGCGATGAACATGGTGTATTTTTTGTTACCATGATTTCCATAACTGCCTTTGTAGGTATTCTTTGGTTGCAAACATTTAGGGCTTCGTGAGATGCAAGTATCCATTCCCACTTCCCTTACAGTTTATCTTTTGGAGAAAAATAATATTTTATTACCCCGTTTAATAAAAATGAATCTTTTCACACAAAAGGTATGTTAGTATTGAAATCCTTTTTTGACACAAAATAGAAAAATAGAAATGCATACATCATTCTTAATTAGGGTAGTCAATAATTTATCATATAATCATATCATTAATAGAATGATAGGGTTTTTAGGTAATAAAGAAATGGAATTTATTCAAAATATGATGAGACTAATTTCCACTTCATCACTCCCCTACACCTAAGGTTATGTAGGTCCTCCTGCTTATCATTGTGTCTGCCCCCTATTTGTTGTTGTCTTTTTGTTTGGTGTCATTTATTTTCCTCTTTAATATAAATTAAATGTGTAGAGAGATCTATTTCTTTAGGATCAATGATGAATCCCCTACCACCTTCTACCTTATTATGTCATCTTTGAAACTCCAATTCAAACTATTCACTATTAATATGTATTGGAAATACTGGTTGAAGAAGCAGGGAAGGTTTGAACCTCATGCTAATATATTTCTTCCTTAGTTAATGTATCATCTCTGCTATTGCTTTGGCCAGTTGAAAGTACCACATAATATTACTTGGAAAAATGATTTCTCACCTTTTAAGATGTATAGATAGAGATTTGTGCCTTTCCTCATAGGATATAAAGATAGCTTTAAGTAATTGGAGGATTACATTTTTAAGGATTTGTAACATTGTTTCAAGTTGTATGTTAGCAGGAGAGAAATGGAGAGCTCCTCGGGTGGTGGCGATGGCAGAGGTGAAATTTCAAATTTTGAAAAGTTGGGATTCCTTGATGATGTTGCAGGCATTAATGGTAGACAGTTTGCTAATGGGAAGGTGGTGTCAGTTGGGTCCTTTACTACAGGTAAGCGTAGTGGGTCCCTTTAGTGGCTAATGAATTTTCTGGGGGGAAAGGGGCTTTGAAGATATCGTGTCCAACACATCCCCCCGTGTCCTCTAAAAAGGAGAATCTCAAGGCTAAAAATTTTGGGCCAGGCCTGTCATCTGATGCTTGTGATGGGACTCCTAGTGTTGCAGGTCTTGGGATTGATAAGACTAAGAATTATTTCTTGTCTATCTTTTCTCTTAAGTGGATGAATCTATTTAGGGCTAAGTCTAAAGGTAAAAGTACTCCTATTATGTCGTTTGTTGCTAATGTAAAGATTGGAGAATGCTCTATCTATGTCCCAGACTATATTGTTGATAAAATCATGCCAAATATGGATATGGATTTGTTGGGAAAATTTGTTGGTCCCCAACCTTATATTGAGTTGGTGCGCAAGTTTTCTTTAAATCATTGGAAACTTAAGGGACAAATTGATGCGGATACTATGGCTAAAGGTTTCTTTTCTTTTACTTTCAACTATGAAGATGATCTGGTAACAACACTAATGGGTGGCCCTTGGTTCATTAGAAAGTCCTCTTTGATGCTAAAAAGGTGGGAACTAGGTTTCAACCTAAACTTTTGCTCATTTTCGGTTGCTTCAGTTTGGGTTAGACTTCCTGATCTGCCAATGGAATTCTAGGATGAGGAAGTGTTTAAAGGGATTGCAAGCACTTTCAGGTGTTTGTTGTCAATTGATCAAATGACGGCCCTCTAGGAAACGATTGGTTTATGCAAGATTTTGTGTGAATGTGGAGCAATAAGCTAACTTGCCTACCTTGATAAAGATTAACTCTAAGTTTGGGGTTTGGGAACAAGTGGTTGAATTTGAGTCAAATCCCTTCACTTGCTTCCATTGTAAAAAAGTTGGCCATTGGGCAAAGAAATGTCCTATCAAAGTGCTAAAGCAGATGACTAAATAATGGAGAGAGAAGGAGAAAGCTCCTGAATAGGATTTGGAGCCTTTGGAAAAAGGGGAGTCAACCCTGTGCGAAGCTATGGCTAATAAACTTGTGGAAATGGGCCTGGTAGTG
>VDFB02000017.1:435542701-435643888 GCA_007258455.2 Sequoia sempervirens
CCTTATACATTGTTTAATTAATATTCTCTTTGTTTTACTATTCCTAATAGTATGTATTGATTCATGCATAATAAGTATCCCTTCTACAATCGATATTCTTGGAGTGAACCCACTCTACTCTTTCAAAATTAATTATGTGAGCATTACCTTTATTTGATTAGCAATTGTTTTGGATACAATCTTGTAAATTGTGTTACATAACAAAATTGGATGAAAATCATCCATTAAGTAAATCCAATGTCATCCACAGTAATGGCCCCTTTACCATAATTTTATTCTTTCAATATCTAGAGGAGCATTCAATTAGTAAGAAACCCATAGGCAAAGATTTTATCTTAATCTAATTTTGTAATTGCTTTCAATACTAGTTATTCACTTTTGATTTAGCAAGCTAGTCACCAATCCATTTGATGAAGAAGGTGGATGTGCTTAGGCAATCCATTGAGTTGATAAAATATATAATCTATATGGAAAAGGATGCACACTTCACCAATGTTTGAGACATAGAGGAATCACATTTTCTCTCGTAGCTGGCAACAAACCTTTAGGGATCTAGTCTTTCTTTGTCTCTCTTATCCTTATAATTTGGTTTTAATTCTCTTTGTTAAACCAATGATCACACCTCTATTATGAGCTTGAGAAATTAAGCAATTTATATGAAAACCCAAGGTTCTAAGCCTCATACAATTATTCCAATGACTATTTACCTAATGCTATCAACTTGTTTCTTCCACTCACTATGGCTCTTGATAGGGGTGTTTTCCTTCCCTACCTTTTTTCTACACAAAACTATTGATTCTTTTCCTCTAATCATCTCATTTTACACCTTTTCCTTCCTTGTTGTTCTTCCCTAACTCCCACAAGTGGTTTTGGAAAGATCCATCTTCTCAATTCGTATTGCATTCTCCAAAATATCTTAATAGGAGATTGTTTAATACCTTGTTCCTTCTTTTATTATTTTAAAATCATTTTTTTTTTACCAAGAAAATTACCCTAAGGGGCCATACCCATATATTGAACTATATAGAAAATATTAGTTTTAGGTTGCTCCCTCTAGGAGGGATATATTGCAACAATCCCCACTAGTGTATTGTTAATACAAAATCCTTATTCACGAGTCAAATATGAGTCAACTCTTATCCTACAACTACCTATCCACATTTCAAGTTATAACTAGACAAAACAAAGCAACAACTATATACATGATTTAAAAGTATTTCAAACCATTTTTAATCCTACTATGCATGCTTTATAAGACACATCATAAAAAAATGACTTGTCAATACCCAAAGAAGGTGCTATCCTAGTAGCAAATTTGAGAAATTCAATTCCCCATTTAGATTCATGCTTACACATTTTTTCATTTATGCCAATTGTTGAGATAAAAAAAGGAATACAAGGATTAGTTGGGAAAAGATTGAAAACTAGCCAAAAAGCTTCACCTAGACTAAACCCAACACTTGTAACCAATATCAACAAGAATGGACGTAAGGTATCAACTGTTATAACCCATTGATATATTGAGAGAGGGGGTGAATCAATATATACTACAGATTAATCTAATTCAACTTTATCAACCAAATATTTTTACTAACTTAACAGATAAAGAATAAAACTAAGCAATTCAAAGCATCAACACACAATCATAACACCATATTTATGTGGAAAACCCTAGAAGGGAAAAACCACAGTGTGCAAGCTGCTTGGAACTACTGTCTAAATCCAACCTCACAAATAAAGACAAGATTTACAATAAATTTTATGGGATACAACCCAAAGGAAGCTACAACTCCCTAAAACACATTTTTTATGGCTTCAACCAAAGGATGCTACAATTCCCTACATATTACAACACTTACAGAAAGAGGCTACAACATCAGTACAACATGCTTGACACAATTTGTTGATCAAACACCACCGCAACAACAACCACCTTCACACTGGCATATATCTTCAACACCTCTTCTCAATAACCTCTATTGTCTTCAATTCACTTCCACACACACATATACTCGCACATAACTCCTCGCATACTCACACACACTCTTCCACTTTGCAACAAACTTGATCTTTTATTTATATCCTCTACAAGCTTCAAAAAGTTTCTCCTTTGTTGGCCAAGATGAAAAATGTAACATGAAACATGCAACGACCACAATAAGTTAGATTCCAACACATCTGCAATAAAATAAATCAAATGTGGTTCAAACTAAAAGATAATCAAGACCTATTTTACCTTAGCACACATCTCCACACCAACACACACTTCCAAACACTTGGAATAATCCTCTCAACATACCAAGCCAACCCAAAAAACACTTAACCTTCCATGCATTAGATCCAAACTAAAATTAGTACTAGAGAGACCAAGTAACATCATGCAGACCACTTTACAAACATTATATGACATGCAAAAACATTCCAATACACTCCTTTCACAACTTCTCACTACTTCGTGATGGCACAAACAAACATTGAACCTAACAACTCTGCAAACTCTAAATATACAATCTTGAGATAAAACATTGAAAATAAAACTTGTGATACACCTCAACACTTGAAACTTGAAATGAGAAAACATACAAACAATCTAAACTTATCCTCCAAGCCACAAGAACACAACTTCAAATGTGGAGAAATACAGAGCATTCCTTTGACTCTTTCAAACTGCAACCACACTTTACTACTATTCTTCACTTTGCTAGCTTTGGAAACTTTTGTAGTAACTTAATGCACTAAAATAAAGAACATACATACCTAACATATGTCTCTATCTATCTTCTAAACTACAAGTCCATATCTTCAAATGCGGAGGAATGCAAGGCATTTTTTTGAGCTTCTTCAATATAGCTTCTTGAGCCTTTGACTGGATGAAACTTTACATACTTTCTTTCACCAATTCTTTACATCAAGAGACAAAGAATACAAAATTCACACTACCATAAACAACAATTACAACTCTTTACATCAAAGGTAAGAGACCACAACTTCTACATATTAGTATACACTTCAGCCTGTCAACTTTCCCCTATTCATGAGCAACAAAAGATATGATACAATACGTACAACATGCTCATGACATTCATCACCATGTCCTTCTCCTTACAATTCTTTTGATCATCACTACTTTGCTCCACATGCAATCTTCCACAATACCACTCTATTGACATCAATGACAACACATGCAACAATCTCCTCCTTTGGTATTGATGGCAACACTAACTTGATATGCAATTTCCCCCCCTTTGACATCAAGGGAAAAGGGCTAGTGGTATTTCTTTGTGCTTGCAACAACACACAAGCTCCCCCTATTAACACAAACCTTATTATCCTTATTTGATTCTTTCCACTTGCTCCCCCTGAGAGGTAGCACCCATCAATCTAGGGATAAAGATATGTCTTGAATTTCTCCCACTGGAAAAATGCACCATATTATGCATCTAGTTAGAAGGAGGGACAACAACCCCTAGCTTCTATTTGAGATATTCAAATGTGTCCTTAGAAAATTACTTTGTAAATATTTCTACAAACTAATCCTTTGTAGGTACAAATGCACCATCTTGTAAAGATTGCAACCTTCTCTCTTAAAAAGTGATACTTGCTAGATATGTGTTTGGTTCTAGAAGGCATCACTAAAATCTTTGAAATATCGATGACACTTGTATTATCACATAGAATATGAATGGGCTAATCATACATTACCTTGATATCCTTCAATGTTTGCTTCATCTACAACACTTGAGTGCAACAGGATGTTGCAACTATATACTATGCTTTTGCTATTGATAAAGACATTGTATCCCACTTCTTACTAAACCATGAGACCAATCTCTCTCCCAAAAAGAAATCCCCACTAATAGTACTTCTATCATCATTATTGTCAGCCCAATCTGCATCAGTGTATGCACTAAGTAAAAATTCATCACCCTTTTGATACCACAATCCATAATTTGGAGTGCTCTTTAAATATCTAAAAATCCTCTTGACTACCTTCACATGAGTTTCACTTGGATCGGCTTGAAACCTTGCAACCAAGCAAACAACTTGCATAATATCAAGCCTTGATGTTGTTAAGTATAATAGGCCCCTAATCATAGATCTATACAGAGTCTAACAGCTTGAGGTGACTCATCATCTTTGTTTAAATGACAACCTATTACCATAGGAGTACTCACTAGTTTGCAATCTTCCATATTGAACTTCTTCAACATCTCCTTGACATACTTTGCTTGAGAGATAAAGATACCATCATCTGACTAAGCAATTTGGAGTCCAAGAAAGAATGATAACTCACCTATCATAGACATTTCAAATTCCTTTTGCATCTCTTTTGATGTAACATTTGCTTCTGAAGATTATGAAGTACTTGATAGTTGTTAGTCTTCCATACCATAGCTCATAAGGAATCTTGGTGTTGTTCACTCTTAGTTGACCTCTATTAAGAATATAGACAATAGTATGGACCGCTTCTTTCCAATATAAATCAGGCAACTTGGCTTCATTCAACATTGTTCTTTCCATCTCATGAATACTTATTTTCTTCCTCTCCACTACTCTATTTTTCCAAGGAGTTCTAGCAACAGATAGATGTCTCTTTATTCCATGTTCTTCAAAAAATTCCTCAAACTCATTTGATGTGAACTCACTACCTCTATTAGACCTTAAACACTTGATTCTAGCATTCATTTCATTTTCAACCATTGACTTGAAAATCTTAAACCTAATAAAAGCTTCTATTTTTTCTTATAAGAATGTAACCCAAGGGTAAAAGCACAAAGGTGTGTCACACTTTCGGCCAAATAAATAGTTCCAAGTGAAATTTTTTTAGTCTAAACAGTTTCAATCGAGCCAGTTTCGCCCAAAACCACATGGCCTATACATGACACATAGGGTTTCTGGTGAAACCCTTTCACCCGAAATCAAAAAATTTGAATTTTTCCCTTTGTCGCACTGAAATGTGACTTATTTTATGTGAAGAGTTTTGGTAAAAAGGGTTTCAATCGAAACCCTTTCTACCGAAACTGTCTACGTGACATCCTAGTTGGCAGCCAACTCAACTTTTTTCAATTTTTTTTGAAACTTTCAACTTCAATTAATTATTTCTTCAATCATTTTTTTAAAAAAAGAGAGAAAAATACTGTTTTGTAGAGCTCGAAGTGGTGAATCCAAATATGTAATTTTTTAATATTTTGATTAGTTTTAATATATTGTTTTTTAAAATAATGCAAGTAGGTTGTTAAAGCTAAAAACAAGGTTGATTAGAAATTAAAAGAAAAATAGTAAAACATATATTTTTTTTGTAAAATATATGGTACACTAGAGGAGAGAATCCTCTTCAAAAGGGTATAATTTGTTTTTTGAAAATGATTTAAAAATTAGACAATAGTTGATGTCTAATGAAAACTATCAAATTCTGACTAGTTTGACTTTAAAATGTTACTACAAGAAAAATATACATCAATTTTTTTTCCCATGCACTAGATATTGAAGTTACCTACTTGGAAAAAAAAAATTAGGGGAAAATGAAGTTTTTCCTATTTGTTTCTTGATGTCAAGTGAAGATCACTTTTCCTAAAATTTTTAATATTCCAAAATCTACTCTTAAATTGATAAAAAAATAATCAAAACAATTTTTAAAAAATCTAAAAAATTATAGGAATAAACTTCATCAATATTTCTACATTTCATTAGTTTCAATCATTTTAAAATTCAAAATATAAAAACCACTTTTATGTGGTCGAAGTTCATAATTTTTTTTTGTTGTTAGTTGATTCCTTTATAAAGTGTGACACATGTTTGTGTTTTTACCCTAAAGTCATCCTAGAGAAATCATCAATAAGGAACATGAAATACCTTTCACCTTGGAGACTCTGTCCTTGTAGGTCCACACAAATCAGTATGAATTAGTTCCAATGGCCTTGTAGAAGAATTCTCTTTGGTCTTGAATCTTATCCTTGTTTGCTTTCCATTCTGACATTTTGTACACAAGGTGCTTGCAGACTTGATAGTTTTTGGCATATCTCTTATTGCTTGCATAGAGATGATCTTCACAATATTCTCGAAGTTTATGTGTCCCATCCTCTTGTGCCACAACCAACATTCACTTGTTTGTCCTAGAAGACAACTTCTCCCATTAATTGTGTTGGTGTTGAGCCTGATCAGTCTCCAAGTGGGAGATTGTTGGTATGTGGCAATTGATCATGCTATACTGTACACCCGGTATGTATCCTTGTCGGGGTTCAGGGCCGGGCCAGGCCCCAGATGGGGGTTTGGGGGTGGCAACCCCAAATTTCCTTTTTTTTTTCGTGTTGTCATCAAAAAATAAAAAATCACCAAAAAAGAAAAAAATGACGTAAAACCCTAATTATAGAAGCTTCTAAAAGGCTTGTTATAAGGGGTTGGGATGGGGGTTACAGTATGTAGAAAAGAATGATTATTCGTGAGATTGTAATAAGTTTTACACTAGATAATAAAATCATTGGATAGTTGCGGTTTTGTGGATGTAGCCTAAATTGGGTGAACCACGCTAAATTCTCTATGTTGTCTTGTTTCTGCTATAATTTTCTTTGTGTTTTATTTCTCTATTTTATTGATCAAATATGCATTTAACTGCTAAATATTTGCCTTCTAACCCTAACAAGTGGTATTAGAGCAGGTTGTTTTTAGTTATCCTCTGCAGGAAGGTCTCACGGTTGAGTGGGAGTCTCACAGTTAAGTGGGAGCAATGGAAGATGAGGGTAAATTGAAGGTAGATAAATTCAATGGTCAGAACTATCAATTATGGAAGATGTAGATGGAGGATTATCTCTATCAGAAGGATTTATGGAGGTCGTTGGCAGGAACAACTAAGACATCGAGAACAATGAGTGATGAGGAATGGAATCTTTTGGACATAAAGGCACTAGGAGCCATTCGTTTATGCCTAGCACAATCACTGGCATTCAATATTACAATAACAAAGACAACTCAAGAGTTGATGGAAACCCTGGTGAAGTTATATGAAAAGCCTTCCACTTCGAATAAGGTATTTCTTATGAAGCGTTTATTTAATATGAAATTGGTAGAAGGTGGGTCAGTTGTTGATCGTTTAAATGAGTTTAGTACAGTTACCATTCAATTAAATTCTGTAAATGTAAACTTTGATGAATAATTTAGGGCTCTTTTGATTCTATGTTCTTTACCAAAAAGATGGAATAGCTTGGTAATGGTTGTTAGCAATTTTGTTTCTAGTTCAAATATATTGAAATTTGATGATGTTGTTGGTGTTATTTTGAGCGAGGAAATTCATGGGAAAAACTCAGGTGGAACATCTACATCAGGTAGTGTTTTGAATGCAAAAGGCAAGGGTAGAACAAAGGAGAGAGGAAACAATTCTGGAAGTTGTGGGAAGTCATGACAAAAATCAAAGGACAAAAGGTCTCAATCTAGAGACAAGAGGGATTGCTGGTATTGTGGTAAGCTGGGTCATTTAAAGAAAGATTGTTGGTCTCAGAAAAATAAATGAGACAAAAAAGGAAGGCAATAAAGAGGCAAATGTGGTAAGTAATAAATTTGATGAGGATGCTTTGATTCTTTCCCTTGATAATGATGATGATTCTTAGGTGTTAGATTCATGGGCTTCATTTCATGCTACGCCCCATAGAAGTTATTTTCTTAATTATGTCCAAGGCAATTTTGGGCTAGTTTATTTGGGAGATAACAAACCATGTCAGATTGTTGGAAAGGGAAGAATCAAGATTAAGTTGCAGAATGAGAATCATTGGATACTACATGAGGTAAGGCACGTTCCAAAGTTAAAAATAAAATAAAAATTAGCAGGGCAACTAGATGATGAAGGTTGTGTTGTTACATTTAGTGATAAAAAATGGAAGGTTACAAAAGGTGTCTTAGTGGTAGAAAAAAGTGATATTTGTACAAGTCATATTGTTCCTTCTACTTTAGCTATTGCAGATAAAAATCAATGTTCAGAAATAGTTGTAGTTCAGCAGGCAGAAAATCAAACAGTTGCTATGGATTCTAAATCAACACTGTGGCATAATAGACTTGGGCATATGAGTGCAAAAGGTATGAAAGTACTTCACTCAAAGAATGTTTTACCAAGTCTGAAATGTGTTAATATGGATTTTTGTGAAAGTTGTGTGTATGACAAACAAAAGAGAGTTAGTTTTCTCAAGGATGGGAAGCAAAACAAAGATGAGAAATTAGAGCTTGTGCATACAAATGTATGGGGACCAGCTCAAGCATCTTCTCTTAGTGGCTCTCGGTATTATGTCACTTTTATTGATGATGCAACAAGGAAGGTATGGATTTATTTCCTTAGGTAGAAATTTAATGTATTTGAAACTTTTAAGAAATGGAAGAGCTTGGTTGAGAATGAGACAGGTAAAAAGTCAAAATGTCTTAGATCTGATAATGGTGGTGAGTATTGCAGCAAAGAGTTTGAAGATTATTATTCCTCTAATGGTATTCGTAGGTAGAAAATGGTTCCAAGGACTCCACAGGAAAATGGAGTGGTTGAGTGCATGAACAAAACAATAATGGAGCGTGCACAAACTATGAGATTGCATGCTAGGCTACCTTTAAACATGTGGGAAGAGGCTGTAAACATTGCTATTTATTTAATCAATAGAGGTCCCTCTAATCCTTTGGGTTGTGGTATTCCAAAGGAAGCATGGACAAGTAAGAAGGTGAGTTATTCTTTTGTTAAGACCTTCGGTTGTGAAGCATTTGCACGTGTAGATTCTGAAAATAGAACCAAGCTTGATGCAAAATCAAAGAAATGTATATTTGTTAGATATGGCATTGATGAATTTGGTTATAGGCTTTGGAATTTTGAAAATAAAAAAATTGTGAGAAGCAGAGATGCCATATTCAATGAGAAAGTGTTGTACAAAGATCAGTTGCAGCAGCATGAGAAGAAAGAAAATGATTATGTAGTGTTGGATGATACACCAAACAACAATGTTCTGGTGGTTCCTCATACTCCACAACAACAACAACAACAACAAATACCACAAACTCCAGTGAATGTTAGACGATCTTCAAGGATAAGTAGACCTCTAGAAAGATTTTCTTCCTCTTTGTATTCTATTTTATTAACTCATGCTAGTGAACCATAATGTTATGATGAAGCTATGCAGGTGGATGCTAAGGTTTAGTGGGAGCATAGAATGGAAGAAGAAATGGACTCCTTGCTGAAAAATTAGACTTGGGAATTATGCAAGTTGCTTGCAGGTAAAAATGTTTTACCAAACAAATGGGTTTATAGGCTGAAAGAGGAGGATGGAGGTAAGAAAAGATTTAAATATAGATTAGTTGTAAAGGGATTTGCACAGAAAAAGGGTATCGATTTTGATGAAATCTTTTCTCCTATTGTTAAAATGACTTCTTTTCATACTGTTTTAAGTATTGTGGTTGCTAAAGATTTGCATTTATAACAACTTGATGTTAAAACAACCTTTCTCCATGGTGATTTGGAAGAGGAAATATATATGGAACAACCACAAGGATTTGAGTTCAAAGGTAAGGAGAAACTTGTATGCAGATTGAAGAAAAGTCTATATGGCTTGAAGCAAGCACCTCGGCAATGGTATATTAAATTTGACAGTTTTATGGCTGAGCAAGGCTATAGTCGGTGTAATTCAAACCATTGTATTTATTTTAAGAGTTTAGATGATGATAGCTATATTATCTTATGTTTATATATTGATGATATGCTTGTAGCAGGGTCTAACATGGATCACACAAGGGAGTTAAAATAGCAATTAGCAAATTCATTTTCTATGAAGGATTTGGGGGCAACAAAGCAAATCCTTGGTATGAAGATTACAGGAGATAGAAAAAATAGAAAATTGTTTTTATCTCAGGCTGATTATGTTGAGAAGGTGTTGCAAAGATTTCGTATGGAAAATGCAAAAGTTGTCAGCACACTTTTGCCCAGTCATGTTAAATTGACTAAGGATATGTGTCCAAAGACACAAGAGGAGGAAGAAAAGATGTCCAAGGTACCATATGCTTCAGCTATAGGTAATTTAATGTACGTCATGGTATGCACAAGACCATATATTGTACATGTTGTGGGAGTTGTTAGCAGGTATATGAGTCATCCCGATGTTGAGCATTGGAATGCAGCAAAATGGATTCTCAGGTACTTGAGAGGTACATCCAATAAATGTTTATGTTTTGGGGCTCTAATATTGATTTAAAAGGCTATGTTGACTCAAATTTAGTAGGGGATATAGATACCAAGCAGAGTGCCACAGGTTATGTCTTTACAGTTGGTGGGACAACAGTGAGTTGAATTTCTCAGTTGCAAAAGGTGGTTGCTTTATCCACCACATAGGAAAAATATGTTGTTGCAATAGAGGCGGAAAAGGAGATGATATGGCTGTAACCTTTCATGGAAGAGTTGGGAAAACAACAGGCTAAAAATTACTTGTTTACAAACAACTAAAGTGTTATACATCTTGCAAAGAATTTTTCCTTGCACTCTAAAACCAAACACATATAGTTGAGATATAATTTCATTCAATTAGTATTGGAGGATGGACAGGTAAAGCTAGAAAAGATACATACAGATGCCAATCCAACATATATGTTTACAAAGGCGGTGAGAAGGGAGAAGCTGAGCTCCTCTTTAGCTTTGTTTGGCCTTCAAGGTTGAATTCTAGTATAACAAAGCAGTAGGGTCTAATGTGATTATTTCTAGTGGGAGTTGTAAGTGCAACAGTGTCGTCCAGGATTAGTCTCCAAGTGGGAGATTGTGTTGGTGTGGAGCTTGATCAATCTCCAAGTGGGAGATTGTTGGTATATGGAAACTGATCATGCTATCCTGTACACCCGACATATATCCTTGCCATTTTTTTCCCATTTTTTTGCGTCGTCACCAAAAAAGGAAAAATCACCGAAAAAAAATGATGTAAAACCCTAATTTTGGAAGCTTCTAAAAGGCTTGTTATAAAGGGTTGGGGTAGGGGTTATAGTATGTAGAAAAAAGCGATTATTCACGAGATTGTAATAAGTTTTGCACTAGATAATAAAATCATTGGGTGGCTGTGGTTTTGTGGATGTAGCCCAGATTGGGTGAACCAAGTTAAATTCTCTGTGTTGTCTTGTTTTTGCTATAATTTTTTGTGTTTTATTTCTCTATTTTATTGATCAAATATGCATTTAACTGTTAGATATTTGCCTTCTAACCCTAACATTAACACCCTTTAGATTTTATAAGTTTTTTTTTTGTCCTAGATCCTTTTGCCACCAATCTACTAGATTTTGCTCTTTTGATTTCACATCCTTGATCATGAAATATGAGATTGTATCCTTTGTTGCACATTTGACTTAGACTGAGAATATTGTGCTTGAGACCTTCTACATAGAGAACATCTTCTATCCTAGATTTTCCATCAATGCTTATGTTACCATTTCCATAAATCTTTGCAAATGAATTGTCTTCAAACTTGATTGATATGTCATTCCACTTAACAAGATTGATGAACTTGCTTTTGGCAATTGCCATGTGGCTTGAACAACCACTTTTTATCACCTAGATATTTGTTTCCCCTTGAGCATGAACTATTTTTTGGACAAACATTGAATTTTCAACCTCATAGTTTGTTTCCTCTCTCTTGGAAGAGACATTCTCCTTGACTTGCCCAATAATATCTGTCTTCTAAGTTTTTGATTTTACTAATCCACTTCTACAATATTTGCTATATATCCAACATTGTTGCAGATTTGACATATCACATTGACATCCACTAATGAAGCAAGATAATTCCTACTTAGAAAATTTCTTCTATTCATTTCAAATTTGTAATTCATAGCCTTATGACCGTAATTTTTTTTTGTTGCTATAGGGGTATCCCCGCGACTCAGCCTAGTGTCTAAAGGGCGAGTTGAGGTGAGATAATCCCCTACGGGTGGGCACGACAACCCACAAGCTGGTCCATCGATTAAGCCCGGAAGCGAGAGTTGAACCCGAAACCTATGGGGAGAAAACCCATGACCCAAGCCAACTCCGCTACCCATGCAGGCTAGCCTTATGACCATACTTATTGTAGATGAAATAATAACCAAAAATGCATGATTGAACCTATTTTTGAAGAATCTTCTTTGAGGCATGATTGGAATGAGATTTGCTTCTTTAGGTTTATCAGACTTTGCTTTCTCCAATTCCTTTTTGAGTAAAAGTATTTATTTCTTGAGCTTTGTACATTCATTTGTCTTGGCTTCAATTAGGGCATTTTTTTATTTGTTCTCTTTCCTTGTACATTCCAAGTCTTTAAGAGTCGAAATAAGTTCACCTTCAAAATCAACTTCACCTTCTTCTTCATCCATAGCCTTGTTTGCACCATCAAAGATCACCATGCCCATGAATAGGAATTCTTCTCTTTCATCATCTAATGAGTAGTGATCTACTTCTTCCGAGGAGCTGTAGTCTTCTTTGGAAAGGAGGTTCCTCTTGAAATTATTCCTCCCAAAACCTTTGCTGCTATTTTCATTTTCTCCAAAAGGAAATTTAGAAGCATAATGGCCAGTTCTTTCACACTTAAAACATTTGAAAGGGAATTTACTTTTATACTTTCTTGATCTCTTCTTCAACTTTATTGCAAAGTTTGCTTCTTCTTCCTTAGATTCACTATGTGAACTAGAAGTTACTTATTTATTCACAACTTTGAAGGCAACTTCTCTTTTATGTGTACCTTCAACTTCATTTCTCATCTCATAGAATGTGAGAGACCCAAACAACTCTTCCATGGTAATTTTTTTCAAATATTTGGCTTCTTCAATAGTAGAAACTTTTGAATCAATCTGGTAAGGGAGAGTTCTTAGGACTTTCTTTACAACCACCGAGTTAGTTATTTCTTCACCTAGTCCTCTGATTCCATTAATTGCTTCATCCACCTGAAGCAAATAGCTAGCAATGTTTTCCTTTTCTTTCATCCTTGGATTCTCAAACATTGCTTGATAAGATTGCAATTTTGCTTGCTTTACATTGTCATTTCCTTCATAGATATTTTTTAGTTTATCCCATATCTCCTTGGCTATCTTGCACACTACCTTGATAAAATTTGAATTTGTTAAACCACTCAAGATAGAATTCTTTTCTTTTACATTGTTTTCATGGGCCTTTTTCACATTAGCATTTGTAATAAGATGAACAAGTTCAGTATAATCATCCTTTGCAACTCTCCAAACATCATACCCTAGCGAGGTGAGATAGGATTCCATCCTTACGTTCCAAAAGGCATAGTTGCTTCCATCAAATATTAGTGCTTTAGAAGAGGACTCTTTTTGAGTCATGTGTTCTATTCCAAGATCTAGCTTCAGCTATTAGGCTAAACCAAGGAACCTTGATCTGATACCAATTGTTAGAACACACTGATATACTGAAGAGGGGTGAATCGGTATGTACCACAAATTAATCCAATTCAACTATATCAACCAAATCTTTCTACTACCTTAATAGATAAAGAATCAAACTAAGAAATTCAAAGCATCAACACATAATCATAACAGGCTAGATTTACATGGAAAACCCTAGAAGGGAAAAACCACGGTGAGCAAGCTTCTTGGAACTATTATCCAAATCTAGCATCACAAATTAAAACAAGATTTACAACAAATTTATGGGCTACAACCCAAAGGAATCTACAACTCCCTGAAACAAATTTTGGCTTCAACCAAAGGAGGCTACAACTCCCTACATATTACAACACTTACAGAAAGAGGCTACAACCTTAGTACAACATACTTGATGCAATTTGTTGATCGAACACCACTGCAACAACAACACCCTTCACACTGACATATATCTTCAACACCTTTGCTCAACAACCTTTGTTGTCTTCGATTCACTTCCACACACACATATAATCACAATGTATACCTCCTCACATACACACACTCTTCCACTTTGCAACAAACTTGATATTTAATTTATATGCTCTACAGGCTTAAAAAAGTTTCTCCTTTGTTGGCCAAGATGAAACATGTAACATGAAACATGCAACAACCACAACAAGTCGGCTTCCAACACATCCATGGTAAAAGAAATCAAATGTAGTTCAAACCAAAAGATAAGCAAGACCTATTTTAGCTTTAACACACATCTCCATACTGGCACACACTTCCAAACACTTGATGCAATCCTCTCAACATATCAAGTTGGCTCAACAAACACAAGTAACCTTCCATACGTTAGCTCCAGACCAAAAGCAATACCAGAGAGACCAAATAACATCATGTAGATCAATTTACAAGCATTATATAACATGCAAAAACATTCTCATAGACTCCTTTCACATCTTAGTACTACTTCATGCTAGCACAAACAAACAAACACTGAACCCAACAAATTTGCAAACTTTGAATACACAATCTTGAGATAGAACATTGAAAACCAAACTTGCGATACACCTTAGAACCTGAAACTTGAAATGAGAAAACATACAAATAATCTAAACTTATCCTCCAAGCTACAAGAACACAACTTCAAATGCGAAGAAATGCAAAGCATTCCTTTGACTCTTTTTTACTATAACCACACTGTACTATTGTTCTTCACTTTGCTAGCTCTAGAAACTTTTGCAATATCTTTTATGCATTGAAATCAGGAACATACATACTTCACATCTATCTCTATCTATCTTTCAAACGGCAAGGTCATATCTTCAAATACAAAGGAATTCAGGGCATTCTTTCGAGCTTCTTTAGTGTTGGTATGTGGCGACTGATCATGCTATACTATATAGCCCATGGTATACTGTACACCCCGGCCCCTTGTCCTCGCTGGGGTTCGGGGCCGGGTTGGGCTGGGGGTTCGGGGGCGCAGCCCCCGAGAAAAAATTTGCTTTTTTTTCAAGGCCGTCAAATAAAAGGAAAAATCTCCGAAAAAAAGAAAAAGAAAATCGACTTTGTAAAACCCTAATTCGGTGCTTCTAAAAGCTTGTTAAAAGGGGTTGATGGGGGTTACAAGATGATGAAAAATGCATTATTCTAAAGATTTTGTAATATTAGGTTTTGCAATCGGATAATAAAAAGGCTGGATGGTCAGCAGCTTGGTGGATGTAGCCCAAATTGGGTGAACCACGTTAAATTCTCTGTGTTATGATTTATTCTATGTATGTTTTAGTTTCTCTGTTTATTATTTAAATCTGCATTTAATTGTTAGATATCTGCCATCTCTAACCCTAACAAGTGGTATTAGAGCGAGTTGTGTTTCGATTATCGTCTGTAGGAAAGTCTCACAGTTGAGTGGGAGCAATGGCAGACAAGGGTAAGAAGGTTGAGAAGTTCAATGGGCAGAACTATCAGTTATGGAAGATGCAGATGGAGGACTATCTCTATCAGAAGGATTTATGGCGCTATCGGGAAGGGAAAGCCAAGAAACCTAAGCAGCAATGTCGATGAGGACCGGGAGATTCGATAGGAGGCTCTTGGCGCATTCGCCCATGCCCGGCACAACCGCGGCATTCAATATTACAACAATAAAGACAACTCAAGAGTTGATGGAAACCCTAGTGAAGTTATATGAAAATCCTTCTACTTCGAATAAGATATTTCTTATGAAGTGTTTATTTAATATGAAAATGGTAGAAGGTGGATCAATTACTAATCATTCAATGAGTTTAATATGGTCACCGCTACCAATTAACTCGTAAAAGTAAATTGATGAAGTTAGGGCTCTTTTGATTCGTGTTCTTTGCCTCGAAAAGCTAGAATAGCTTGCAATGGCCGCTAGCACTTCACCGGGTTCGAATACATTGAAGTTTGATGATGTTGTTGGTGTTATTTTGAGCGAGGAAATCAGAGAAAAAAAGCTCACGTGGAACATCCACATCGTAAAAGTGCTGGTTTTGAATGCAAAAGCTAAGGGCAAAACAAAGGAGAGAGGAAACACCTCGAAATCGTGGGAAGTCACGAGAAAAATCAAAGGACAGAAGGTCCCAATCTAGAGAAAAGAGGGATTGCTGGTACTGTGGTAAGCCAGGTCATTTGAAGAAAGATTGTTGGTCTCAGAAAAAGGATGGAGACAACAAGGAAGGAAGCAAAGAGGAAAATATGGTAAGTAATAAACTGGATGAGGATGCTTTGATTCTTCCCCTTGATAATGCCGGATGATTCTTGCATTAAATCTGTGATTTCATGCTACCCCCCATAGAAGTTATTTTTCTTTGATTATGTCCAAGGGGATTTTGGGCTGGTTTATTTAGGAGATAACGAACCCTGTCAGATTGTTGGAAAGGGAAGAATCAAGATTAAGTTGCAGAATGGGAATCATTGGCTACTACGTGAGGTAAGGCATGTTCCAAGGTTAAGCATAAATTTAATTTCAGCAGGGCAACTAGATAATGAAGGTTGTGTTGTTACATTTAGTGATAAAAATTGGAAGGTCACAAAGGGTGCCTTAGTAGTAGCAAAAGGTGTGAAAGTAGGCACCTTATATCTTTGTACAGGACATATTGTTCCTTCTACTTTAATTGTTACAGAAAAGAGTCAATCTTCAGGAATAGTTGTTGTAGTTCAGCAGGTAAAAGATCATACAATTGTTGTGGACTCTAAATCAGCACTATGGCATAATAGACTTGGGCATATGAGTGCAAAAGGTATGAAAGTACTTCATTCAAATAATGTTTTACCAGGTCTAAAATGTGTTAATATGGATTTCTGTGAAAGTTGTGTCTATAGAAAACAAAAGAGAGTAGTTAGTTTTCAAGGATGGGAAGCAAAAAGAAAGATGAGTCTGAGCTTGTGCATACAGATGTATGGGGACCAAATTTCGTGTATCTTCTATGGGTTTCTATTATGTTACTACATTCATTGATGATGCAACTAGGGAAGGTATGGATTTATTTCTCTTAGGCGTAACTGATGTATTTGAAACTTTTAAAAAATGGAGAAGCTTTGGTTGAGAATGAGATGGGTAAAAGGATAAAAATGTCCTCGTGATCTAATAATGGTGGTGAGTATTGCAAAGAAAGAGTTTGAAGATTATTGTTCCTCTAATGGTATTCTAGGTAGAAAACAGCTCCAAGGACTCCACAATAAAATGGAGTGGCTGAGCGCATGAACAAAACAATAATGGAGCGTGCACGGACTATGAGATTGCATGCCGGGTTGCCTTTAAAAATGTGGGCAGAGGCTGTAAACACTGCTGTTTATTTAATCAATAGAGGTCCCTCTAATCCTTTGGGTTGTGGTATTCCAGAGGAAGCATGGAAGGGTAAGAAGGTGAGTTATTCTTTTCTCAAAACCTTCGGTTGTGAAGCATTTGCACATGCAGATTCTAAAAATAGAACCAAGCTTGATGCAAAATCAAAGAAATGTGTATTTGTTGGATATGGAAACATGAATTTGGTTATAGGCTTTGGGATTTTGAAAATCGTAAAATTGTGAGAAGCAGGGATGTCATATTCAATGAAAAAGTGTTGTACAAAGATATGTTGCTGCAGCATGAGAAGAAAGAAAATTATTATGTAGTGTTGGATGATATTCCCAACAATAATGTTTCAGTGGTTCCTCATGCTGGGCAACAATAGCAGCAACAAATACCACAAACTCCTGTTAGACGATCTTCAAGGATAAGTAGACCTCCAGAACGATTCTCTCCCTCTTTGTATACTATTTTGTTAACTGATGCTGGTGAACCAGAATATTACGATGAAACTATGCAAGTGGATACTAAGGTTCAGTGGGAGCATGGAATGAAAGAAAAAATGGACTCCTTGCTGGAAAATCAGACTTGGGATTTATGCAAGTTGCCTGCAGGTAAAAAGGCTTTACCAAACAAATGGATTTATAGGCTGAAAGAGGAGGATGGAGGTAAGAAAAGATTTAAGCAGTTGATTTGTAAAAGGGATTTACCGCAGAAAAAGGGTATTGATTTTTGATGAGATTTTTCTCTGTTGTTAAAATGACTTCCTAGTAGGTATTGTTTTAAGTATTGTGGCTGCTAAAGATTTGCATTTAGAACAGCTTGATGTTAAAATGACCTTTCTCCATGGTTATTTGGAAGAGGAAATATATATGGAACAACCACAAGGATTTGAGGTCAAAGGTAAGGAGAAACTAGTGTGCAGATTGAATAAAAGTTTATATGGCTTGAAGCAAGCACCTTGGCAATGGTATTTGAAATTTGACAATTTTATGGTTGAGCAAGGCTACAGCAGGTGTAATTCTGACCATTGTGTTTATTTAAGAAGGTTGGACAATGGCTACATTATTTTTATGCTTATATGTTGATGACATGCTTGTAACTGGGTCTAACATGGATCTCATAAGTGAGCTAAAACAACAGTTAGCAAAATATTTTGCTATGAAGGATTTGAGGGCAGCAAAACAAATCCTTGGTATGAAAATTTGTAGAGATAGGAAAAACAGAAAATTGTTTTTATCTCGGGCTAATTATGTTGAAAAGGTGTTGCAGAGATTTCATATGGAGAATGCAAAAGCTGTCAGCACACCTTTGCCTAGTCATGTTAAATTGACTAAGGATATGTGTCCAAAGACACAAGAGGAGAAGAAGAAAAAATGTCAAGGTACCATATGCTTGAGTTGTAGGTGAACAATATATGCATACATGGTATACTACGAGGGCGAATATTACACATCTTAGTAGAGTTGTTAGTAGGTATTTGAGTCATCCTGGAGTTGAGCATTGAAATCAGATAAAATGGATTCTCAGGTATTTGAGAGGTACATCCAATAAGTGTTTATGTTTTGGGGGCTCTAATACTGATTTAAAATGCTATGTTGACTCAGATTTGGCAAGGGATATAGATACCAGGCGAAGTACCATAGGTTATGTATTTACAGTTGGTGGGACAGCAGTGAGTTAGATTTATCGATTGCAAAAGGTGGTTGCTTTATCCACCACATAGGCAGAGTATGTTGCTGCAACAGAGGCAGCAAAGGAGATGATATGGCTGCAACTTTTCATGGATGAGTTGGGAAAACAACAGGATGGAAATTACTTATTTATAGACAGTCAGAGTGCTATACATCTTGCAAAGAATTCTGCCTTACATTCTAAAACAAAACACATACAATTGAGATATCATTTCATTCGGTCGGTGTTAGAAGATGGACAGGTCAAGCTGGACAAGATACATACAGATGTCAATCCAGCGGATATGTTTACGAAGGCGGTGCCAAGGGAGAAGCTGAGCTCCTCTTTAGCTTTGGTTGGCCTTCAAGGTTGAATTAAAGTATAACAAAGCAGCAGGGTCCAAGGTCTTTATTTCTAGTGGGAGCTATCAGTGCAGCAGTGTTGTCCAGGATCAGTCTCCAAGTGGGAGGTTGTAATGATGTGGAGCCTGATCAGTCTCCAAGTGGGAGATTGTTGGTATGTGGTGACTGATCTTGCTATACTGTATAGCCCATGGTATACTGTACACCCCGGCCCCCTATTCTGGGCGGGGGTTCGGGGGTGTAGCCCTCGAGAATTTTTTTTTTTGCAGTTTTTTTTTGCGTCGTTAGCGAAAAAGGAAAAATCTCTGAAAAAGAAAGAAAACCGACTTTGTAAAACCCTAATTCTGGAAGCTTCTAAAAGCTTGTTAAAAGGGGTTGGGATGGGGGTTACAGTATGATGAAAAACGTGATTATTCGCAAGATTGTAATAGGTTTTGCACTGGATAATAAAAGTATTGGATGGCTGCGGTTTGGTGGATGTAGCCCAGATTGGGTGAACCACGTTAAATTCTCTGTGTTATGATTTATTCTATGTATGTTTTAGTTTCTCTGTTTATTATTTAAATCTGCATTTAATTGTTAGATATCTGCCATCTCTAACCCTAACATTTAGTACAACTTCACGAGCCTTTGACTGCATGAAACTTTACATGATTTCTTTCATCAATGCTTTACATAAAAGAGACAAAGAATACAACTTTCACACTAGCATAGACAAAAATTACAACTCTTTACATCAAAAGCAAGAAACCACAACTTCTACATATTAGTATACACTTCAACCTGTCAAATTTCACCTATTCATGAACAATAGAAGATATGATACAATGTGTACAACATGCTCATGACATTCATCACCATATCTTTCTCCTTATAATTCTTCCAATCATCACTCCTTTGCTCCACATGAAACCTTCTACAATACTGATCCGGTGGATATTTTCAGTGAAAATTGAAGTTTCTTCATTCTCTCCAGAATCTGCACCACTAGAAAGAGCTCAACGTCCTGATTCCAATACAACTCGAACGGAGTGAAAAGGAGTTCGTTTGCACAAGTTATGGCCAGTCAAAGGCAGGGTCAAACTGGGATCAAAGGGCGTCCAGAAGGCAAAAAAATGATCATCTCAGAAAATGATGGAACCAACATCATCACAAAGAGCTTGTCGAGATGATTCTGATGGCGTTCATTTCATCGAAATCCGACATCGTATGCAAGAGTTATCAGCGATCAAAGGTTTAAGTTGACTTTTGATGTGGACCGTACGGATGCTGACGCCAGCAATCAATCCGTACTATACAGAATACAAGTGGATGAATCCGAGTGTGGCACGTGGCGGCAGAGTCATCGTACGGAACCAAATCAGATCGCAACACGTGTCCTTCTATACACACAGTCAGCATCGACGTGGCAGGTACAGTTGGTAGTTGAGTCAGCGTACAGTCAGCACACGTGGACATACCCGTCAGCACTGTCCTCGTCAACAGCCACATCATCGAAATCAGCCATTCTGAGCTCGCCACGTGGCACCCTCCTGGTGCGACACGTGGCCCTGTCTCCCATGTTTGCCGGCGGATTCAAATTTGCTAGTTGGTCTGTTTGTTAAAAAAGGTTGTTAAGGATTCGAACCCTTAACCTCTGGTCACCGAAAATTCTGCCCGACCGTTGTGCCACAGCTGTCGCACTTAACTATATTTGTATAGCGGTTTGTTTTGTTATTGTTTTGTTTGAAATTCGCGAAAGAAAACAATGGCCGGTGGTTTGAACCCGCAACCACCGACCCAATAAAATCTTTTATAACCAATAAGCCATTCGATGGCTTTAACATATACTTGGCATCGGTTTCTTTTGTTGAAACCACAAACTGAATGCTTTAAAATATAAACAAACCCTCCAATATTCAAAACAATAATCCTTTCATAGGGTTAGTTAAAACCACCTAGAGCCGAGTGAAGTATTGAAGGGCTTAAATAATTTTTAAAAAGATTATTAAGGATATTTTGAATATTCCTATGTAAAAATGGAGGGATAAGGTTGTTTTAGTAAATCTTATGGTTTTTCCTTCATATGGAAAACAAAATTGTATTTAAAGGGTGGTATAGGGAGGTGTCAAGCTAAGTGTGATTTGAAGAAAATTCTCAAGAGAAACAGGTGACAGGTGTTTTGAAAGAAGAGTTCTAAGGAGATTTTTCAAGCCATTTTTCGTACGACAGAGTATTGTTATGCTGCCGGAGTGCTTGAAGGAAATGGTCTCGGTGCATTGTAACTGATTTCTGGAGATTAATCGGATCGGTTGTACTCTATTGGAGCCGACCCAGAGATGTAGTCACGTTTGTGGCGAACTCCGTAATCAAACTCTGTTTGCATCTCTCTCTTTTTTTCTCTCACCTTCTTTCATTCTGTTGTTATCACCTCGTCATTTTAATTATTGTGATTATTTCAATGAGTTAATTTTGTTCTAATTAACTTGGATAAATCATTGTAAAAGTTAAGTATTCAAATTTTGCAAATAGTCTAGATCCTATACAGATCAAGTTGGTATCAGAGCTCAGTTGACTATTATTGCAGTTGTTTTCTTGAATGCTAACGAGATCCAGGATTCAAAAGGGCGAAGGCAAGCTCGAAGACTTTAATCCTAAGATTGGGAAGCGAAGAAATTTTCCAAAGATGTCTGTGTCTGGAATGGAGGTTCCTGAAGAAATCAGTGAGCAAGAGTTTCGAAGAGCATTCCTCAAAATGAAGGCTAAGGTGGACATTCTTTTTCAAGAGAGACAAGAATGGAAGGAACGTGAAGGAGGTTCGTCGAAGCAAGAAGATCGCAAAGACAAGAAAGGGAAACAACATGGAGATGGTGGCAGGCAACCAGATCCACCATTTTCTTCTTCTCCTCCCTCTTCTCCCTCTTCTCCTTCTTCTCCTCATTCTACTTCTTTTAATCCTTTCAAGAGTGGGTATAAGCCTAAAATTAAGTTGGATGTAAAATTTGACTTGCCTAAATATTGTGGTGAACTTAATGCTGAAAAATTGGATGATTGGATTCAGCAAGTAGAAGTCTACTGTAGAGTCCAAAACCTATTAGATGATGTTGATAGGATCCAATTAGCTCTCTTCGGTTAGGAGGTATAGCTTTAACCTGGTGGGAGAGTAAGACTAAGGTAGAAGTTTCACAACATGGTAGAGTCAGTTTAACTTGGGCAGAGTTTGTTAATGCTCTTAAGAAGCAGTTTTATCCCTTAGGACATATGCAACAGTTAATGATGGACTGGCAAATGTTTAGGCAAGGGAAAGGTCAAACTGTCCAAGAGTACACCCATGAATTTAGGAAAAGGGCTATTGCTTTGAATGTTCCTTTGTACACCCAGGACATGTTGATGAAGTACATAGGAGGTCTACATTCCTACCTTAGACATTCCATTCTGGTTTTGAACCCTTGTAATTTGGATGAAGTGTCAAGCTACACACTTAGAGTCAAGGGGTAAAGGATCTTTTATTGATAAGTTTGATAATGATGTAAAGAAATCTTCTAAGGTTGCACAGACAGGGAAAGGAAAGAAGACAGCTACAGTCAAGAAGGATGATAAGCTTTCTTGCACTCATTGTGACAGGAAGGGTCATGATGAAGAAAATTGTTGGCAGTTGCATCCAGAACTGAAGCCTAAGTGGGCTCAGAAACATAATTAGAAACAGAAAGGTAAGGAGAAAGCCACAAATGTTGTTCTGGATCTTGGTTCAGATTCAGATGATGAGACTAAGATAACAGCTATGGGTTTGAAAGGTAAAGCTCCTATTTCCAGTGTTTCTGTTCATAGTTGTGCTTCTTCATCTAAAGTTAATGATGTCTCTGAAGATATGAAAAGGAATGAGCTATTTCATTTAAGGGTTGTTGCTAAGAACACTAAAATTGATGCACTCATAGATAGTGGTTCTCAAGTGAACTTAATTTCAGAAAGTATTGTAAAGAACTTGGGATTGAAAACTACACAACATAAGAAACCTTATCCACTAGGTTGGATTTGTGAAAATGATAAGCTGCAAGTAACAAGACAATGCACCTTAAGATTCACAATCACTAGTAAATTTGTGGATGAAGTACAGTTTGATGTAGTTCCATTGGATATCTGTGGAATAGTGCTTGGTAGCCCTTATCTTTATGACAGAAAAGCAATTTTCTACGGAAAAGAATCATTATCACTTGTTTAAAGATGGCATTCAGTATATTGTACATTCTCACAGGATTAAGACTGAACGTTTTGCAAACACAGGTTAAAGAGGGTAATTAATGCAAGTAAAGAGTTAACTCTTATGTCTGTCAGTACAGGTGGTTCTACACTTGAACTTGGAGTAGCTAACCAGGGTCAGATGTTGCAGGATGCACCCGCAGTACAACATGAGGGAATGATGATTGAAAGCATTGATGGTTCCTTGGGTAAAAATGTCCCTGTTGTAAAGGATCGAATTTTTGTTGATTTGTTCTCTTTCATTTCTGCATTGTTGTTCAGCTTGATGCTAGTCAATTTTTGTTGGTTAGTGGCTACGACAATTGATGTAGATGCTTATGGAAGTGATATAATAATGTTTATGTTCAACAATGTTATTGTAGTCTTCATTGTGCTTGTGAGCTAGGTATGCAAATGTACAGAGGATACAGGACAAGTGGGGAGGCCAAGTCCTCACTTATTGTCAGAGTAAATGTCACTTTTGGAGGTCCAAAAGGTCTTCAATGGGGAGGCCTGATCCGGTGGATATTTTCAGTGAAAATTGAAGTTTCTTCATTCTCTCCAGAATCTGCACCATTAGAAAGAGCTCAACATCCTGATTCCAACGCAACTCGAATGGAGCGAAAAGGAGTCTGTTTGCACAAGTTATGGCCAGTCAAAGGCAGGGTCAAACTGGGATTAGAGGGCGTCCAGAAGGAAAAAAATGATCATCTTAGAAAATGATGGAACCAACATCATCGCAAAGAGCTCGTCGAGACGATTCCAATGATGTTCGTTTCATCGAAATCCGACATCGTATGCGAGAGTTATCAGTGATCAAAGGTTTCAGTTGACTTTTGATGTGGACAGTACGGATGTTGACGTCAGCAATCAGTCCGTACTATACGAAATACAAGTGGACGAATCCGAGTGTGGCACGTGGCAGCAGAGTCGTCGTACGAAACCAAATCGGATCGCGACACGTGTCCTTATGTACACACAATCAACATCAACGTGGCAGGTACAGTTGGTAGTTGAGTCAGCGTACAATCAACACACGTGGACATACCCGTCAGCACTGTCCTCGTCAACAGCTACGTCATCAAAATCAGCCATTTCGAGCTCGCCATGTGGCCTTGTCTCCCATGTCTGCCGGCGGATTCAAATTTGCTAGTTGGTTTGTTTGTTAAAAAAGGTTGTTAAGGATTCAAACCCTTAACCTCTGGTCACCAAAAATTCCACCCAACCATTGTGCCACAACTGTCGCACTTAACTATATTTGTATAGCTGTTTGTTTTGTTATTGTTTTGTTTGAAATTCGTGAAAGAAAACAATAACCGGTGGTTTGAACCCGCAACCACCGGCCCAATAAAATCTTTTATAACCGATAAGCCATTCGATGGCTTTAACATATACTTGGCATCGGTTTCTTTTGTTGAAACCACAAACCGAATGCCTTAAAATATAAACAAACCCTCCAATATTCAAAACAATAATCCTTTCATAGGGTTAGTTAAAACCACCTAGAGTCGAGTGAAGTATTGAAGGGCTTAAATAATTTTTAAAAATATTATTAAGGATATTTTGAATATTCCTATGTAAAAATGGAGGGATAAGGTTGTTTTAGTAAATCTTATGGTTTTTCCTTCATATGGAAAACAAAATTGTATTTAAAGGGTGGTATAGGGAGGTGTCAAGCTAAGTGTGATTTGAAGAAAATTCTCAAGAGAAACAGGTGACAGGTGTTTTGAAAGAAGAGTTCTAAGGAGATTTTTCAAGCCATTTTTTGTATGACAGAGTATTGTTATGCTGCCGGAGTGCTTGAAGGAAATGGTCTCGGTGCATTGTAACTGATTTCTGGAGATTAATCGGATCGGTCGTACTTTATTGGAGCCGACCCGGAGATGTAGTCACGTTTGTGGCGAACTCCGTAATCAAACTCTGTTTGCATCTCTCTCTTTTTTTCTCTCACCTTCTTTCATTCTGTTGTTATCACCTCGTCATTTTAATTATTGTGATTATTTCAATGAGTTAATTTTGTTCTAATTAACTTGGATAAATCATTGTAAAAGTTAAGTATTCAAATTCTGCAAATAGTCTAGATCCTATACAGATCAAATACCATTCTGTTGACATCAATGACAACACATGCAACATCAACACCATTAGGGCTTGATTAAAGACTTGACAATAAACCTTATCACCTCTTTTGAATCCTTGGCTTCCAAGAACATTACTTAGTATCTATGCATTATGATAAGGAAGAGATCTCCCAACATTATTCACATTGCATGAATCATAATTTGAGCACTAATTTTGAAAACCTTCCCTAAATTTGCCTCTTCTTTACTATTCACGTCATTGTAGTATCTGTCATCTCAAAAGAGTAAATGCAACATGGTTACAAATGAGGAATGACAATAATAATTCCACTTCTCATTCTCTCCTCATATCTTTATATAATAATGCAAGTACCAAAGCCACCATTGAAGAACATTCAAATTTCAATTCACATGCGTAGCCGCCTTTCTCACTACCATTTTAAAGGGCTTGTACTCCTCATTGAATGATTCTATTATTAAAATGATTTGAACCCAGTTTCTTTCACTTGTCTAAACACTTGTCAATTGATAGGCTATCGTAAGGTCCTAACACTTTAGTTAGAAATATATCAATTAAGTCAACCAGGCAGTGTTCAAATGCTGTATGCAATAGGGAATGTCTTGGTCATCTCTCTTAGATTTTCCGAATGTTTAAAATGGTTGTAAAACAAAAATAAAACTAGAAATCCACTAAACTAGAAAGTATGAGATTGTTTAAACTAGAAAGCATGAAATTCTTATTCTAGAAAGCATGTAAATTTCTTAAGAATTAACACTTGTAGTTAAACTATAAAATTTAAATGAAAGCAACTAATGCTAACGACTAACTGTTGACATAAAATACACTTAATGACCTGTAACTAACAACAAGAGTAGGTGCTATGAAATTTCAAAGTAACATAACTTAAAGATTGCAAACTTGAAACTACGACTTGCAAGAGTACAAAGCTCGACACAAAATAACATTCATCTAAATTTAACATGTACAAAATGAAAGTAATAGTATTAACAAAAGAAATAGTTATCTACTCTATGAGATCCCTTGAGTGGACAACTCTCAGGTGTTCCTATGATTAACTTAGATCACACGTGGTATTTTCTCATCTTCAAAGTAAATCCATCCATGATACTTCCATTACACAGAACTATCAACTCAGAATAAGACTAGCAAAGTTTATTTTATTCATATCATAAAAAGTGTAACACAAAGACATAGTTCAAAGCATATCATAACAACATAATGGTAACCTCTTGTCTTGGTAGTTACCATATTTATACTACTTACAGAATCCTATATTTTAGATGGCAGTAGATCACCATTGAAAAAGTCTTTTAACATAATTATAACTGACTAACTTATTAGATGTTCGTGACATAAAAACATAATAAAGGCTTGGGATGGAGCCATAAAGTCTTAAACAAAAAGTTGAACACAAAGGTTTAAAGGAAATGGTTGCACTTTGCACGTCTAAATTTTTGGCGCCTAAACTCCTGATGCTTTAACTCCAACTTCTTGAAGTCTGCTCAAAGTCCACTTCATTCTTCGGTCGTGCAGAAGTCCTGCACAATGACTTGAAATCTATACCATTAAATCAACATTAGCTAGCTAATTTCAATCAATTTAAGTAATAAAAAACTATACATTATTTCATAAAAAGTAGACAATTATTGATTCTAAAGATAAGCAATTGGCAGGGCTAAAGTGATTGGTAAGAACAACGAAGGATATTTAGCTTATTATAATCATGAAGTTATTCATATGTCATCATCATCCAACTACCACGTCTTAATATCAATAGAAAAATTCACCAACTTATTTGCAGAGTATTATTCTATCTATACACAGTCGATTTTATAATCTTCCAAACGATCAAGGAGAGGAAAATTTGAGTTAAAATCCCATTTATTTTCTAATTTAAATAACCCTTCTTTCTTATGATATTAACATTGATCATGAAATCGTACTCCACTTGCATCTTCTTTATGACAAAACTCTTGCACATTTGATGTTCCAAGAGTAGTCCCTGACCCTTCACTTTGTTGTGTGTTCCAACAACTAACCTCAATGATGCAACTCCAATTGTCAATCCATCATGATTTCTTAAGATACATCCTCCCCTAGAAGCACTAAGGTTTCCCTTAGAATCTCCATTGAAGTCGAGCTTATTCTTGCCATTAGGTGTTGCAATCCAACCTCTTCTAGACCTCAAGAAAGATGTTGAATTATACCAACCAGGTCCATGAAATGGAGGTTAAAAAATACATTTAATGCCGAACAAATAATTTTTTTAAAGTAACATCCACAAGACTAAAGAGTATATTGTTGCAGCTGATTATTCAAGGATTATTTGCTTATGCTAAATGCTGGCTGATTAATTGCTTTACCAAGGACTTGGTAAAGAAAAGTGTTTTTTGAAAGTTTAGTCCTTAATTCGTAGTTAAGGAAAAGCAGAAGAAACGCCAAATCTTTACGTGTTTTGGAAGTGCGAATTTAGTTGGAGACCACGTAGAAGTCAGCATATGGGCCATAAAATCTTATCGAGGGATGCACAATGATCATTGTGCTGGTACACGGCACCTGCCGTCGGATATAAGCAAAAATAGAAGTCAGCAGTTCCCTCAAGCGTGGTCGTTCCTATTCTCACTAAATAAAGTCAACAATGGAAAGTCATTCAATTGACAGAGAAGCAGAGCGGATCGCTATTTTAGTGGCGGCCAGGGCAAGCATAGAACTCCTGTACACCGGGTGCCGTCTTTCTTGTCTGCTCAAGCTCCGCTGACAAAAAAATATTTCGTTGTTTAAAAATATCGTTTACATATTTCAGGGCTGCATTCAACTCCGATTCTGGTTAAATTGGGGGGGCGTAGTTTTAGGTGAATGACTGGACTATAAAATGCATTGGTGGAGTAAATCCGCTTCAGCTTCCAAGGACAGTGGTCGTAGGTGTAAATCGAAGGGTAGTTTTGGGGAATTGTTAAAGAGTCGCATAGATAGAGAGTGCAAGAGCAATGGCTCTTCCATGAAAGAGCAAGGGCAAACAAATGGCCCGCATCTCACCAGGACCAGAAAATTGCGGCACGTTACTGATGAGGAATTGGCAAGCAGCTCCCCCAACAATTGGGGTGGCTCTGGTAGAGCCGTCCCTTTGCCCCTTCCTTCGCCCAAGCAGAGGAAGATGGTGACTGGGGACGAGGGGCCGGTGGAGGTTTGGGATTCGCCTTCCAGTGATGAGTCAGAGGAGAGCTTCCAGCGCTCTGGCACGCCGAGGTGTAAGGTTGGCCAGCTTCAAGTTGATGCCGAGACAAAGGCTTCACCCCATGGGTATTTTTTTATCTCTTCATCTTGGCGATGGATTATGGAATGTGAACCTAAACGTAGATGAAAATCACGTATAACAGTTTTTTTTAAAGCTTACTGCTCGTCCCCTTTGTGTTTATTTCTCTTCTCTTATCTGATTTCCACTTTTGCACAGCCTACTATTCTTCCCCTTTTATCTTTAATTCTCTTCTTTTTATACACCTTTCGCTTTTGGTACACATAGCTTTGTTTAAAACATAAAACAGAATGTCCCGGATTGTACGTTGAAGAAAGAGAGTGGTATTTTCCAATCCTTTTGTGTAAATAGTCGCCTATGCCAAGATTTTCTCACCTATGAATTGAAACGAATTTGCGTTTTGCTGGTTATTTGTTTTTGTGATTTTTACAGAAAATTGTTCTGGCCCTTAACAATCCTGAAATTTCTGTTTGGCTTCATTACTGACCATCTATGATCAAGTTACTGGGCACAAGGATGTGGTGATTTTTTGTATTAGTTTTTCTGCACCTTTCGACAATATCATGTGGTGATTTTTTGTATTAGTTTTTCTGCACCTTTCGATAATATCTGAGGTGTTAGCAAATCATTAATCCAATGGTTTATTCCTCTTTATGAATTACAATATCAGAGGATGCTTGTTTTGAGTTTTCCTTTCAATAGGCACGAGAGTTGACAAAAACATATAGAAGTTCCCAGAAATTAATATGAAAATTAAGATATTGGAACCAAATCAAATGACCAGGGACTATTTTCCTTAGTTCAAGTGTTTGACAAAGCGTTGAATGCAAAATTTCAGAACTGGAAACTCAAAATGTGGAAGTTAATTTTAAACACAACTATTGTATCTTGACTAGTCCTGATATATACACCTGCTCCATAAACTTCCCACTCAGTGAGCCTAATATGTTGTCTCTACCCAAGAAAACACTTTGGGTATGTCTTGTCCCAAGTTTTCATATCTTTTACACTCTAGCAACAAGTGTTACCTTTTTCTGTTTCTTTTGAGTTAGAAAAGACGGTTTCTCTCCTTCCCCCCTAAGAAATGCATGTTCTATTAATCCATAGGCAAAAGATCTACATCAGCTGACCATTATGATTACAAGCTTGTAAGCAACTGGGCCTGTGCCTAAATAAATCTGTCAAGCTCAGCTTGCACCCTCAAAGCCAACTCTTGCGTAAAAAGTTGCAGCTTTCTCATACGAAGTGGGGAGATATCTTCCTGAAGAATGACTTTGCACCATCCTTTACAAAGGGAACTGGTTGCTGTTAAACTGAATAGTGAATTGCCATAAAATTTTGCAGAGGTCCAGTAAAAATACAAATTGAGGTTAGTTGGTAACCAAACCCAAAATCCTTTAGCTGTTTCACACTTCCAGAACCTATGTCAACAGTCTACTCTAATCCTACGCACAATGCAAAAATTATCTGCAATACCCACCTTGCACAACTGTGTTTTGACACCTAAATCTTGATGCATAACTAGCCATCCAAACACCTTGTGTTTGAAGGAGGCTTTTGCTTTCCAAATGACTTGCATCACCTTCACCATCTCACATCAGGTTCCTTGATTTGCTACTGCTTATTCAACCAAGGGGCAATTGCATTAAAATGTATCACCTGATTATACATGTCCTTTGTTTTTATAGTTGTTGAAGGATTTTCCAGAACTCCACTTTCAATCCATCCAATATGGATGTGAACTTATATGAACCAGATATGGAACTGATAAATGAAATAAAAAGACCGTCAGCAAATATCAATAGGACCCAGAAATGAAAATCTATGTTTATTTTAATATATAGAAATCTGAAAGCTTTAAAAAATCGTGCCCAAGAACAAAGCAGAAACAAGGAAGTAGAAAATCATACTTAAAGCCTTGGAACTGGTAAAAGAAATACAAAAAGTTACAATCAAGTATTAATAAGACATGGAAACAAAAATATGTTTTTCTTTTTCAATTACAAAAATCTCAAAGCTTTAGAAATTCATTCCAAGAAACATGATAGAAAATTGAAATTAGAAAATCATGCTTGAAGCCTTTTTATAAGGCCCACAGGCTTACTTATTCTAAAAAAATACATATTTATTTGCCACCTGTGGGGTCAGTTTACTGTATCTGAAATATTTCTTACATTGAACCTGATTCATTTTGCCACTTGTAGGGTCGATTCGTCGTAACTTACATATTCTGGATATTGAATACATAATTGAAATGTAACTGACTACATTATTGATTACTACATGAATGATGAGTAACCGATGTAATTTTTGGAAACTGATGGCTGCAGCAAGACATAATTGATATATTTCTTCATATCTGATCTATTTCTTCAAAACCGTTTTATTCTTGCATAACTAATCTATTTTTGCATTAGGTATTATTCATGCATATTATATTAGAGATACCAGTGTTTAACATTGGGGTGTATTTTCTGGCATCGTGACATGTACTCTGTTATTGCAATTTGAAGAGACAATTTTCAGGAATCTTTTTACACAACTCTTGAAAAGCACATCAACATCTGAGCTCTACTTAATTCCCATCAAGAGCACCACTGCTACCCGTTATTGTTACAAAGTTTTCCCCAAGTAAACAAGCCCTTCCTTGCCCACTTTTTGCCTTGAAAAAGTGACAAGGATGATGCTCTCTGCAAGCAATTCCCTCAAGTTATCTTTTCACATTGCAACGTTGCTGGTATTTGCTACTTTAAAGTTACATTATCAATTGGTTCCTGCCTTCCTTTTGCCTAAAAAGAGCAACAAAGAAGATATTTTTTTGCAACCAATCCCCGCAGTTTCTTTTCACATTGCAATATTGCTGGTATGCACTACTTTAAAGTTATGATATCAATTGTTTCCTCTAGAAGGCAATGCTATAAAGAATGAAGTCTATTATAAGTAAATTATGAGATTGTAACTAGAAACATGTTATTTATAACTTAGGGAATGCACTTAGTTGTGCTGACTATTATATAGTGCTCTTTGGCATGTTTTTATATCAGACGTTGTTAGCAATGAATGTCTTTACCTATTTTTTGTCTTTTCACCTGTTCTCTTCATTTATTATGGTGGACTTTATCTTGGATGTTTAACTCAACCTACTTTTGATATTCTTTTTCACCTTAATTTTTGTCTTCTATTTTTTCCCTTGATCTTTATTATTATTTCTTTTTCACCTTATTTTGTTGGGCTTGGTAAGTTGCTTGTCCATACCTCTTGATCTTTATTCAATTCTGTCATCTCTAAAATTTATCGAGGACAGATTTGTTAGGAAAAGTATTCGGGTATGTAGTTCCTCCTCTGCTAGCATGGGAGGCTTTCCTTAACAAAAACACCTGCAAAAAAATACAATGATGAAATTTACAAGCTTACATGCATATTTACAGGAAAATAGAAAAGATTTGAGAAAAATAGGCATGCATGATTGTGAAATAAAAGAAAATAGGAAGATGCCCCTTAGACTAATGTAGAAATCTAGAGTGAACCAAAAAACTTGTTGTCCATATAACACAATGACAAACAATCATGCAGAAATGGCATGGGGAATCCACACAAGCAATGCATGAAGATGAAGAACACAAGGAAGCATGAAAATCTTCCAAGTATTAAACTTTCATTTCCCTGTCACTAGGCTTTGACTACAAACCAAAACTTAACAATGTCTGCTTGCATTAGATAATCCACATTATATACAAGGGGAACCTCAAGCTCTACTTATTATAAGAAGAGGTAGTTACGTGAGAGTAACTAACAAGTATCTTCTTTACAATTAACTAAATAGATACTTTTATTCATAACTAACGAACAATAAAAACCCTAAATATATCACTTTAACTAACTTTAAGGGATAGCACCTAAAAAAATAGTCACTTTGAATGATTGCATTATAATTTATAAGGGCATCAGCCAAAGTCTGAAATTCCTTCAAAGGAATCATAAGGCGATCAATCTTCATCTAACTTTGCTGTGGTCTCAATCCTATCAAAAAGGTGTTGCCCTATCACAAAATTTCTTCACGTGCTAAGCAACTACTATAATGGTGCCAGATCAAGGGTCACAAATTCCCTTGTGCAAACACTTTTTCTGAGTGATAATGAGACTGACTTACCTTAGATATTTCATTTTTTGAGTTTATGTCATCAAGACAAGCATATCAATGGTTGCATCACTTGGATGCTCAAGAAAACATTTTAGATGGTCTTCAACCTGCAAGAATGCTTCCTCTTTGCATACCGTGGAGAAAATGTTACCGAGTTCTTGCTCAGTATCCATAGTCATACCATGAGACTGAATCATCTGCTTAACATCATCAAGGTGAGCTTGATTCTCATTTTCTTAGAGGAGGGCTTTGTTAGAACTTTCTAGATTGTTACTGTTGAAATACCATGGTTTAAAACTAACGTTGCATTATGATATTCAATCTCCATTTGGGATCTTTTGAAAATATGCATAGGTGAACTAACCATTGCCTTGAATTCCATTTGTAGCCGATATAATTATTCAAACAACTTATGATGTTCATCATTTAGAGAGATTCATATTTTATTGCAATGATTGGGTAGCATCTGAACAAGATTGGAATGATTCCATCAAGTTATTGGTTTTGTTAGAAGAAAAATCTTCCAAGGCTGCCTTGTAAGCAGTCCACTGAAAGGATTTTAGATATAAAAAAAACCAGTTTTTTGTGGAAGGTGATTTAATTAGTAAGCCTTTTGACTGGATTATTGATGAAAATGTGTTTTCTTGAGTCTTGGCTAAAGTCTTGCAGCAAAGGATTTCCTATCTACAATGTATACTTATAAAAATCAAAGGGCAAGGCCCCTAAAGAGGAAATTCCCAATGAGGAGGAAATCCCAAACATTCTAAAATCTCTGGGATCTTTGAAAGGTCAGTCTGCATCCCTATGGAGGCATTTTCCCACACTTGTGGAATACATGAGTCAAAAATGGTTATGAGATAATGCTCCTATGCAACTGAACACCGAGCACCTTCATGTTCTCTACTAAATAGTAACTATCAATAGGATAGGGGCAAGCAATGTTAAAGACAGATGTGGTTGTCCTTTTCTAATGCACTCAGAAGGTGCACTTTGAAGAAGTGGGGCTTACTAAGGACATGAGTGACATCCTCAATAGGCCTCCTCACTGAGTTGTTTATGAGGTAAAGGGTGGGAGGCGTAGATGGGAATGCAAGAGATAGTCGTAACCAATGGGATTGGGCTTCTTCAAATGACAAATGAACCACTTCATTCAGCAAATTGGGCACCCCAAAGCATGGAGCCTCTCATGCGCAGTTGACAACATGCAATTGTCATTTACTGAGGATTAGCTGCCCATGATAGGGCCATGCTTACTATTTGACTTTTGTTATTTAATGCTATGAATTAAAAACAAGAACTTTGGTTTCTTTTTGACTCATCTTGTATAGTAGATGCTTTCCATGTTAGTTGCCTTTAGGCTTTGGTTGTATTTCAGTTCCTAGGGTGATGATCTTAGTGGTGGTTTTTGGCCATTTTGTCTAGTAGGCTGTTTTCATTTGTAACAAGGTGTTTGTTCTTGAGGCTGATCACTCTATGTACTTGAGTGATATAGTATATAATAGAAGGATGGTTTAACTATTCTTTCCTTAGCACTGTGTTCAAAATCATATGGTGCAGACCCATCCAAAACCCCCAACTCTCCAAGTAAATAGCATTCATTTTTTACCAATTCAATCACTGGCCGGGTAAATGCAATCATACAATATGCATTGAACAAGGGCTATGTTGTGAGGTACAAAAGGGAAGGCTACACAAAACTTGATGTTTGGATGAAGAGAAAATAAACAGATGAAACAGAATTATTTGCATTCCTCCATATACTCTAGGACATGTATTGAATAAATATAACACCTAATGAAAATCAAAATTGAAACTCTTGTCATATCACTACAATAATTTATATATAGCATGATACAATTACCATTATCTAGCCTGAAAGAAGGACCAAATGATGCTCTTTCAATGAGGCAGAAAGTGGGTTAAGGTACATATAGAAAACTTTCCTACCACCTCTCTGTAAAGTTTAAACAGGAACAATTTGGAATCTAGGCAATAGTGAATAGTCAAATAATAGATTAAGTCATATATCTTGTACGAGTATGTATACTAATAGGTTGGAAGACTGCTATGGCATAGTTAAGGCCATTTTAGTGGGGTGGATTAGTTTGAAATACCAGTGAGCCACTAAGGCAAAATATGTTTTTGCCATTCTAGAATATGTAGTATTTCCAAATAATTGAAATTAATAAATACCACTTTTAACAAGCAAAAAGACATTATAGAATGGCAAAAAGTAGAAGAACGCTATTGTGCCTGATATAATTCATTATCAATAGGCCAAGTGTTAAGATGGCATTGCAAAACAAATTAATATGAGATTGAAAGGCTACTCCAATCACAGAAACAACATCCATTATAATTTTGGCAAAGACCAAACTTAATGTCCAAATTTCTAACAGTAGACACAATAATATCCAATAGAAATGGACAATATAATTGTCTGAGAATTTGTTCATCACAAATTTTTGAGGCTTAATCTGCATCATACACCAAAAAGTTGAGCTGCTTTTAAGTCACATTATGAGTATCAGTAATTGTCTGTCCCAGCATCCTTGTAGAAGTCAAACTTCTTTCAGGTCCAAGTCAGTCTCTCTCATACTTATGAGAGATCTTTTGCCACTACAAACATAAAACAGGCAACGGTGGTTTCTAGTGGATCCCCCCAGTCGAAAACTGGAAGTGGGCAACTTAGTAATATGTCAACTTGAAAACCTTTCTCAGGCAGCTTGACAGAGATATCTTTACATCTGCATCAAAGACAATCTATTCACTGCAGGTTACTTCAAAAACAACACAAAAAGCATAGCTCAACCAAGAAAATAATTATTTCCCCAATGGCAAGAAATAGTTGCTGAACAAATTTGATGTTCAATTTAAGGATTGTTTGTGATTTCACTGCAAAAGAAGAGGATTTACTGACTTCTTCCCGCTAGAGCTCATGCTAGAAGAGTTGCTGAAATTGGATCATAGAGCATGAAAGAAAGGCTGTGATAAAGGCTGTGATACTTTCACTGCATCAGTTTTTGTTGAGAAGTCACCCTACTGTCCTTAACACTCTACCCTATTTGAGGTGTGTAGAGTTTTTTCCTTAAGTTGTTCAGCTTGTGTTCTCATAGTGATGGCACAACAGTGACAGTAGCAGATTCAGACCTGTGCTTAGCAGAGAGACCAACATGGAGAGGAAGTTATATAGAAGAATAAGGCCCTGCTATGTAGGAAGTCTTCTTTGAGATTAGCACCCAGTTAACTATTTGAGACTTGAGAGATTTGTAGATGTAACTTCGTCTCTGCTACTTTCATTAGGAGTTATTAGTTGTTAGACTAAGTTGATTGTTCAGTCAAACTGAGTATCACTCCAGTGAATAGTTAGCATAACTCAGAGTTTTACTTGTAGCATTATCTCGTAACCATTTTTAGACTCATGTATTCCACAAGTGTGGGAAAATGCCTCCACAGGGATGCAAAATAACCTTTCAAAGATCCCAGAGATTTTAGAATGTTTGGGATTTCCTCCTCATTGGGAATTTCCTCTTTAGGGGCCTTGCCCTTTGATTTTTACAAGTATACATTGTAGATAGGAAATTCTTTGCTGCAAGACTTTAGCCAAGACTCAAGAAAACACATTTTCATCAATAATCAAGTCAAAAGGTTTACTAATTAAATCACCTTCCACAAAAAAACTGGTTCTTTTGATCTCTAAAATGCTTTCAGTATGCAGTGGATCAAACAGACATTTAATCATATCCAGATACGCATTAGTTTCATATAAGATATTTTTGAATGATGGTCTATGACTGTTTCTTCAGACCCAACCTCATGTTTCTTTACCTTTTTGCCACCTACTAGATTCAGGTTTGTCTTCTGCACGATTGTTATCCACCCAAACCACAAGAATAGACTCACTCTGCAGTAAACAGAGACATGTAGAGTTGAGTTGAGGGAGATGATTTTAATTATAATGCAATTATAAAAGGATGGAAGTTTTGAGATTCATTACATCAGACTATCAGACATCATTAGTTGATGTGACATTTCCTTTTTTGAATTTTTCACAATCTAAGTTAGATTTGTCCTATTTCTCTTTCAATAGAATGATCCTTATTAGCTCCCTTTATTTGTCATAAACCTCAGAGCATTTTATGGGGGCTATACAATTATCTTTTTTTTTTAGACTGCAGGAATCGGGTGGCCCCCCTATAAACTGCAGTGCATCTGGTAAACTTTTTTCATGTGACCGGTGACGCTGGTGCGACATGCCCTCCGGTACCACGGGGATGGGGGGGAGAATGGACCTCATGACCTCTTGCCTGCAACAGGATGCTTTAGCCAATTGAGCCAGGGCTCCCACCCCTACAATTATCTTCTTGATGTCATAAATCTCAGCACATTTAATCAGAGAAAGAGACAGGGGAGAGGGGGGGAAATATCTTTATTGTCTTTCTTCCATATACTGCATCTTTGAGAGAGAGAAAGAGAGGCTATACAATTATCTTCTTGATTCTAAACATTCCTTGACAAAATATCCTAATATTGAGAATATCTATATCGTCTTTCTTTCATATACTGCATCTTTGAGAGAGAGAGAGAAAGAGAGTCTATATGATTATCTTCTTGATTCTAAACATTCCTTGACAAAATATCCTAATATTGAGAGAGAGAGAGAGAGAGCAATGCATGATTTTTATATTGTTTCAGGCTTTGTGGAAATGTAGGAGTACAACTAATTCAACCTTTTTATGTTTCAGGCTTTCCTTCATTGACACGGATCATAAGTCACCAGAACATGCTTCTGCACAATCAGTTCAATTTGTTTTAGGATCAGTGGGTCAATCATTGAAAGGGCATAAGGGTGTCCGAAGGGATATGAGTAGCAAGTTGCATTTGAACTTGGGTGGTGTGGCTAAAAGTGCTCCTACGACTGTCTTTTCAAGTCCTGCCATCAGCCCTCGACGCATGAGCAGTGGTGAATTTTTGCTTTCAAGAAATTTCAAAACTACTGAAGAACAGGGTCTTGGAATTCCTTTATCAGTTCCATCATTGGGCCAAAATTTGATGGCTGAAACGATAATGCAGCCTTTAACAGATAAAGTCCTCATTAGCCCAGATCGATCTCCACTTCAGAGTCCAAGGATGAGGAGTCCTCGTATAAAATCAAGAATTCACAGTGGTGCAGTGTCTCCTTTACATCCAAGTTTCTTAACAGGATCACATGATGACAGTTCCAATGTTAATGTACACAGATTGCCCCTTCCGCCTGGTAATGCTTGTCCTGTTGGTGCTGCTCCATCACCAAATTCTCCATCTATAGTTGTCCAGCGCAGTTCTCTAAGAACCGAGACGTTAATTACTCCAGGTCAATGGAAAAAAGGAAAGCTTCTTGGTAGTGGCACGTTTGGTACTGTTTATGTTGGTTTTAACAGGCGAGTTGGAATTTTTCTCATGAAGCAGAGTCTCATGCATTTTCTTGAAGTTCTTTATGATTTCAATATAATTTTGTTTTTTGAGTTATGCATCCTAATTTAGTAGTTTGTGATGTATGCTTGCATTTTGAAATGGTGCAGAGAAACTGGGGATATGTGTGCCATGAAAGAGGTACCTCTGATTCCTGATGATTCCAAGTCTTCCGAGAGTATCAAGCAATTGGAACAGGTCTTTTTCCTTTATTTTCCGTAATTTTAAAAAATGAAAAAGAGCATATTCCTCTTAAATAAAACAAAGCATGCTATTATGATGATATACATATCTATGCTATATGCATACAAACACGATATGAATTGCAACTTTAAATGACTATAGGGTAGCATTCATTTATGCTAACCTTTTGTATGCCTATTTTTCGGTTCTGGCCTTTCATATGTAGTTGGAGGAGTGTTTTCTGGTACACATATTCAAAGTAAGAAAAAACAGAATTTAAAAATAAATAAAAAGAACTGTCTTTCTGTTGCTTTCCTCATCACTTCTGATTTGCCCTCTGGCCCATATAAATCACATTCCAAATCCAAAATCTAATTTGACAAAGCAGCCATTATTCCTGTAAAAAAAATTAATTTGGTAGTATTTCTCTATGTTGTTTCTCATTATTGGATCTTCTCTTAGATACAACGGAACAATGACAAATGCAGCATAGATTTTAAATCCTATAAGTATGTTCAATAACATCTCATAAGCATAGTTCACAGGTTTCACATCTACTAGAATTTCACTTTCAGGAGACTATGCAAGACATTAGCTTAGAATTGTGTATTTTTTTTAAATGGAAATATTTCATTCAACTTGTCAAATACAACAATACTTTCTTCAAGTTCTAGCATCATCCTCAAAATCTTTAGTAATTGATTCTGAAAATTCAAAATTTTCTTGTGGTGCTTGCCAATCTGGGGAGGCATTTGACACACGTGCTCTAATTAATGTAGCTTTATTATCAGGATCAACACAATACTTTAACTCGTTGCCTCTTTAGCACAGAGCCCTTTAGGAAACTACCACTGAATCATCAGCATAACCAGGCAGCTGTCAACATACATCTTGAAAGGTAACCCAGCTGTTTTCTTACATAAATAATTGCCTTTTTTGCAACAATATTATGCAGCATAGCATGAAGGCTCACAAGATTGTTTATGCATCTCTAAGTTACTTTGATCAAAGGCACCAACAATAACCTTTAGAAAATGTGATGTCCCCGCTCTAGTTAGTTCTCGGGAACAGTGTGTTAGCCCTTTATTGGACCCTTGTGGGCTAGCTGGATTAGTTAGAGGGTTAGTGGTACTTTTTGGAGAGCTTGATCGTTCTTGTTTTCAGAGCCCAGTGATTGGTTCACAGCAGGCATTAGCAATTCAGGAGTCGACAGCTTCTGACAGCATAGGAATATTTGGAGTTTTGAGCGAATTATGAATTTTTAAGTGATTTGAGTTAATTAATTAACTTAATGCCTTTTTATAAAGTCAAATTGACTTTATACATTTTATATCACTTAAAATATTCTAAAAGGGTGATTTAATATTTAAATCACTTAAAATATAAATGGGCGCCCAAATATTAAGTCATGACTATTGAAAAGGACTTAATAATATATTAAAAGATTTAAATGATGGCAAAAGGGCGTATCTTCTTGGAAATGCGTGCCTTTTGGATATAAAGCATTTTTTGGGCAATGAGAAACTCATTATTGATTATTTCAACTTTGCCTTTGGGTTTCTTCCTGTGCATTCTCTTGTGATCAGGGTTTGAACAATCTTCCATTGAAAAACGATATCTCTTCAATGTTGAACACTTTTGAGATTGTGAGAGATCAGTCGAATCTGTGCAGTTGAGAGCTTTATTAAGAGGTTCTACATGCTTCAATCAGGGGTTTATTATTTGGTATTCAGTTATTGGTAGTTAAGAAGAGGGTTACTTCATCCAGAGTCGCCATCTTCAGCAGATCTGTAGCTCCAACCTTGATCCTTTAGCATCTTCATTGGGCCGTACTCTTTTCATTGATTTTTGTACCTTCTGGAGAATGGCGTGTGAAGCTAGAAGCTAGGGCACTTCCTTTTGGGCACTTGCTTGAGCTTCATTATGGGCGGCTACTACTATCATCTCATTGTATCCGGTTTCTGAGTGGGGAAAGTCAATTCTGGAGGCTAGGCATCCACATATGTCAGATTTGACCATTCTTGGCTGGCGAGTTGGCTTATTTCTTTAAATAAATAATCTGGAGATATTCTGGTATGTTTAGCACTTGTGATCTATTTGTTATTGATAAATAATACCTTCTACATTTTCATTCTGTAGAAAATAGCTATGTTTCTCAATTTGTGAGCTTTTATATGATGCGCCCCTTCTCTTCTGTCTACAAACATTCTCTAAAAAACTAAGTAAAACACATTAAGACTTAAGAAATTATTGGGGTTTGAGTTGAGAGCCAGCAGGGCTCATCACAGAAAACGCATGCAGTTGGATTTAAGCTTTAATTTACAGAATCTAGCATTGCCTGAAATAGAATCAGATTACATAACATACATTTGGCTAATCGTATGTATAAAACCTACTGTCTATTTATAAGTGCCCCGCTCATTCAATTTTTGCATGATGCCCTTACAAAGGGAATCCCTTTTTCGCTAACTGTCAAACTCCATATGGAGGACCATCTCTTCAATGGTTTATGCAAATATTAGATTCTCCTAATTGTCATGTGTACGGAGTTGTGAAATAAATTTTGGGCGGTTTTATGTACTGAAAGAATCGTAAAATTTATTACTTGATATGATAGGACTTGTTAATCAAGGACTACTTCAAGGACCCAACATTGCTATTTTCTATTAAGCACAAGGTGAGGTCAACCTCCAGTGTTGAAAACAAATTGATTTGCCATTGTTTATACGTGAAAACAATGTCATTAAGTTGGGAAAATGTATCCCCAGTTATATTAGTTTTGTAGTTATTCAGGGTTGAGCTATCTCCCAATTTGTGGATGGTTTGGTCACTTTGACTGATATCTTGTTCAAAGAGAAGGAAAACTTAGAGCAAACAGCCTCATTAAATAGTTATATAATAGGGGAGGCTAGTGAATCCCACCATATTTGAGGAATTTAATGCAAAACCCTTCACTGTTAGTTTTTTTATTGGTATAGAACTTTCAGATAGCTCTCCAGAAATCACCTGTACAAAATAAATGATGAGGGAACAAGAGGGGCAACTCTAATCACATGCTGATGCAGAACATCAGAAAGAGAAGTTGCATGAAGACCCAAGCTCAAGTCACCCCAAAGGAAGAAAAGCTCAGTTCTTTTGTCATAGGAGATGGTGATAATCTCTATGTGTGGAGTCTTCTCAGGGTGAGTCTCTTGAAAGTAGAGCTCATCCTCGGTTAGATGATGTATTAACACTTTATGGGTCCCAATGGGGTTATTACAATCACCCAAAAGAATGACATGACCGAATGGAGAATAGCAAGTGATCTTTGGGTAGAGAACAAGATACATACCATCATTAGTGTGCACAACTAAGGCAATGAAGCTATGTTTAATCTTAAACTACAATGAAGATATTTAAAGGAGCTGACAACCCTTTTGAATTCAAAGGCATATGTATCTAGAATGCACCTACGGTGCTAATAGTGACACCTTCGACTGAAGGTCATCACGAATGAGACAGTCCACATATTTGCAACCACAAATACCTTTAAACCTATGAGTGTCACACCTAAAAGCTGAGACCTGAAAGAACCATGTGATCAGAGGGTCTCAGCAAGAAATATATGGTCTCATGATGCAATAACTTGAAAGGTACTTGGGAAAACCACCTTTACAATTCTTACAGGCAATGGAGATACATGGGCCCCACTATTTGATAAGACTGAAGAACACCATCATTTGGACGGCCAAGGTCATGATTGTCCCAAGGAAGGAGAATCACAAATCATTGTCCTATAGTCTCAAATTACAATCCATTTGCTTTATTTTCTAGTGGCCATAACTTGGGCAGGATCATTTTGGAATTCCTTTATGTGAAGTCATGTTACTTATGCATCTAATAAACCTTATTTGGAAAGGAGATTAACCTCTTTTTGGCTTTCATATCTTATATATTCTCTTTCGTAGACTAAAACCTGATAACAAGAGTGTAATACAAAATCACCTGAGATCAATCTTTGGAGATGTTCCATATGTCCAAAGATTCCTGCAAAAGCACATCAAACTTGCAAAAGGATCAGCAGGTTCAGGGAGGCCACAAATTTGAAGATTGAGAGCCTTTATCTATCATGCTTTCTCTTCATTCAAGTTTCTTGGATAACCATTTCAACAATTGGGAGTGCCTTTTTAGCCCTGGATTTTTTTTATAAGTCCATGCTGGTTTACAATCTTTGAATGTTTGTTGTAGATTTCAGATGATACTTCCTGCAATCACTGAAACAATTGGACCTCAATTGGGGAAGGCAGTGGGGGCGGGGGTTGAAATGAGGTTTCTCAAGTTGTCGAAGTCAACACAAAACTTGTTGGGACATTTGGGGTTGAATTGTATATGTGCAGGGCCATGATATCATGATGTATGTGGGATTATGGAGTAGTTGATTTGTGGCAGACATAACCCATGCTTAGGTAAGATTGGACCAATGGGGAATTTGTATATTTATTTAAGTGGGTAAATGATTTGGCATGTGGGTGCGTCCAAGGGACAGTGCACTCAAACATATTCAAATGTGTTATGAATGGAAGCTAATGAAATAGTGATATAGTGCAAATATCAAATTAGAGTATTATTGGACAAGAGAGAATTCATTAACAATGAGACACTATATTGGAATTGTAAATTTTAAGATTTTATATGCAAAAGTTCCATATGAGATCCAAGAGTTTGGGCATATGAGATTTTAAATTGGAGTCGAGACAACTTGTTGGGACATGTGGTTGAATCTTATATGCCTAGGGTCATAATAACTAACAATCTCTCTCTCTGATTAGTGGTTCTTGGCCCATTTATCCCAAGAGATTGTTATTTATTGTCAGGCATGGATCTTTACAAGGGACTTGTAGAGCTGTTATGTCGATTAGTTGCTTCTTTGAGTTTGAACCCATTAGAATCATTGGAGGTGTTCAGAGTTTGTTGGATACAATCACTTATCACACCTGGATGGGAATGTATGTTAGGAGAGGTTCAAGGTGGACAACACTCATCTCCTTCTTTGATTGTCATCATCTTGACCCTTCATTTAAGGTCATTTCTTCACAAAGCTATATGTACTTATACTTAGTTCTTATGGTTCAGAGTTAACTGCTTTAGGTTTACTCCCTCTTGTTTTTGTTTGCTTTTCTTTGGTGCTTAGTATTTAGTTACTTTTGATAACCTATGGTCCTTTTACTCTTGTACATCTCTAGTGTAAATAAATGTAAATTTTGACGTCCATTGGCCTACTTTGGTCCTTCATGGATGTTGATATAATTTGTCTTTCTTTATCAGATATGAGTTTCAAAGACAAAGGAGGTGGTGCACAGCTGCTTGTGTCAGTTTTGCAGTTGAAAATGACAATAACCTAGCTTTTCCCAAAATATTTTTTTTAAAAATTTCAAAGCAAAATTGGGACAAGAGACTTGTATTAGGAATAATGCACAAAAATTAACATTGACTCTCCAATGAGCATTGTTACAGTGAAGTTGACAATGGTCACATAAGAAGATTCAAAGATTTAACTGTTCGGAGCAGTTTGCAAGTTCCATCAATGATTGTCTATTCATATTGGTTTGTTGTGTTGTTATTTTCAAGAATTGAATATTGAACCATAATTTGTAAGTTAAATTGTTCAGGGAAGGCAGTTAGCAATTTCTGTTTTTCTGTGTTAAACAATATTACAATGTTTTCATTGAGTTTGAGGTTGGAAATGGCTTGCATAAATGTAAGAGAGTGAGTCTCAACCCTTTTCAGCAAAACCTGTAATTTTGTTGATATAGAAGGAATAGAATGTCATATCATGATATCTTATTAGTGAATTTTCTTCTAGGATGTGTGCAAAAACTAAGAAATTTGACATCTCAGCGCTTGTTGGTTTTCACAGGAAATAAATCTTCTTAGCCAGTTGAAACATCCTAATATTGTGCAATACTATGGCAGTGAAACTGTGAGCAAATTTTCATACGCCATTTGTTCTTTGCATTGATTATTTAATTTATTTTTCAATAGTTTTGCCATGATGCACAGTGGTAGGTTGTATGTTCTATTTCCATATTCACTAGTTTTGTGATAACTTGGCTTGTCTGAACCGTGCAGTTAGAGGATGCATTTTACATATACCTAGAGTATGTTCCTGGAGGTTCAATCTACAAGATTCTTAGAGAATATGGGCCACTGCCTGAGTCTGTAATAAGGATATACACACGCCAAATTCTTTCTGGGCTGGCATACTTACACAGCAAGAACACTGTTCACAGGTTCTCTCTCACTCTTTTTGATGTTAATTGAAGTTCAAAATTATCTTGTTAAAGTTCTGCACAGCTGAACCTCTTGACTTGAGGGCTGTCTCTGCTGTTGACTTATTAAGGAACTTTCTTTAAAAAAGCTTTTTGGTTCTTTTATCTCTCCTGTTTTTCTCCCTTGTGCGTTTATTTTATATTTGTCATCATGTTAGGGTGCAGTTAATGGGCAAGGTATTTATCATTGGGCGTGCCCAAAGTTTGCTGAGAGGCTTTTGGGTGCCATACTGGCACACCGAGTTGTCAACTGCATAATGGGTTGTTAGAGCAAGTTAGTTGAATAAGCATCATTAGAGAAAATAAATGGTGCCAAAGTGGGCTAGGCCACAGAGATCAATGAAAAGAAGAAAGAAGTTCAATGGGGGAATAAGAAGCCACAAAGATATGGCATAGGATCAAATGCAGGAGGATTAGGATGTAATTATTTGGCGTATACATTAGTTGTGATCAAAAGATAGTGTAACTGAGTGGACAGTGAGTAATGTTGGTAGGTATCATGGTAATTCCATATTAAGGTAATTCCAATGTGGAGAAACCCTTGCGGGAAAATAATCCACTGAGAAGAGAGGCCAAGTATGCATTATCTTCAAATAAATGAGATTACAATACATTCACTTCCATTCTCCTCTTTTCCTCCAACATGGCAGCACCTGTGTGCCTGTGAACAACCTATCCTTGTTCCTGCAGAGTAACACTACATTCAACTGTTCCTCATAATTTCTACATCCAAGGAGCTGATTTTATAGACTTGTGAAGATGTCTTAACCCCCAAACATGGTGCCCAAAGATGACCCTTCATTCCAAACGTCTCCAACCCTAGGATTACCTCCTCGGAAGCAAAAGGACATTGGTTTTGGCTCTAATATTTTCCCTCCAACTTGGGCACCCAAACTTGGAAAATAAACATTACTTTAAATGCAATAAAAGACGGTTTACCAAGAGACACGTATTGCCTCTTTCCAAGCACTAACTTGGAGAATCCCAATAGTCACTCATTTGTCCACATCCTTATCTAATATTTTCCCTCCAACTTCGAGAATGTTGGAACCATGCAATATGGCATAGGATTTACAAGGTAGATGGCACCTTGATCCTAACAAGATGTACCATAGACTTATTCCTCTTCAAATTCAGATCTGCAACACTCCGGTGGTTTGACCAAGAAACTCTTGGAGAAATCAATCTATAGCATTTTTTTTTGAGAACAAATATTTAAAAGAACAAACTTTACCACCTTTAGGTCAAACTGGAAAAAACCTTGTGTTTGAATCTGGAACATTTGGATGCTTATTTTAGTAAAGGTTGTCCTAGCTTTCTCAATAGCTTTGTATCTGATGATGCATTCCAAATCTCTTCATGCGAGATGCTTGGAGCTAGTTCTTCATAGCTTTGATACTGTATTAGATTTAACAAAGATTGTATACACAAGATCCACAAGGTTCAAAGCAATAACCTAAACTAACTCATAAAAAGATCAAATTTATTAATATGAAAATGTTTGAGTAAAATTAAAAAAAATAGTCTAAGGAAAATTAGAAAATCTGACAGTCTCTAATGTGTTTCTTGCGTTCTCAAAATACTTTTTTTAATTTTTATAAAAAAAATCAAGAAGGCTGAGAGAAATAATCGAAATAGAATGTTCTCTACTTGTTAATATTTAAACTACAACTGGAGATACATTCAGCCTATTTAGGTGAAAGTGATAATTACAAAAGAGATGAGGGATGGTCCACTCAAGGGAATCTCTTGTGATAAAGAATTGATTGGAGTTCTCATCTCGTCTTTAAATTAAAATCCAAATTGATTTTTATAAGACAATATTTGTATTAATTAATGGATGAAACCAACTAATTACATCAATATGTGGCTGAGTCATATACACTTTGCCTTCAAATTTCCAATGACAAGTGTGTTCTTCATGTCTCTTTTGTAGAGTTACCATATTTGTTGTTGGAGCAAAGTTCTCTTCATAGTTTATAGTTTATACTCTCTTGTTTGGCAAAATCCTTGGCCACCAATCTCCCCTTGTACTTGTCCAAGGATGCCGCAATGTTGTACCTTATCTTATATGCCCATTTACACTCAATGGGCTTCTTTCTCATTGGTAATTCAATGATAATTTTTTTTTCCTTCCATGAGAACATCATACTCTATTTTGCATACTCAAATGATTATGATATTAGGACATGCAATGCTGGCTATAGAAGTAAAAAATACAAACTATCAAAATTGGTGAATCATGCATTCTTATTTTGTCTCTTAAGCCTTCCATCTTAAGTGTCTTGAAAGAGCTCAGGTTCTTTGGCTATTATAGTAGATGGTACCAATTGGATCTTCTCTTTACAGGAACATCTGACTGGCCAGACCTTCTAACAGCATCAATTGGAGACTATTTTGTGTCATCTTAAACGTGATGAGTATTTTCCCTGTTATTATCATGTGGACCTTTACATCAATCAAATTACCCTGAACCTTCTTTTGTGCTGCTTTGAGAGTATTAATTAAGCTTGGAGAAACTGAACTATTTCATTTACAACATTCCTACTGTCACCTTATTTCTAGGAGGACAAACATCATATTCTTACTAGCATCTATCACACCATAGAGCACCCCTCCTAGGTGTCACTAAATTCCATAACAATTGGGTCATAGGACTTCAGATCTCTTGAGAGATAGTGGCAAAAGTATGCACAATGTAGAAGCATGCCTATTCCCTCTATACTCTACCTACCAAATCCTCATGCGACGAGTTGTGTATATAGCAAGATGTGCAATCGCTGGCTATGTATCTTGGGGAACATGACATCCCAGGTTCACAACACATATGATCATCAAGTGTGGTTGTTGCACAGTGATTTATCATCCCGTATAGGCTTGCACACACAATAAGCACAAAATAGTAATTTGACCACAGATAGTGACAACTTCAAAATTCTGTCATGGTGGAAAATTAGATGACAATGTCAACTTCATCCCCATATACTTTTCCAGAAGATTCCACTAAGGTAAGTACTCACTATTTTACAACAAAGTTACAAACATAATAATCATCATAAGATTTCAGACACCCAGAACATCAAAATACACAGTTCTAGACATCTTTTGGCAAGGGCATGCTAGAGACCTGCATTTCATGGTAGGGACCTGCAAAACACAATAGTGACCCGCATTTCACTCTAGTGACCCATAAAGTGTGCTAGTGCCCAAGTACATTCTTTTCAGAATCTGACTGCTTAGATTCCTTCATCAAGGTTTATGCTATCCTTTGGCTAAAACACATTCAGAGCTTGACCTAAATTAGATTGGGAAATAGCAAAACAAGTTAAAAAGTGACTCAGGCACAAATATCGAGATACAAGATAGAAATTGACCGAACATAGAAGCATCAATTGACCCTTTGAGCATGAAGAAATATATACTCAATGTGAGTCAAAGATGAACCACCAAATTAGTGAAAATCCATCTTCAGTAGTAAACATCAAGTACAATAATGAAAACTATGTTTCCAAAGCACAAGACTGAAATTGACTGATCAAGCAAGTGTCAAACAACATACACAGTACTCAGCAAATTAATTTTTTTCATGAACTCATCAACCTGTTATCAAATTGGTGCTATTTAATTCTTGCCTTTAATTTGCTATCTAGGGTTTAGAGTTTCCCTTTTCTAGATTCTATTGTACTCTAGGGTTTATTTGTATTTTTTATTTTCTGAGTAGAACAAATTGAAATTAGTTTTCCCTTTGTTTACAAATCCTACAAACAATACTCAAACCTAGTTTCAATGTTTATTCATTAATCATATTTGCTAATCTTCAGTTTCATCTTTCTAGTAGTTGTATTTTTTCTAGAATTTCCTATCGTTTCCAATACTAGAATGTTGATTTACTTAAAATTTAATTATCATTTCAATATTAATATACACAACTTCTCATATTCAAGGTTCTCCAAGTAGAAAACTACCTACCTTGCTACCATTTCCAAACTCCATTGAGTCCTATGCTTCCTTGTGTACACAGTCCTTCACCTTTAATGTCTGTTGAATTTCTAATTCCAATATATGAAAAGCTTCTTCAATTATTCCAACAGTTCTTTTTTAATCTTGGTTGAATCCAATTTACATGCAATTCTCTATTTTGCGTCTTCTCTGAGTTATCTTCTAATAAAGTTCTAATATGCTTTCATTTCTTTTATTCTTTACATTCCGATCCAATTCATTTTGTTTTCAAATACATCTTTATTCTATTTTCCAAAAAATTCTAATACTAAAGATGTAGGCAATTTTAACTATTGAATAAACAATAATTCTTTATTTTATTATAAATAGATTTGCTCTCATCCTTTATTTTATATTCTTTTAAACAGGATTTCTTTTACTCATGCAATTTAATTCCCTTATTTATATAAATCCATCTTTTTTTTATATTTATTTATGTAATTCCAAAATATTCAGAAGATATATATTATAGTTTATACTTTAATTTAATTTTAATTTAAGAGATAGGGATATCTTCTTATGAACAAGGGCTGAGTGGTCGCCACTTCATATTCCATGTGTAGTTCCAATCACCCCCACATAATATTTTCTAGTAACATCATCGAACAACAACATATCACTATTAGTATCAGTTTCACATGATAAAATCCACATAATGAAATACTAAATATTCTGATCAAGTATTTCATAGAATAATTATTAAATTCACACAATATTCAACATATAAAATCATAATCATCCATCAAGTAAAATCTCCATGTCGAAATTACTGTGGGACAAGATGAAATAATAATAAAGCAAAGAGGTCAACAATTTAGGATGTTACACCCAAAATATAATTCCAAATGTCCTTGCCTATTGATTTGAGTTATAGGCAATAAATTCTTAGATTCTTACTCAAGCTAGGAATGTGCAAAACATTTTTGTCTGACATTTTATGTTCTTTCGTCCTGACAGTTTGATCTAAACATTTTGATGGCCTTCTACTCTATGTTTTGGTATCACCAAGAATTACATTTGGAATGAATAATATTTACAGCAAAGAATACAAATAAATCCTTCCCATCAGCCATGTTCTTACTTGCACTGAATTAAAATACCATATTATATAAATCTGATTCTGAAAAAAAACTATGGCATCTTCATCATATTCATTATCATTTTCAAAAATATTGACCTGTTTATTATCAGACTTGGATTGATTTTTCTTATCATCTGGCCATATTTTTTTCTTACAGTATCTCTTTAGGCAACCCATCTTACCACATAAATAATACTTCACGTTTTTGCAGGCAGAATCGCCTGTGGTAGATATCTCAGGCATTAATTTTCCTTTCTGAGACTTTGGCAGCATTGAATGGCAAACAATGATATTCTCATTAAACCCATCAGTCTACTTTGTCAGACAACCTTACTGTTATAAAAGTAGCTTTCAATTGGGAATCTATTATTGATTCCAAGCTAACATTCAAATATTTTTCATCTGGAAGAAAACTTCTTTGATGGGGCTTAAGTAGATTTTTTGGAGTCTCGCTATTATATTGCTGGTGTTATAGGCAGATGAACTATTACTTATTAGTATATGACTAGATATTATGGTACATTTAAAGCTTAGTGAAGCAGGAATATTACTGAATTTGGTCAGCAATCATTGTTCAAAATTACAAATAGTGGAAGAATTACATGATGATTCAAAATTTATATCTAAGTACTAAAATTTGGAATGTCACAAATACTGCTGTCCAATGACAGTATTAAATATGGCTGAATACAAAGTTTAACTCAACAAGGGACGAAATCTGATTTTTTTTCCAGTAAAACTACCAAAATCATTAACCACAGTAAAAGCCGGTGTACAACATTTATTGTAACTATTAGTGCAATTATGATGGTCAGTAAGTTTCATAGTAACAGTCCATAGAATTTATTTTTCGGCATGCATTACATACACTCAAACTTAAGAAGTCAAAATTCAGATTAATACTAAATAGTCAATAACATAGGTGCTCATGTTACCAGTCAACTGAGGTCAAACAACTGTAGATAGCAGATGTACAGGATTTGTGAGTGTACTAGATTTGAAAATGGTCAATATCATTTGATAGAGGTCAAAGTGCTTTGCTGTGATCAGCAGTCAAGAAAGCAAAAAAGCAGTCAACTTGATTACATCCTCAGTGACATTACACATCTGCTAGCAATTGACAGAATTTGTGACAGTCAATTGACTTTCAAACTTATCCAACAGCATTTGATACAGTTCAAAATGCATTTAGGACATTTAAATTTCAGCTAAAACTGAAGTTAATCTCATCTGCTGATATTGTAAAGCACTTTCTATTGTCAGCAGACAAAGGACAAACCACAGCTAATTTACAGAGATTTGATTCTTGCCGACATCCTAGTGCACTTTGCTGATGTCACTGCTCAAGCTTCTAAGCTGCTTCCCTGTTCTACAATGAATGTAGTTGATGGCCTTTTGGATAGAGAAGATTGGTCGTATTCACAATAGATGAGGTTAATCAAGTTATATTGTGTGAATTAAATTCCATGCATGAGAGCTGGAATTCTGATAGGTTGACCCAATTAGTGTGATGATTCATTTTCTAACAAGTTGGCTTTGTTGGCATGAGATTCTTCTAAATTGAAAGAATTACTTTTCCTTGAATTTTGAATTAGAAGAAAAGATTGTCATAGGTAATTACTAACTAGAACTAGTGTTCTTGTAATTAAATGGTCATGATGCTAATTTCATTTGGTCTACCATCTCTTAGGTGCACTTTTGTTTGTCTTGTTGGTACTCTTCTGCTCATGCAGTTTGAAACATGGTTTATGAGGTACAGAGTTGCTTAGGGTCGTAACCAAGCATTATTTGGGGAAAACTTATGATTTATCATGACCCATTGCATTTGCTGTGTTGTTTCCCAAAATTTTCTAAAAGTAACAATGATATTTTATTTGTACATTCCTATATTTCATTGGCTCATTTTTATGCTTAGGCAAAAAATACAGAGCACAGACAGACATGATTTTTTCTGTTTAAGGTTTGATTTAGGCACATGAAATTTTAACTTCTAAGTTGTAGTTTGAATAGATTTATTTGAGAAGTTAAATTTTAAATACTATTGAGTGTTTTTATATTTACACTGTAATGAAGGTTTCAGGAAAAAATACAGGGCTGCCCCTAAGGTGGAATGTTCTACAACAGCACGCCTTATATTTTAGGGCTAGCCCCTTTTTTGACATTAACCCTCTTAGATAAAAGAAAAATAGTTTTTTAAAAACCCTATGCATTTTTTTGGTGATTGGCAATTTTCCCATTTACTGTATTTATTTTATCTCTGCAAAACATATCTGACATGAAATGAAAAAAATCATTTTCTTTCATTTTCCCTCCCTATTTTTATGAATATCACACCTTTCAATTTTTTGAGTTTTTGCCATGGGTAAATGGAATGCTACTACGTTTGTCACTCAGTATCTCTATCTACATTGATAGAAGAGCTGAATGAGGATATTTTATGTTAATAATGGAGGAAAATGTACAAAATCTTGGATATTAGATTTGCTTGTGAAGGTCCCAAGAAAAAAACACTGGTAGACAATTCAAAAGGGTCATGTGCAAAGTTGGCATGCTTGCTTAAATGTTAACCATTCTAACTGTCAAAAAACCATTGATTGACATCATTTACAAAAATGGGAATAGTGATCATGAAGAAACACTGTTTGGAATAGTATAAAATTTCAGAATCCACAATAAGTTAAATGCACAGACCTGGATGACTGAATAGAATGTAGGAAAATACCAACCAAAGTACTTTTATGATGTGGAAGAAAACTGAGAACTGTGATCACTGTTAAAATTCTACTTAACCAGAGAACATCAATTGTAACAGTAACCAAGGTAATTGCACAACATAGAGGATATAGAATGATGAAACCTTCTAATATAGGTAGAATTCAATACAGATTGCTTGGTACAGGGAGCGCCTGACACAGCACCCCTATTTGAAAGACAAGGCTTATGGTTGTTAGTTAACACAACTGCCAACAACTAAACCTAGAGTTGTTACATCAATACTGAGTGCCTACAACAACTAATATAATGATGGCTTACAAAAACAAACATTAATTTATTTTAATGGTTTACATTATCCCCCTTTTTAGACAAGTTGGGATCTCTTCTGACAGTGATAGCAACAAAAATAACTAATGGAGATCTTAACTTAAAACTAGATGTAATAGATTATTTTTCCTTCCAGTGTTCATACTATTTTCCACAGAAAATTCTGGACTAGCAGACATAGGCTTAAATAATAACCATTTTCAGAGGAGACTGCATGACACACTGAGATCTAATTTGGACAAATTACCATGCAAAACTATTTCTATAGATCTAATATCAATCATGGAGATCAAAGAGGTAAAACAGTCTTAAATATTTTGCTGCATGTCCTGGAATTTTTGGAGCTGTGCAGACCTGCAATTGCATGCTCGAGAATAGATTGATGGTGCAAATAAACAGAATCCAAAGCCATATGCTTGAGAAGTTGGTGTACAGTTTTACCAGGGTCTTGAGGTTCTGCAGAAAACAACTGTAAGGATATCTATAATGTTGAAGGTCCATTGGATGGTAAAGCGAATAATTTAGGAATAGTCATAATATTATGAGGCCTGGACGAATGACCAAAATTGGAACCAAATGGTTGAGTTACATGACCAAAAGGATTAGTGATTGGAAATATTTACTTATAGGTAAATAGCAGAAGTCTCTAGCTGAATTGAACAAAGTTGGAAATGATTTTTAAAGAAAGCAAGAACATATATTAATGTCCACAGATGACCAAAAGTAGGTTAATGGGACTAGATATTACAGCAGTTAATAATGGAAAGGTATAGGAAGAGAGAACCCTAGAACTAAAACAATAAAAGTACAAAAAGCGAAATAAAGCATTGTGCCACTAACAAATAGCAATGAAGGGCAAACAAGAGCCCCAAAAGCATCTGCCAGTGAAGTCTAGAAGGGAATCTCATTGAGTATCCCTATCTGCATTAGAAATGATGTAGCAGTTTTAGTCATCATCAGTCAATTTAAGAGATTATGCTTTGCTTGGGAGTATTCAAGGTTGGAAGGCCATGAGGGTTGCCCTAGGAGGTATCAAAGCATTTCCGTTAGAAACTATTCTAACATCCAATGTTTGTGTAGTTCTCATTGTAGAAAAGAGGCTTATAATGTGAGTTTTCCCCTATGGTCTAGGGGGTGGTTAGTAAGTAGTAGATCCATGTTATCAAAATGGGGCGGACTCATGTCAATGGGAATGAACTGAGCCATGATGCCAAAGGAGAGTAGGTTGGGGAATTCAAGTGAGAATGGTGTGCTAAGAGAAGTGTTGCTTAACTGATCTTTTAGCTTTGATATGGGAAGTATTGGTATCCAAAGGAGGTTCTAGAGCCTCTAGGCCACCCACCGTGTAGGGATTTACACTAAAGGGTGACAACCTCATGAAGAAAAAGAGCTAGGCATTGCTGGTTTGAATATTTAAAGAAAGTAGATAGATTGTTATCTAAGTCCTTTTATAGGTAGTGAAACCTTCTTTAGATCTCATAATAAATGGGGCATTTGAAAATGAAGTGTTTCCTTGGTCTCCACCTCCTAGAGGGAGCAAAGATGCTAGATTTGGTTTGGATGAACAATGTGATGATATTTTTGAACCCATAATTGGTGAGAGCACACTCTCAATTGACCAAGGGGAAACCTCAAGCCATGGGAACAATGGCATTGGAGATAGTGAGGGTGGTGAATTAAACCATCAATTGTTTATAAGAAATGCATGACATAGAAAGCTAGCTAAGGGTTGAACGACTCATGAGGAGAGACCTGGGGGGGTTGAAAATATTGTCTAAATATGTCCTCTCTAGTAGCTCTAGTGAGGATGTCCGTTGTGGGAAGGAGCTAGGAGGCATCTAGGAAGTACATGAAAGGGGTAGTCTAACAATAGAGATAGATGCCAAGAGAAAGAAGAGCAACTTGATCCCCATGTACCAATAGTGCCAACATTAAATGGGGACCAGGGAAGTACTGGGGGCAAGGGAGTGCTTGGAGATATTGAAAATGACGACCTTAGTTTTATTTAGGTTGACAAAGCCTATTGAAGTTCATAGAAATGAGCAAGGGCATCAAGTTGTCATTGTAAACCCTCAACAGAGTGTGAGCAAAGGACAACATTGTTGCAAAAAAGAAGAATAGCTGTAACCACCTCATGTAAAATACAATTGTCATCTAAATGGCTATGTTGTTGAAGAAATTCCTCTAACTCATTATTGTAAATGCTGAAAAGGTTTGGTGAGATTACACTCTTGCTTGACCATGGTACTATTCACAAAGTTAGAGACACCATGAGAAGTATGAATCTACCCAATAATTGTCTCATAAAGCTTCCAAATGACAAAAATCAAAGATTTTGGGATGCTTGGAAAATCAATTCTCTCAAAATTGTGTCAAATACCTTTTTGAAGTCAACAAAAGACTTTAGAAGACCTATGATAAGCCTCCTCAATAATCGGTCAAAGTATAAAGATTTGGTCAATAGTCTAGTAGTCCTTGTAGCCTACTTACCCCTTAGCTATAATATTTGTTCCTTTCCAAGTACCTTGATAGCTACATGTCCAATATTGTGGCATAAAGTTTGGCAAATGTATGCCCAATCATAATGGTCTTTTAGTTGCTAGGGATAAAGAAATCCTAAAGACCAATGTGTTGGGACCAAGACTAGGGGAAACTTGAACACACCACCTCATTAAAGAGTGTGGCAAGGAGAAGGGCAAGGGAAGCCACACCACATTTGATGAATTCAACATGGAGACCTTCACAATTAACTTCTTTGCTAGTGGACAACTTCAAAATAGCTCTTTTGAAAAAAGAAGTGGAGAAGATAAGGGTGGTGATGGAGTTGGGGCATGATAGTAGGATGGTAGGGACATCATAGAGGGAAGTAGCATAGGAGATCCATGCATTAAGGGTGGTGTTGGAATGATGGTTTTTCTTGGGAGAAGATTACACCAAAAGGTCTCAGGTGAGTGGTGGAGATTAGCAAGGATTGCAAGCCATTTAGATGTAGGAAACTCTTGTTTTATATGTCAAAGAAGATGACGGTACTCCCTATAGAGGGTCATGTGCTAGGGAAAATCAAAGCCTCTAATGAAGGGATATACACATCATCATACCATTGTTCATAGGGTAGGATTTGTGGTGGGAAGGGGATTTGTAGTAATGTGTGGTGGGGAGACGTGATTTGAAGGCACCATCCTAGAGGCTCTAATGTAAGAATTCGTACATGGATTCGGTGGTGGGAAGAGAAGGGAACAAAACTCGGATATGAGAAGAGAGAGATGGGTAGCATAATAAATGGTATAATCATCATTGAAGTGGATTGTGGTATGTCTCATGTTGGGGGGCAAAGTGCTAGGGGAGGCAGGAGAGGCCTAAGAACCAGTATGGAGGGTTAGTGTTAAGACATGGTTAGCAAGGGGGAGTTGAGGACAACAAAGAAGCCAAAGATGTGGAAGGTGAGGGATTGGCTAGTGAGAACATATTCCACAACTTTTGCACCACCATGGGGAAAACAAGTGAAGCTTTTTGAGAATGTGGAGGCCCTAAGATTCGCCCAATCGGAGATTATGTATCCCATAGGCTATAATTGTTGAATTCTTGTTAGTAGAGGTTCTTTGTAAACCAATTTTCTCAAGATCCAACTCATGAAGACATAACTCATCTTGTAAAAGGTCATGAATAGGCATCTGAAGGTCCCTTGTACAAGCATTGAAATTGCCTGAAAGTATGATATTGCTAATGGTGGAATACTACAAGATGTCAAGATAGAGGTCAAGGCATGGGTCCCCATCAACTTGAATGGCAAATGGAGATGTGGTGGGGGGTAAGTAGCAAACTGCTATGAAGACATCTTGGAGAGAAGGTGGACCCCTTTGAACTTGTAGCCACATGTATCTAAAGTGGACATGAAAAGCCATAAGTGAAACTTTGGACTTGAGGCCATCTCAAATATGGCAAGCCACATCATCATAACCACAAATCTCACTTGATTTACAGGTCTTAGGATGAGAAGTTAAAACCCATGAGTATCTCATGATAGGAGGGAGGGCCAATTTGGGGCTCACATGGTTTCTTACTAAGGAAGATGAGATCTCAGGAAGCAATAATATCCTAGAAGGTACTTTGAGAAGACCATATAGTACCATTGCAATCACAACAAGCAATGGAGATGTTGTCACTACTCATTGGACTAGAGGTCATCATCTTGATTGTCTAGGGAGTGACCACCTAGGAGGGAGAGAATCACAAATGATAGCTCCATAATCCCTAATAACAGTCCACTTGTTTTCTTTCTTGGCAGCAGCAACCTGAATATGAGCTTTCTGAAGCTCGTCCACCTAGGATTGTGTGAGATCTGCTCCAACATATATTTTTTCCCAGAGGTAAAACAATTTCTTTTTTGCTTGAAGAGCTTTTAGACACTCTCTTAGGGTGCTGCCCGGTAGTGTGCAAGCATTGCTGAGGGAGATATCATTCAAGTTCAAAGATTTATGCAAGAATGTGTCACCTGCCTGTAACGGATCAGCTGGTTTAGGGAGGCCACAAGCATTGAGGTTTAATGCCTTGGTTTGACATGCCATTTCTTCTTCAAACTTTGCTCTCTTCCCATTAACCACCTGCACCCACTAATTTTGTCCGTCAACCTATTTTTGAATAGATTGTTGTTGGGCTGTGGTTTCTTTTAGAAATTGCTTGTGCTGAATGGTTATCTTTGATTGCTTGTTCTAAATTTCTGAAACCAAATCATTAAGCTGTTGGAGTCATGGAGAATTAGTGGGGGTGGCTTTAGTCTGTTCAAGTTTAGTAATTCTTGCTAGCAAATCAGCAATAATGCCATCTTGCTCCTGCAACTGTGCCTGGAACAGTGATGAGGGATCCCTGAGTTTAGAACCTAGAGCCTCAATTTCTTGTGCTTGGCTATAAATGCTAGCATATTTATAACTCCATATGTGAAATATTCCCCTTACTTTTTTTCCCAAATTTGAACACACAAACCGGCATCAAACCATTGATTAGTGTTAGCTCCAAATGCAAATCAGCAAGGAAAGTAACTCTAACCAAGAATGTTCACCAAGATCCCAGTGTGGGCGAGGTGATAGCATATGGTCAGAGGATCATTAGGAATAATCTGAACTGGAATTACAATTCATCTGCTGATGTAGACATCCACAAGCAGTGGGGATTCTCCACTTATTCAGTGGGTGAGATTATTACAATTATTAAAGGTGGCAAACCAGCCATTTAAATCCTCACTTCCACTTATTTTCGTGGGGGGAATACAGTCCTCACAACCACTTATTATTGTGGGGGGAAACAACAATAATAAAAGATGATTATTTAAACTCAACCACTCAATTTTGGGAGTATGAAATTTTAAACTAATTGCAACAAATAAAATAAATAGCTGTTAGTACTACTAATCAGCTTTACAATGAATTAAATAGCTGCAAATAAGAAAGATATGCTTCCAAATTCTATCAACAGTTAGAGTAATCAACCTCTAACTTTTACAATGCCCAAAAGATATAGAATTGAAGTTCAATCAGTGTTATAACAATATCTAACTAATCTGATGGGAAACAGTAAATAGAGAAAATCAGACCAGCAAGATGAGAAATCACCAAAATGGACGTAGCCTCTTCAATTCAGCTTTGGAGGTCTTCAAATGGCAGTCAAAAGAAGCCCCTAAACATGGCGTCCATCTTCCAATAAGAAATTCGTACCATAAACAGCAAACCACAGTTGGCACGAATTCCAAAGCCAACTAGAAATGGTACGGCCTCTCAAGGAGGTCGACTTGCATCTAAAAAATTCGAACTTCAATATTAAAATCTGCAAACTTGCAGACTTGGGTGCCCTTCACAGTTAAACAGCATGGGTCAGTACCCAAAATGATATAAAATTCAGAGGTGAAGCTATCAGCAATAGTTCGCTTCAGCCATTGATGTCAGCAATACAAACAGATTATAAATCAGCAACCTGCTTGTAATTGAAATCAACATTCGAGCTCTATCCACACTCCTGAATGAAGCATGGTCTTCAGAAATCCTTTCTAGGAAGCCATAGTTTCAGGCCCAAAGAAAGATGAATTTGCTAAGCTTCCCCTTAGCCAGGTTCTAGATTCATTCCAGCAGCATAACTTTGCTCTCCAAAACATAACATAATCAGCTCTCCAAAAAGCCTCAATATATAAGCTTCAATTGGCAAATGAAACACTTCAAATTCCAAGAAGTCGAATCACTTCAACTTCCAAGAGGGGCGCCACCTTTAAGCATTTACTTTTTGAAATAATAAAACATTATTCAACTTCCCCTTTAGGCGTCCATTTCCATATTGCAACAATAAAGCATTTATTAAATAATTAAATGCTCAACAAGACCCCTTAATGTCCCCTCTTTAAAACAACATTAAGTTATTAAGCCTAGGCGTGGGGTACAACTTCAAGACATGAAAATTGACTAAATATAAAACTCAGTCCAAGGAGATTTCCAAAACCAACGCCAAAACTGAAATTGAAGGATTGCTAAAAATAGTCTGATGACTTGAGCTGATCTACTGATGATGCCACTGCCAATTAGACTTACTAAAAATAGCCAATGCCAAAAATAGTAAGTTGACTTCAAAACCATCAAAAAGCCAAACTGATCAACCAAACTGAACTGCAAATGATTGAGCTGTTGCTAGAAAGATACTGCTAAAAGATAGACTTACCAAAAATAGCAAACTGCTATAAATAGTAAGTTTGCACAACTTCCTCTGAACGCCAACTGAGCATTATCACGACTTACTATAAATAGTAAGTGTTTCCAAATATCATTTGAGCACAAACTGGGAAGTCATCATGACTTACTATAAATAGTAAGTGCCCAAAAAGGATGTCAGAATCAGATGCATGTCACATCACCCTGGAGGTCTCTGAAAACCTAGAAAAACTTAGAAACCTTTTACATGCAAACCCTCGAAACAACATCTGAAAGAGGAAAACCTAATTTTCTGCTTCAGCTTAGCCTACGGATTTCCGGAAATAGGCTAAATCCAAATGAAGAGCGTAGGGCTAAAATGGGGACATTACAATATGGAAACATGATTCATCTAACTCACTGGCTAGTTACTCAAAAATCTCATGTTGGGTTGTCATTGTGGCTTTCTAATCATGATTCAAGTGGACTTTTGGTCAACTACATATTGATGCTACTCATTACCTCACATGCTTAACAATTTTTGATGTCATCAATTGTTCCTAGACCTTCACCAAACTCAACATTACTTTTGTGTAAGTTTCACCTTCTCCAAACTTGAAATCCCTATCAGTATGAAATTATGAATGTGTTCACCAAACTGGAGTAACACTTGCACAGTCCTGTGCCAACATTCATCGTTACACTGAACTCTCTTCAGAATTGCCCACCTTTGTGCAAAATTTCATACTTGTGCCAATGTTCTACCCTTGTGACAACCAAGATAATACAGACTTGTCTTCCTATGCCAATGTAAGTGTGGTCAACTTGCTGACCCACTTAGCTCTTGCGCCCAAAGTTGGTACCCCAACTGAAGCCAATCTATTCAAAAGCATGAACCAGCCAAGAATTGGATGTATGACTTCTCATTGGCAAGTTGAGCTGCTCTACCATTGAGCTATCATCCTTCCAGAAGTTCTATTTTCTCTGGGTATGGATTGACCTTCTGACACCCCTCAAGCCATACATTGGGCTAGACTCACCTTGCCTATCACTGATACCAAAAATTGCTGACTTGATGCTCACAATTCTTTGGGTTTTTTTTTAAAATCAGAGCCATGCTAGGTGAGCCAATTCTTCTATCATGCATTTAGTGTCAATTTATGCCAAGGTCTGACCTACAAAGATCCTTGCTGAATGTCATGCGTGACTTGTATAGTAGCAGTTACCAATAATTCTATAACTGGTAGAATGTGGACCACTCAATTCTTATCCACTCTGTCCCTTTCTTGGCTTGTAATTGTTGTACTTGCAGTCATTTCAGTTTAATTCTTCTAACCTTTGATTAGTTTAGTATCTTTGTTGAGATAATGTACAGAACTTTTAATACTGTTAATGAAATGACAGTTTTAAAGTTTTATGTGGCCTTGACATTGCATAATTTGTTCCTTTTGTTTGTTTGGTTTACCATGGAATTTGGATCAGTGGTATGTTAGGTTGTCTGACACACTTCTCCTTGCTTCTTTCACTACTATAATATGTTGACTTTGCAGTTGATATCATGTCTTTTGGACACATCATGGAATCCAAATCATCTCCAGCCTCATAGCTTTTCTCCTAATTGCAACTTCATAGTTGAACCTCTCCCATATCCCAACTTGTCTACTCTGCATAATTGCCTGCCTTTTAATGAGTGCAAGACCACTTTTGTTGTTATGAAATTACTGTAGTATCCAAGAAAAAAACAAATCAAATGTTTTACCCTGCAACTCCAGTTTACACAGGGATAAGATTTATTGATGGAACAATTAATTACATTTGCCAAAGCTGATAAAGCTTTAGGTGGTGATGGGAAATTCACGACACTCTTCTTCAGCAACAAAATGCCCAAATTATGTAGCTGACCAATTAATTCATTGGTAGTTCTCACTTAAAATATATAAGAAGACCTCTTATGGGTTCACATATAACATCCAAAGTCTTTGCATCAACTTCATATTTACAAACTTTGCTTCCTGTGTGTAAGAGTGCTTTGAGATTTGGCAAACAGATGTCTAATTCTAAACATTGATGAATTTCTAGCAAGTTGAAGAATTGGGGTTATTGCATGTAAGTGTTGTATATACATCTATCAATATGTTTTTCTTTGCCTTTTTCTGATGACCTTGAATTTATTGCTTGAAAAATATATGTTTTCTTTCAAACAATTCTAATCTTGCCTAGTTCTGCAGGGATATAAAAGGTGCAAATCTCCTTGCAGATACATCTGGAAAAATAAAGCTTGCAGATTTTGGTATGGCCAAACATGTAAGTAATTGTTAACACAGTCGAGCAACTAAACTACTAATAGAGTTTGAGATTGGAGTAAGAAACACATTTGAACTTTCATGTGGAGTAAGTGCCAGAATGATTGAGCTACAGCTTACAAAGTGATTACCAGGAGCTTGCTGTTTCCATTTAGCATGTTTTAAGCTACAGTTTTGACTTCGAAGGAAGTTCTGTCTTTGTAGAAATTTTAAAGAAAGTGGTACTTGATGTGTAAATAAAACATTACTTGCTTTGCAGATCCTGAATCTTCCTCTTAATTCAGGGGATAAAGATATTGCATTCCAAGCTACAGAAATTTTCCTACTTTCTTTTTCCAAAGCAATAGTTTATTAATTATTTTGACTCCTAACATCTCCATGCTTAAATTACTATTCAAATACATGTTATGGAGATTGCCAGTGGTTTTGAACATCAAAAAAAGAATGCATATAGGACATACATAGCATATGTGTTGCATATTTATTATTGTATTAGCTAGACTTGGACTCAGCTGGGACTAGCTAAGGTTGACATGGAAAATATCCTGCCTAAAACATGACAAAAGTCTTGGATACTCCAAATGAGGATTTTGACCTGCAAATGAGGAATTTTTGTCTCTGTTTTAACTTGTAAAGTGGACGAGTCTCATGCTTGGGATTGGGGAGTCTGACCAAAACACAAAGTCTTGGGATATTGATCTATTTTAACTTGTTTTGAGTCACTTGCCACTCTGACTCGGGAGATTGTTACTGGCTTTGAGATTCGTGTATATATTTTTTCATATAGGCACTGAGTCCAGGTTATTATGGTGATAATAGCTGCTTTTTCCAAACAAAGACAATGAGATGCTTGTTTGATACAAAAAACATATTTGCAGAAATACTATTCATCAAAACAAGACCTTGATATCATGGAATTAGTTCGCACTGTGCTAGTCATTGGTGGTAACTCTTTTGGAGGCACTCAAGGATTTTTGGATAGGGTTGGGACTTGTCTAAAAGAATGATGGAAATTTTATTGCTCTGAAATTCCTGAGTTGCATGTGATGCCTATGATATTCTTTGGCAAGTAATAATATAGTGCAAAGAAGAAGAATTGGATTGCCCATGGCTTCATTCATAAACCAGTCTTTGAAAATAAATAGATTGGGTTACCCTCTTCAACAGGGAGCATAGTCAGTGTGGATTTTGAAAACCAGAAGAACATGGTTTTTGCAACTGCTTCTGGTTTTCTCCCACTACCTTCTAAGTTTTGGTCTAGTTTGCAGAAAATATGAGCCACAAGGGCAAGGTTGATTAGAGATTAGGTCATTTTGGCATGGAATCATGCAAAGACATAAAATCAATCTTCTAGTAGGTTTTGTCATGATGTTCTTTTGCACTTGACTACGAAGAAAGGATTTATGAATATCTTTTCTTATAATGGCATTTTGCCATTTTTTATTGCTTGCTAGTGTCATATGGATTGACTTGTGTGTTGTTGAAATCAGACAGTTTTTATTATTCTGCACAGCTAGCTATTTTTAATTTTTTAATTCTAACTGGTACAATCGACATTCTTGGAAGTGATAAGGTGCTGCTAAGAGAGGAATTTTGAATATCTTCTCTTATATTACCGTTTCCCCACATTTATTGTTTTCTATTAACATATGGATTAACTTATGTCTCACTGAAATGGGACATTTGTTATCATTCAGCATGGCTAGTTATTTTGTTCTCTAGTAGGGAGAATCTTCATGCTTGGAAGGGGTGAGGTGATCACTAATGCATGCTCTTTGGTCAGTCTTTTCGTTGTTAGTGGACCTTTTGATTGTTAGTGGGATGAAATGGATATTTATCTCATTTGATTTCATATGCTTCTTAGTAGGTATACATGATGGTATTTCTTTTCTACCGGTTTCCCAGTCTCTATTATCCCCCTAGGCATGGAAGTCTATTTATATATTTTCTACTCACATGTTTCTGAGCAGGTATACGTAATAACCATTCTTCTATACCTGTTTGTCCACTCTCTCCGATTTCCCAAGGCATAGCTGTATAGACATGTTTAAAGGAAAATTAAAAGCATATACTTCTGTTTGCGTTTTCATAGAGCACATTATACTTATGGAAAACATGTTTGACCTGAATATATATGTTGTTCTCCTCCACCAAATTTGATCTTTATGTGTTCTGCAAGATAGTCTTGGTGCTTACCATGGGTGCTAGAAGCTATAGATGTGGAAAAATAATAAGATAATTTTTTTTATTGAAAAAATTGCTTCATAAAAAACTTCCAAGGAATAAAAACTTATTAAATAGTTACATCATCTGAGCATAATGCTTAACAAGAAGATTCTCTCCCTATATAGGCAAGGGAAGAAAGCACCTGAGCCTGCATTCCATTGGTCAAAGAGTTCACATCTCTTCAAAGTCATTAGTTTATCTTGTACAATCAAAGCCAACTCTTGTCTGAAAAGTTTCAACTTCCTCATACTGAGAGGGGAGGTATACTCCTGAAAGATGGCATAGCATCTTGACCTCCAAAGAAAACTGATTGCTGCCAACCGAGTTGTATGCTATAAACCCTTGCAGCTGTTCCGTACCATCCAAGAATTCCCTAAAAGAGGCCCTTCCCAAGAGAGAGAAGCAAGAAAAAGGAAATTGAACTCATTTTACAACCATCCCCAAAGCCTCTAGCTGTTGGACATTTCTGAGATAATTTTGATGATGAAAGATTTATAAGGACACTGTTATCCAGGAATTTAACTCTTAAAGTATTCAAAAAACTACTTCTGTATGTATATTTCTGAAATGTCTGTATTCTATGTCTTCTTAGACTATGTATGCAATGCATTTTATAAGACAACATGTTTTGCATGTTTTTGCTCTAAGACAGTTTTCAAAAGAAAGACGATGGTGGTATACATGTCTCTATGTGGCATCAATATCTGTGTTTGTTTATTTCATGCAATTCTTTTATTTTTCATTGATATTTTCCAACTCTTCTTATTTGTTTTGGTTCTGAAGAATAAAACTACAACCAAATGTAAATGCAACATTTGATTCTTTTGTAAATTTATTATTATGCCCTGTAGTTTAAAATATATTTTGTCTATGGCTACTCATTTTGTCTTGGGAAAGTTGTATATTATGATTGCTAACTCATTCAATGAAGTTTATATGAGCTCTTTGCAATGTTAACATTACTATGTTGATTACCTCTAGCCATAAAGTACATGAATATGGTGGTTTGATGTTTATAATTCCTTTCCTAATGCAAGTAATGCTGCAGATAAATGGCCCAGCAACACCCCTTTCATTGAAGGGAAGCCCATATTGGATGGCCCCTGAGGTATTTCGATGTTACAATTTTATTTTTATTGTGGGTTACACATTTAACAATTTCTATGATAGTTTTATTGATACATCATGCTTGTGATGTGTAGCTCATGATGCAAAAAAACACCGGCCATGATCTTGCTGTTGACATTTGGAGTTTAGGCTGTACTGTCATTGAGATGGCTATGGGTAAGCCTCCGTGGAGTGAATATGAAGGGGTAAGACATCTCAACAGTGTAGATTTTTTATCGATTGAATCTTCTTTTTGGTATTGCTTCATTCAATTAGTAATATGATGATGATTAATAGATTATTCATGAACTCATTAGTCTAGAAATAACATTAATATTATCCTCATTGTTGAAATGGATACCAAATGATTGTTTGTCTCTTTGGTCCTGAACTATATTCTGATTTTGGTCTCTCATGCGAGGTTTTTAAATTGTATTGGATTTAGAAGATCTGTTTACCTTTTATTTTAATGGCTGGAAAGGTTAAATATTTAGCAAAGCAAGTTCCCCTTTACTTGTGTGTATATCTTTTAACGATAATCTTTATATTCTCCAATGTAAAAATTTGTTCATCATTGAGGATTGACATGCCTTTTGTGCTGCTTCTTGACATGAAACTGGATTATAGGAAATATCTAGGGGATGTGGATATCACAACTTGAAGCTATCAATAACAAGATGTGTTTAGGGAACTACCTAGAGGAACTTGGAAGTATCAATATGTCATTAGTAAAGCTTCATGTTGCTTTTGAAATTATGATGAGTGCATCAAGTAGAGAACGACTGATCTGCAAAAGGATCCTTTTTGAATGTAATGGCATTGTTTTTGAATAGTGAACAAACTCTTAGAAGTGGGAAAATGTGTAGGGTGATCTGGAACATCCATGTACAGGCTTTGGTGTAAGAGGAAATAGTAAAAGCTACATATTCTTGTTTCTATGGTAAATTCGTCAGTTGCAACAGGTGGTGTAACTGAATTTGCTGAGGCTATTGCTAAATCTATGTGACGAAAATGAAATCATTGGTTTGTAGAAAGTGGTGAATTTGATTTGCGTGAAAAATTGTGTCCCATTACATTCTAGTTTCTAGTTTCCTGTTAGTTTTCGTGATTTTTTTGAGTTCCAAAGGATTTGTAAAGCTATGTATAGCCCATTGTAACACAAATTGACTATCTAATATTTTTTCAGAGCATGTAAAGGGAAGTTAGAGTAGCAAATCACAAGTTTTTTGAGTTCTTAATTGACCATTGGAAGTTCAAAGTAGGAGTTGGATTGAGAGAGAATTTGGGTTCTTAGAAGTTGATACCAGAGTTGAATTGTGCTTAATTATCAGGCACAAGAGGTATTTTCCATTGGAGTAGTTCTAAGTGAGATTAAGCTCACATTTGCTAGAGTTTTCACTCAAAGTTGATTTCTCCAGCATATATTGGCATTACTCTTTGTAGTGATCTTATTCTCTTTGCTCATCTTTAATTCTTGTTGCATTTTTTGCTAAGTAGAACCAGTCTTATTGCTCTCTTAGTTTAAAATCCATTGTTGAAGAATTAGGTTCTTTCCTTCGTGGAGTTTGTTGTGATTGTTTTGCAAGTTCACGCACATAACAAGATCAAGCAGAAAACATATTCTACCCTTGCAAAGAGACATTGAATCTTATAACTGGAGGAGTGATTAGGGAAGCATGGCAAGAGAAAGAGAGTTTGTAAATGTTGAAGCAAGGTTCCTCAAGATGGAGGTTGACATCGCAAACCTTTTTCAATCAATGAAGACCATGAAAAGCTTGATGGGAGTACTCATGGAAAGGTTCATTAAAGTTTCAACCAACTCCAATGAAGAAAGGGAGTCTTCAAGGACGGAAATGAATCTACCAAGAAAACTCCTATTCAAAGTAGAGGCTATGGTTGAGATTTTGTCATTTGAAGGAGTTGTGGATGTGAAGAAACTTGATCATTGGTTGACACAGTTGGAGGCATACTTTAGCATGCATTCTCATACTTTGAATTTTGAAACAAAATATCTCCTTTGCTAGGATATGATAGCAAAGCATGCTTTAACTTGGTTTGAGAGTCTTTGTCATGTCCCCCGAAATTGTAACACTAAGCTATAAAGCATCTAAAGACATAAATAATAACATACAAATAATTATCAAAATCCAAACACGAGTAATTACAATTTAAATATAATTTGATAATATTATAATTATAAATATAATATTAATAATAAATCTGACAATTATCAATACCATACAATACACCAAATATAATATACAAGTTCACATTGAAATTATAAGAAGAAATAATAATAAAAATTATCAAATATATAACAATATAAATATTTACAAAATATCATATCAAAATAATATATATATATATATAATATATAAAATAATAATATATATTTTTATAAGACAAAACTCGGAAATAGAAGGCAACATTACCTAATGAAGAGACGTGATTAAAGAAACGAATATATTTAAATTAAAACTAAATCATAAAAGTCAGCGGTGGTATTGGAAGGTTATGACTCTTCCAAAATAAAGTGATATCATATATATAGATATAAGGAAAATAAGAATCGAAATAAGAGGGGAGGATAACGAATAATGGAGAAATAAATTTGCACGCAGAAGAACAGACGGGAATAGAAGAGAACAAAATCTTCAATCGTAGGGGAGGGAAACCAAAAGGGTCATCAGCGGCTGGAAGAACATATTAAATCGCTGGCACTAGAAGTCTTCTAGCTATCGATGGGAAGATAAAGTATATATACTGCCAGCAACATCTTCTTTAATCTGACGCAGGGCAGTAAGTAAGACCTGTGATATCTTGGAGAAGTAATACGGGCAGACAACAACAAACAAGGTAAGTATTTCTGAATATGACTGATTAGTGTAGTGAATATATAAGGTTGTAGATAAGGGGCTTAATAAGTATTTTATGAAATAAAATAATAATCAGTTCAATTCATAATGAAATCTTAGTAAGTACTTTTTGGAATAAAATATTAATCAGTTAATACATTACGAAATCAAGATGTGGATCAATTAGTAGCTTATATTTATGCATATGAATTATTAACAATATTATTTTGAAATGGTAATATTATACATGTTAATGAAAGTCAATCAAAGGCAATTAAATAAATGCTTGGTAAATGAATTAAGAATTTAGTGATAGTTGGAAATTAATACATATTGAATATATATATATATATATATATATATATATATTTGCGATTATCCAATAATGATGCTTGCAACAATTATTGAGCCTTATAAATAATGACTCTGTTTATTCACTATGATATTAAATGGTATAATAGAATCCACCTATGAGATCTTGAGAGATGTTTAACATTTAATGTACTCATGAAATATATTACAAAGGAATTATTCATAATGAGTGACCAGGAGGAAATAAATACTCCTTTAACAAGAATGAAATATTTATATCATCTCGGGTCTTAAAGGTTATCATCACTGAAATTTATTGATCTCTAACATTCTAATGTCTCTTTGAGAAAAACTTTGAATGCAAGATTCGGGTTTAAGTGCTCTCAACAGATAGGGGACATTACAGTCTTGTATTCTATTGCACTAAGAGCTCCACTTAGTTCATGGGATAAATTTAAGTAATATTATTAAGAAATAATCATATCCTATTTTTCACAAGAGGAAAAATATATGGAATGACAAATTTTAAAACAGAAAGAGGGACAGGGTGTTTAAGAGTACACTAGTAAGCTTCGTAGAAGGGCTGTCCAAATAGAGAAAGATAATGTAAGATGAGGAGGTCTTCATGAAGCATATAGGAGGCAAACATAGCCATTTTCATAGGCCTGTGTTAATATCCAAACCAATTGACATAGATTAGGAATGTGCACGTGCTTATTACCTTGATGTAGATAGTCCTTCATCCTCTCCTAGGTTAAGTGGGTCTAAATCCAAGACTAAGAAGGCAAATTCCATGAGCACTAAGAAGAAATATGGTCATTGTGCTCATTGTGGTAAAGGTCATGAAGAATTATCTTGTTGGAAGTTGCATCTTAAGAAAAAGCCTCATGAGCAAGGTAAGAAGGGTAACAAAAATACCAATCATTCCATTGAAAATGTTAAAAGAAATTATAGTAATTGATAGCACTTCTGAAGTGGATTCTAAAATTACTTGCATTACCAAGGAAGTTGGTTTCTTGGCTCAAAAAGCATTGTTTAACATCAATATTCATGTTAAGGGTGTTAAGGTTGATGCACTTTTTGATTCTTGTACTCAAATAACTTGAGTTCCTAAGATTTGGTTGAAAGAATTGGTCTTGTAACTTATCAATGCCCCAAGCCATATGGGTTCGGTTGCATCAAAGAAGGTGCTAATTTGCTAGTTAGTAAGCAATGTGCAATGAAGTTTGTTGTTGCTTCCATGTTTGTTGACGAGGAGGTTGTAGATACTGCTTCTTTGGATGTTTGTTGTGTTGGTCCTGGTAGCTCCTACATGTATGACTGAAAAGTGCTATTCTATAGAAGGGAAAACAAGTACCATAACATCAAGGATGGAAAGAGCTTCATCTTGTTTGCTTACAGAGGCAAAGAGAACCCTAGAGAGGTCCCAAGTCTTCATGGGAAAGATTTTAAGCACAAGAATCATCCCCTTGGAGAAAACCAATGTCGATCAATTTCTTTTTTTGTTCAAGTACTTTATCTTTGAATCATTAAACAATTGGAGACAAAGGTGTTATAGGTTTTGGCTATGTTTGTTTTGTGGTGCAAGCCAAAATAGTAGTCATGCCATTTGTTGAGGGGTTCATCCTCCCTGTCAAATTGAGTCTCTTACCTTCTAGGGACCAAAAGCCTCCATATTGGAGAGGCGTGATCCATAAAAGGATATGTTTAACACTTCATGGTATTGTGTGAGAACATGGTTCAGACCATAGTTCGCAGACTTGGACTCAGAGAGACTCAACAAGCCCAAAATTTTTTGACTCAGCAAAAACTTGACAACTTAGAAAGTTCTAAAATTTCTTAGAAAAGCACTTTTCTTTTGCAAAATTCAATTACAAAATGTATCAAATGAGTCTAAAAAAGCATGAGGATGTGTTTTCTATTAAATTTGATTCTTGAATACATATGGTTTACAAAATGGCATCATCATGCGAAGTCGATAGTGGATACAATAGCTCGACATTGAAGGCTATGTTTGTGGTTCAAACTCGACCAAGTCAATGATATTTGTTGTATTTTATAATAATAATGTTATTTGAATCTTTGATATTGATAGTATGATACTTCATCATTGATCAATGATATTATGATAGCGATAAAGATAATTGTCTCAGTTGTCGATTTTGGTCTCCACTCCCAAATCTCATCATTCTAATCAAATTTCTTATATGAAAGGAGATCCTAATAACTATTGGGGGTCTAGGAGTGGAGACCCCAACAGGGTTGAAGGGCAACATCCCTCATGGGGGTCTAGGAGCAGTGCCCCTCGCGAGGTCCGAGGGCAGTGCCCCAAGCGCATTCTCAAGGCCTTTCAAACCACACAAAACTTCATGTCACACACCATTTTCACAATTTTATCACTTGAGGGAGAAATTAGGTATTTGGCACATTTTTGTGAAAAATATTTTCTCTCCAAGTGCTGTGTGAGGAAGTGCGAGGGGTGTTCATGCATTTATAGGGAAAAATCGCGACCTTTTTGACTATTTTTAGCGCTAATTTGGTCATTGATCTGGCATTGTTAGATGTTCACAATGTTCTGCTAGGGCAATTGTACGTGTACCAACATCATGTGTTGGAGGCTAAACCTTAGAATGCGATCATCAAACTTTGCAACAAAAAGTACAAGATATTACAAATGGCTTTGATGAAGGCAATGCCTCTAATTGGCGCAAAGTAGCATTGGCACATGATTGCCTTGATTGAGACATTTGCCGTGCTTATGATTAGATTTGATGAAGATTGGAAGGTTGCAACTATGAAATTTGTTATATCATCAACTTGGATAGCACAATAGAAGTAGATGGACTGGATGATATGAAGATTTGTTCACTTCATTGACAAGTGTGCCTTTGCATGGAACTCGTGGACATGTAAGATTAAGCTGCCATTCTCAGTAGATCCTATTATTGGAGCCTTTCTTCATTTAGAAACAATCTTTTCCCAACTTTGTTTGCTTAATGTGTCATTTGAGTTCTAATTTATTTTGCATTTTTCCTTCACATGCCATATTTTGTTTTTTGTTGTCATTGTTTCTACTTTCAGGTTGATTTTATTGCAAGGTCACTCTTTCCAAATTGATAGGTGAAGAGCTTGTGATTTTGAACTATTAAAATCAACCCAATGAAGGGTCCACTAAATAGATCTCTTAACATGTAATTTGGTTTAGGTCCTGGGCATTACAGTTGCCACTGCAACTCATGTAGGATTGTGGCTTTCATAGTAGGATACTTGGATTCGACTCAAAGTTGGTAGACCAAAATTTTTTTCCGACTCAGTAAAAACTTGGCAACTTAAAAAATACATAATTTTTTTTTTAAAATATAAGTTTTATGCAAAATACAGTTACAAAATGTATCAAATGAGACTAGTGGGGGTTTGGGGATAGTGCCCCCAATGAGGATTTGGGGGCAACACCCCCATTGGGGTCAAGGGGTAGCAACTATAATCCTTCCAATTTTCTCAGCAAAGCTGAAATGCTAGTGTGCTTCTTTACATTGGGCAGGTAGGGCTTATAAAGCCAAAAACTCATATTTTAATAGTGTCTTTTCTACATTCTTCTTGTGTTGGCTTGTTATCCTTGTCTGTGGCAAGTTTTTCAGTTGGACTTGTTGAGAACTCAGTGTAAACTTGATGGAAACTTGCCTAGAACTTGTCCCAGCGAAAGCTTGGGGCAAAAAAAAAAATCACGAATACTTAAATTATGACACATTTTATATTGCTTACCATTGCACCGTTGCAATTTCTGAGGCTGCAGTGTGTATTGTCACTATGATATAATATTTAGAAGGATGTGTTTTGTCTTCATACTTGATGTATGAGACAAATGTAAATGGATGATACTTGAGAGCCTTGAGAGTTATTTGTTAACAATAGAAAATGTTGATAATGGCATTTTTTTTGGTTCTTTCTTAGATGTTTTGGACTTGCTTGTGTTCTTTTTTTCTATGTGGATCTGACAAGTTCATTCTTTATGCCTTTTTTAATGCTTTGAAATGTGTTTCATAATGATCCCGCTGATGGAATAATAGGCATTGGATCTAAGCCAATTGTTTCAAACTCCTCAAATATCAAATGAGCTTTTCTTTGAACTTTACAAGCTGTGGTGATAAACAATGAACATCTTATGGGCATGCTGATCTTTATAGAATATCTTTTTTAAACATATGGAGATTCTTCGGTTACAGAAAGTGTAAGGGGAGTTACACAGATCAGAAATTGGAGAACCAAGTTCTAATACCTGCAAATTTGTGTAATGGATATGGTTATAGTGATGTATGGAGTTTGGGCATTACTTAATGAAACACTAGTGAAATTGTATGGATCTAGGATTATTAACATAAAACAAATAAGATATGTGTGATGGAGGAGTAGTGAATTGATTGTGTTAAGTTGAATATGTATTTCATCTGAATAATGATAATCTAAACAAACGTGAACGGAAGTGTTAAATGAAAATTTGCTCAGTGACAGATTATTGGAATGGGTTAATACTAAATAGTAAATACCATAGGATGACTACATTTGCTTTTTCAGACTCAGAAATTTTGGATGGTGAATGCTTATGTTATAATATACTGTAGCGGGGCTCCTACAGTGAAGGGTGTGCCTCCCTTGGTTTCATAATCTACCCTTCTGTTGCTATCCTCCTAAATCATTCCAAAAGGTTGTTCAATAATCAATTGCTCATGGAATGATTATAAAAAGGATGAGATCATTCAATTAGAGTGTTTCTTCTCAACAGGTCACTATGTCCCTACCTGGTTGAGTGCCTGCATTTCTTCTCCAACGAGGCACCTTGCTAATTAGGGTAAACTAAACTACTTTAACTTTCCTCTTCATTTAATACAGCATGCACCAATTCTTGGCCTGTTGCTTACATCCCCAAATAATTAGTGGAACCTAGGGAAGGGGCTGGCTCTCTTGGTTTCATAACCTAAAAAGAGAAGGCTTGTACCCTGTCCATAATATCTGGGGTCCAAGTCTTTACCATTAATCTCTAGATGGATTGCTGTTATTTAGTTGTTAATCTTCTATCCAAATTTAAGCTCCAATAGAATGAACCTAAGAGGATCCGACAAGCAGCCCAATTCCCTTTTGTGCTAATTGGAAACAAGAAATATTCTTGCATTATCAATTATGTTCCATAAGTGGAAGGGTCCCCTGATTTTTGTAGGTGTTGCAAATGATAGAGACTATGGCATATAAGGACCTGCAGAGAGGCCTCATCCTCCGCTGCCAAGGATCTATGTATTCTAGGGGCACACTCATGAATATCCACTTGTTTTTTAGGACGGCTATACTCAAATGCTTGTGACTAACAGGTTCACACGGTTGGATTCACAAGATGGTTATATGACACTCAGACGATAAAACAGCTACATGCATATTTGTTGGTCCCTTTGGAGGTAAATGAAAAATTTATTTTCATAAACATATTAGTTGTTGATCAGTGATAAAGTAGTTATATTACACATTGAAGAGATGGGATGTATTGCTGGAAGCATCTACACATAGACTAAGAAAACTAAATTAGATCATATATACCAGGTTCTAGAAAGACAATGCTTTTAAGAGACGAATAGCAGTATTCTTTGGTAGTTCTCTTTAATATTTTTCTTTCTTCACGAGTAAACATGAAATTATTCAGTATTTGGACTCAAATTTTATGGTTTCTGAGCATTATCACCATCCAACCACAGCTACAACTCAAGAACTTCAAAAACTTAATCCTTCTCTAGAAAAACATTCCATCTCTAGAGAGTTGTCAATCATTAGTTGTAAGTGGATATTTAAAGCTAATTCATTTTTATTCCCATTTTGAGTTAATGTGGAGCATGGATGAAGTGAATAAGTAGAATTAAGTAGAATAGGATTAAGTGAAGATTTATACTGGGATTTTTAATTTTTGTGTGATTGATCCTTGAATTTTTAGTCATTTCAAGCTGATCTCCATGACTACTCATTACATAATGACTTTTTTCCTCATTTATGGTGGTAATGATTGCAAGGCGAGGGGATCTGCATGGCACACAAGCATGTTTTAGCATTTATTAGTTGGTGGAGGAGCAATGAATGTTATCCACTTCTTCAGTCTTTTCACCCTCTGACCTCTTGCCTCTTTGGCAATGCTTTTGAAGCATGTAGTGCATTATATAAGTCACTCTTGTCTCATATTTCTTGCTAATGTGGGATTAACTCAATTACAACCTGATTGTGTATTTATGTTAAGTGAAGAATTTCAGACATTTTAATTTCTATGGGATTTGATCTGTTTTCTTTTATCATGTCAAGATGACTCTTGTGAGTAGTCATTATGCTAATGACATTTTACCACATTAATGTTGGTAATATTTACAAGGCAAGGGGGGACCTATCATTCCTCCTAGTAACAAATGCTTGCATGCTGAGTTGGTCACCTTTCATTGTACTTATTACCAACATAAATGAGGAAAAAACAAAAATTTATCAGTGAAATGACTATTCATGGAGGTCATCTTTAGATGACTGATAATGATATAAGCGCATTGATCAAATCTTATAACAATTAAAATTCTATTTAGAATACATTAATCTTTTCAATTCATTTTGTTTCACTATTTCTCTAGTTACTAGCACTATGGTTTTTCAAATCAAGTATTCAGCATATCTTTCCTATTTACTGGAGTTATGCTTTTGTAAATTAGGTTTTCAGAATATGCTTTGAACTCCTCTATGTTTAACATGCTGCATTTTAGAGATTATTTCCAATAATGTTACACATTTCTATTTTTAAAATTCAGGCTGCAGCAATGTTCAAAGTGTTCAAGAGTGAAGTTCCATCCATACCAGATACTTTATCAGCAGAGGGAAAGGATTTTATTGGCTGTTGCTTGCGCAGAAACCCAGCAGAAAGACCAACAGCATTACAATTACTTGATCATCCATTTGTGAGAGATGTTAATCACCAGGATTCTGACCCTCTAGCATCTGCAACATCTAGCATTAAGTCTCTGGTAATGTCTATTATATGGACTATAAAATAATAAATTATAGTGAATTTTCATTCTTTTTGTGTTTTCTTGTATCTTGAGATCTATGTCACATTTGTAGATGTTTTGCAGAATTTAATGCACAATCCACGTGAGAAAAATATGAGTACTTCAGACTATGCCCCTTTCCATACAAAAAATGGAAAACAGCATCAGTTGTCAAGGTTGCTTTTCAAGAATTTTCAAAATCTACTGAACTAATTTCTTGAGTTTTAAAGCTTTTTTGATTGTTTCTAGAACTAACATGAGTTTTCATGGCTGTGTTATATGTGTTGCAGTGAGCACATTCACCCTCAAATTGGAACATCTACTCGCTCTTCGAATCCGCAGCTTTCACCTCGTTCCACCCTGGAGGCGTTCAGCAGCTTATCTCCACCACATTCAAATGTTTCAAAGAGTGAAGCTTTATTTGGAAATGTGGGGAATAGATTTCGGTCAAGTGTTACAAATGAAGGCCCTTTGAAAGTACGAAGTTCCCTTCATGGAAGGCTTGGGGCTGTGGGGATTGTAAACATAGATCAGTCAGATTACAGCACTGATCACAATTTGAATTCTCCATTAATTCGCACACCTGAAGGAAGTCCTAAAAGATGGGATTACACACATGATGACATAATGCATGTAAATTTCAGTAGAAGGCCACATGAATTTGAAGAGGATCATGGTAAGAATAATGATGCTTCTAGGTTTGTGAGAGAAATTGCTCCTCAGGGGCCTCCAATGACATCAGGATATCCCACTATCTATCCATAGAGATTTTCAACGGTTTATCATTCTAGCAACAGTGGTGCCCAAATTGAAAGTAAGGTTACTATTCCTCTTACATATATTTTAGATGGTGACTTGATGTAAGATGTTATTCTTCCAAAATTGGTGTATTTTGACATTCATATTAAATATTTTGAAGTCTGGTGCTTCTTTTCTTATTACTATATATAGCCATAGCAGTAGGGTTGAGATGCTTATGAGTGTCTAGCCAAGAAATTCTTGTTGATCTCATGATAAATTTAGTGAACTGTGATATAAAATTTCAGATTAATCTGACCAAGATCCAAAAATGGCATATTTAGCAGTTTTAAATGTGCAATCTCCTAAGCTGTGTGTATTGCTTAAAATGCATTCAAATAATGGTATTCTGTCTTTCCTCTGTTCCAGCTCTGCATCTCACACACAAGGTCTAATCTTCAACAAATTCGTTGCCCTTCATCTAAATGAATTCTATATAGCAAATTTATTTTCTGTCCACAATAAAAACATTCAAAGAAAACAAAACTCAGATGATTTAGGATTTTGGATAATTCATTAAATAGAAATGTATTTCAACTAGATTTTGAAAGGAAACTAGTCTAGATTCACACCAGTCCAATGGAAGAATCTATACAAGTAGAAAGAGATCCATACAAATTTTAGTAGAAAGCAATAAAGAAAGAACTTATATTAATGTCGACAAATGACCAAAAGTAGGTTAATGAGATTCAAGAGTATAGCAGTTTACAATAGAAAGTTCTAGGGAGAGAAACTTAGAAAGGCCCCAATAAAGGGAAGAACAAAAGCAAAGAAATAAAAAACAAGGGACTACCAACACAAGTGGTCAAGAAACTTGTACATATGGCCTAGAAAGGGGAACAAGAACCCCAAAGGGCAAACATTGAGGAAAACTTGAGTTCATCAAGTATCATTGTTTGGACTAGAAATGGTGAAGTCACTAGTGCCATTGTCGATCACTTTGAAGGGATTGATACACGATTTAATAATTCTCATCAAGGAGTGCTAAGGCTCGGGAGGGTTAAGCATGATACTCCCCATAGGATTGCATCTAACATCCAAGGTCGAAGTAACCCCTATATTAGTGAAACTTTTTATAATATGCATATACCCCTATGGTTAGGGGGTGGGGTGGAGATGAGTAGATCTATATTGATAAGAAGAAGCTAAAATATCTTGTTGGGAAGAAAAAGGACCATGATGCTTAGGGGGAATATGTTGATCCACAAGCTCTAAGAGATGTTGTCTCACAGGTCTATTTGCATTTGTAACAGAAGTAGCAATATGCAAAGGTTGCTTAGAGCTATTGGGCTCTTGGATGTGTTGGAGAAGATGATCAACCTGGGGGCTCTAGAATCTTGAGAAACCTCATGTGGGGATCTATTCTGAACAGTGATGGACTTTCGAAGATAAAGAGTCAAACATTGTTGGTTTGGATATTTAAAGAACGTAGAGAGATTGTTGCCCGAGTCCTTGTAGAGGAACTAATATCACCCTTGGATCTCATAGTAAATGGGGCATTTGAAGATGAAATGCTCCTTGATCTTCACCTCTTGGAGGGGGCAAAGACAGTAGATCCGGTTAGGTTGAGGAATATGATGGTTTGTCTCGACCCATAGCTAGTGGGAGCACACTCTCATTTGGCCAAGGTTAAACCTCAAGCCATGTGACCAATGACATTGGAGATATTGAGGATGGTATAATATACCATCCTCCACCTATAAGAAATGCTCAATGTAAAAAGCAAGCTTCATGTTGAGTGGCATAGGAGGGCTGGTCTAGGTGACCTAGATGTACTATTTGTAGATGTACCTTCTAGTAAGTTTGTTGATGGTTTCCTTTCAAGGAAGGAGCTAAGGAGGAGCATCTAAGGAATACATGAAACATTGAAATGAGGTAGTCTATCAATAGAGATACCAATAGAATGAGTGAGCTAGTCTTAGAGTACCAACAATGATGGCGTCAAATTGAGCCAATGAAGCAATCCTCTTATAAGAACAAAGAGGACACAAGACATATCTTGGGAAAACCCTTATGGGAGAAACCCAACAACAAAGGACAAATAATGTACTAATCTCAAATAAATAGTTACAATATGATCAGAGTATCCATGCTTTGATGGAGGTCTTCAAATTTTGTATTTAGAGTCAACCCAACAACTTAGTCTTATATTAAAACCATGTTATGATATCCATCCCAAGCCATCAATTTATAGGCTTAGGAGATCTTGAGAACCACAAAAGGTTTTCCAAAACCATGGGCTCAAAACCATTAGGCATTAGCCAACATAGTCATAATGGTCCAACTTGGACCCATGTACACCCATCTAAGAGTAACTTCTCTTGGAATAGTAAATAACTCCTCCATGAAGATCTTTGACACCTAAGATTAAGGGGTTCAAGTGTAACTTTGAAGCCCTCTATGTAGAGGCAATAATTACACTTACACCTCTTACAAATTATTAATTTTAGCCAGTCAAAGATGCCTTTCCTCCACTAGTAACCCTCCTTTCAATTACCTCTTACACATCGTAAGATACATGACAAGTGTTGTAATATGCCAATTGAAGAATCTTGAGTCTCTCCATGTGTGACATTGCTTTCCATGGGAACCTAACATTTACAACATCACAATAATTACATAATTACAATGTAAGGATTTGAAAGGTGTGCACACATAGTTCTAACAATCTCCCTCTTGTATGCATTTCAAAGGATCATAATGGGGCTCAAACAAAGTGAACTAACTGCTAGGGGTTATAGTGCCCATAGTTATCCTACATCATCTATACGTCAATGTTCTTGGTTTCATCAATGCATCTACAACATTCATAGAATTATCTACCTTCTCGATCACAACACCCTTGTCCTCCACCATGTCACAAACAAAATGGTATTGCACATCAATGTGCTTTGTCTGCTGGTGGAAAGTAGGGTTCTTTCTCAAGCTGATGATTCTGTTTATCACAATGAATCTGCATTGTATTCCAACTCAATCCAATATTTGAATACAATCTTTGGAGCCAAATTGCCTCCTTAGATGCATGAGTAGCTGCCATGTGCTCTACCTTTGTAGTTGGAAGAGCAACCACAACTTGTCTCTTGCTCATCCAACTCATTGCACCATCGAGTAGGTTAAAGACATAACCATCCGTAGACCTCCTACTATCTACATCCCCTATTTTATTTGAATCAACAAATCCATGTATTTCCATAGTTCTACTCAAATCAAGTCTTTCCTTGTAGCAAATATAATATTTTGAAGTGTCATGAAAGTACCTAAAAACCCTCTTAACTACAATCCAATACATCTTTCCCAGATTAGACATATCACTGCTTAGGACTCCAATTGGTTGTGTAATGTCTAGTCTGCTATGTATTATACATCAATGGTCAAGCTACTAATTACACTTTCATAGGGGACATGACCAATGTCCTCAATTTTATTGTTTGTCATAGGACACTACCCAATTGAAAGCTTTGTTTCCATAGGAAGTGGAATACTCACCAATTTGCAATCGTTCATTCTAAATCTCTACAAATTAGAGCCAACATACTTCGTATGAGTTAACCATAGTTTTTCATTAGCTCTATCCATCTTGATCTCCTTCAAGAAAAACTTATTAGGCCCTGTTGATGCGTGTTTTATGACACAACAAACATTCTAGAATAAAGTGTCAAAGACGCTCTATCCCCTCTTGAAAAACTACCTCGTATGCTAAGACTGCAAGAAAGATCATACAGTAATTCCAATGTTTCAGTTAGGTGTGGATGAGCTCTGTGGTTTGATGTGATTATGCTGGTAACACAAAGGGACTTACGCTAGGCTTGTTCAATTCACAATGAAGGTCTAGACAATGAAGCTCTATTGCTTGGGTCATGGATCAAACAAACTGAAAAAGGAGATAAGGTTTCAAAAGTTCTATTCTACTTCCTAAGAATTCAAGAGACGGTATTGACTTGGTGGAACCAATAACCACGCTTTGCTTCGCCACGCTCAACGACAACTACACAAAGGGGGTGCAATCTTCAAGGGAATGTGCTTATGATTTTCACGTCATGAATAACTACCATCAAATCGAACAATAATTATCTAGACAGAAGTTAAGCATCCACAAAATAAGCTCAGGCTAACTTTACGCATTGAATGAAAATCATCCATTCAAAGAAAGTATGAGCAAAAAGTTTCACCATAAATCAATACTTATCAAATCTTGCATTCATCTAACATACATGAAATAAAATCTAAACTATGATGAGGGATAAGAACCATGCCAACTCCAAAATAAGAGAAGCAATCACCATCAAAACAATGCATGCATTACTTATTACTTTGGCAGTCATACACAACAATTACTTATCTCAACATGTTTTGCAACATGCTCCCATGCTTTACAAATGAGGGGTTGAGCTCAATTTATAGGCTCCCCAATTACAATTCAATGGCCAAGATTGATTTAGGATCAACGGCTGAGATTATAGAATAAAACCCTAATTAGGGTTTGTCCTAACTAACTCCTCGACCAATGAGAAAATTACATTCGAGGACACTTGTCCTTTTTACTAAATATGAACCAACAAATAAAATAGAAAGTTGTTGCATGTTGATTTGGAATGATTTGATTGGTTGGAAGATGACGAGGCGCCACCTCAACGTGCTGGATGTCTTCCTTGATCACTTTGGTCTTGTTCCTTAGAATATTTTCCTTGCCGATGACTTTATCCTTTGTGCTTTGATCTTGGATGACTTTGGCTTCTTCTTCTCACCTCGCCTTGGAGCAGCTGTTTAGACTTGAAGTTATTAAGTCTTTCTTTCCAGATTGCTTTGGAATTTCTTCAAGTGCCTTGAATTTGGAGAGGAACTCCCCTGTGCCTTTGCCACAATGGAGGAAATTGGCACTTTTTTTGTGGAGAATTTCCATACTTAGCCAAATTTTGGCTACTTTGTAATACCTTCAAGATTTTGGCCATTTTTGTGCTCAAATAAACTTCGCTGGTCAATTTGTCTTCAATTTTGAATTTGGCTTGCGTAAGTTGGATGTACTTGACGATGTGCCTGCCGTTGTCTTCATGATGCCAAATTCTTGGCGGATTTCCCGTTGGTCTTGCGATGTGCAAGGGTGGACTCCCCAAGTTTTCTTTCATCTCCCTTCAAGTTGGACTTTACACTTTTCTTGCTGTTTTCCTCTTTGAAGATTCGCCTTGTGTAGTCATCCACCTGCAGTAAAATAAAATTTATTTCAGATTTTCTCTCTCCTAAAGATAACTTTTCAGGATAAGCTTTGAAAGATGTTTATAAATTTCATTTTTCAAGCTTTTAATTTTCTCCAAAATGGTTAATTTATTTGATTTTTTCTTTATTTTATTTTTAAAATTTAGCCATGGCAAAAATTATTCATTAATCCCAATGTTGGATGAATATTTTCATTTTCTCTCTCTTGGTGTCTGGCCTCGTGCTGAAATTTTTAACACTCCCTCTCCTGATATCAAAGTGAATTTTGCTTCGAATTTAAAGCAAACTTCATACTTCTCTTCGTCATTTTCATCTTGGCACGAGTATATTCCATATTTAACTCTTCATTTCTATCTCCCGAAATCGGACTTCTCATTGTTTGCCATACTCTCTCTCTACAAGTTGGACTTGGTGAACATTTTTCCATGGCGGACTTCATGTCAAATTCTCCCTGTCTCTCTCTCGAGGTTGGACCTCTTATCAAGTCTTCCATATTCCCTCTCTACTCATGGCGAACTTTCTGAGACCTATTCCATTTATTTTCCATTCAAGTGTCATGGTGCACTTTCAAGGTGATTTTTTTTTGGTTATCTCTTTGGGGTGTTGAAAAATAAATAATTAAAATAATTAAAATAATTATTTTATGTGTTGTTTTCAACCCCTTCATTTTATGGCATTTATTTTCTTTTATCTAAGGCAAATTCAATTTTCCAAAATTTTTTCTTGCCAATGCCTTAGGCAAAAAAAATTCTTTCCAATTTCACTTCGCCATAATTTTCTTTCCGTCCATTTTATTTCGCCATAATTTTCTTTCCGTCCATTTTATTTCGCCATAATTTTCTTTCCGTCCAATTTCATTTGGCCATAATTTTCTTTCCGTCCAATTTCATTTGGCCATAACTTTCTTTCCGTCCATTTTCATTTGGCCATAATTTTCTTTCCATCCAATTTCATTTTGCCATAACTTTCTTTCCGTTCATTTTCATTTGGCCATAATTTTCTTTTGTTTTAAGTCTCTGGCAAAATTTTCTTTCCATCTTCCTAAATCATTTGGAAAAATTTATGAAGCACATTGATGCTAGACTTAGAAAAATATTTTAAATATGGCGAATTTCTCTAGTGCCAAGCATATTTTGAACATTTCCAAAGTCCATACTTAGGCAAAATTTTGATTTTTCTCTCTCCTTCTTGGCATGGCGGACTTGCCTTAGTTTCTTTCCAACTCTACATAGGGCGGACTTCATCTATGTTCAAGCCATTTATTTTTTTACTTGGCTGGGCGGACTTGCTAACTTCTCATGCCATTGCTTTTTAAGTGGCTGGGTGGACTTGCCACTTGTTTGAGCCATTCCATTCTTTACTTCCAAGGCGGACTTGTCTTAATTTCTTCCCACATAGTTAGGGGCGGACTTTGTACTATAGTTTATGCCATTTTACATGGGGTGGACTTGGCTCTATTCCTTGCCATCTTGGAGCGGACTTCATCTTATGGCTTGCCATCTTGGAGCGGACTTTGCATTCATCCTTGCCATTGCTGGGCGGAGTTGGCTTATATCCTTGCCATCTTTTTCTGGCTGAAGCTTTTTGACACTAACTTCTCCTTTCTCCATGCTGGTTGAACTCCATACTTAGGCAAATTCATCATGAATTTCAGTCTCCTCCATGAATTTCTCAGATTTCTTCATGAATTTCTCAGATTTTTCAGTCTCCTCCATGAATTCTGTCATGAATTTCTCAGATTTTTCAGTCTCCTCCATGAATTCTTCAGATTTGTTGACTGATTTTTTCATTTTTCTGTGATTTTTCAAATGATTTTTCCAGATTTTTAACAGTTTTCAGAAATTTCACCATGAATTCACCAAATTTTCAAATTGATTTTCTGAGAGTTCTGTTGAGTTTTTCGAACTTCTGAGTGGATTTTCGAAATTCAGGACCCTTTCCAAATATAGAAACTTTCTAAGAATAGAAATTTTCCCAAAATAGCAACTTTCTAAAAATAGACCCTAAAAAATAGGGATCTCAGAATTGCTCAAAAGTGCCAAAAAGTAGGTCCTAAAAAATAGGGGGCCAAAGTGAAAACCCTAAAAAGTAGGAGGTGTCAGAATTGACTAAAACAACAGTCGATCTTCGTCTCCTAGGCCTCGTAAGCACAATGATGACGTTTGCATGATGATCCAGGCTCAAATTCTTTTACTCGACTTGAGTGACCATTCCAAAACTTAAACTCCTCATTGCAAAAAAGACTGGTGATAAGCAATTGCAACGCCAAGGCAAAACCAAAAAGCAAAAAAAAAACGAAGGGTCCCCATTTGCAATGGGGCGATGTGTGAAAAGGTCACAACAGGCCCTAAATTTTTTATACCAAACCATAATGAAAGCTGATATAATAATAAACTAATCACCTATTTGCTTATAATAAACACAATGTTCTGATTTAGCTATAACAAATTCCAACTTCAAAACATATGAATCAAATTTTTGATACCCACATCCCTAGGGACTATTTCAGACAATAAAGAGACTTCTTCAACCTGCAAACCATATCCTCTTTACCTTTTTATGATGAAATGCTTTGGCTGTGTCATGTAGATCTCTAAATTCCCATGCAAGAAAGCTGCCTTAACATCCATTTGCCTCAAGGTCAAAGGCAACAACAATTAAAAGAAATCTAATGGATGTAACTTGTGCAAATGGGGATAAAATCTCACCGAAATCAATTCCCTCTACTTGGGGATATCCCTTAGCTACCAACCTTGCCTTATACTAGTCAACTTTGTCCTTAGAATTGTAATTTGCAACCAAGAAGTTTCCTATCCTTAGGCATCTATACCAAGTCCCATGTATCGTTTTTTCTCTAGCATATCCATCTCCTCGTTCAGGATTCTCTTCAAGGACTTGTTGTTTGTCTCTATTGTCTCCTTCATAGTGCAAGATCCATCATCATTAGTAGAAAAAACAAAAGTACAACAAAAATCAGGTGGACTATACCTTTCTAGTTGCTTCTTTTGTTGAGAGGACCTCCTTAAGATTGGGTATTAGGTTGTTCTCTCTTTGATTCCTCAAAATCATTGCCTAAATCATCTTCCTCATCAAATCCATTTGAACTTTGGGTTCGTTCTCCGATGCGTTATTCTCAGTCTTTGGCTCAAGTTGCACCACTATTTTTTTCCAATTTTTAAGCTACTAAGAATTAGGAAAATATTTATCTTTAAAGATCACACTAATTATACATTGTCTTTCCTATCACAAGATTTTAAAGTTTGTATCCCTTAACTCCATCACTTTCTTCCCAATGAAGATACATTTCTTTTGTTTGAAATCTAACTTGGATCTCTTCTCACCTTTGTGGATCATGCATTCATGCCACATTGCCTTTTCAGCACGAAGCTTATGATTTTTGGGAATTAGGAATGTCAGAACTGTTATTTTAAACAATAGTGCTTGCATCAAGGTGAGATAGAGTTCTAGAGTGAACTCCCTTAGCCAATACCACACATGATTTTGCATCCTTTCTTTTTGAAGACTACCTACACACTCTCATCATTAATTTTGTTTACAAATAACAAGTTGTTCGTCAAACTAGGAATGCCTAGAACACTTGAAAGAGACTTTGTTCTTCCATCTCCAAACACGATCTTGAATCTGCTATGTCCAACAGTCTTGAGAAATGTGTTGCCAATCAAATAGATCTTTCCACCATCAATGCTCTCATACTAATTTAACTACACTCTATGGATAGTCATGTGGAAAGAAGCTCTAGATTCAAGCTTCCATGCATCCTCAAATTCACACATGGCAAGTATTACAACAAAAACATCTCCATTGTCTTCATTCAAGGCCTTCAAATTTGAATCATCATTGGACTCTTTCTTAGCCATCTCTTTTCTGTCCTTAATGTGTTCGAATTTGCCATAATTCCAACATGTAACCTTTGATCTGCCAGGAGACTTGTATCTCCCCTTAAAACTTGGGTCTCTCATCCTTCTTGTTCTTACACTTAGCCTTCAAACAACCTCTAACAGCTAGAGCATCTTTGGTAGATTTCACAAATTTATATCTCATTTCTTTAGATGGCAAAGATCCAACTAGTCCCTCAAGGGTTAGTTTAAAGGTGGTGCTATTAATTGCCATCACCAGGTTGTCCCATGAATCTAGTAGGGAACACAACAAGGTTATGCATTGATCTTCCTTGTTCATAGTCACATCTATGCACACAAATTGACTGATAAGGGTGTTGAATGCATTCGGATGCTTGGCTACCAAATCTCCATCTCTTATTCTTAAGCAATACAACTTCTTTTGTGAGAACAACTTGTTCACCAATGACTTAGCTTGGTACAAGTTCCAAGTTTGTCTTACAATTTGTTGGCGATATCCTTTGAAGACACATTTAGAAGCACTAAATCCAGAAAACTTAATCTAATGGTAAGTTGGGCCTTTCTATCAAGCTTGACAAAGTCATTTGCATCCATACTTGAACACATGCAATTCTTCACTACAACCCATTTATCACAATGTTCAAGCAAATCTTCCATATTGAACTTCCAAAGCTCAAAGTTTGTGTTGTTAAACTTCTCAATCTCCATTCTGCTTGTGCTAGCCATCTTTGTACTTGAAATAAGCTCACCTACATAGAGCTCCCACTCAAACAAGGATTAGTAGCAAGTCCTCTCTTCTATCAAGCGATGCTAACTTTGATACCAAATGAAAGAAATGAGGTTATATCTACTCTAATCCAATGAGGGAATCTACACAAGCAAAAACAAATCTATACAAATTTCAGAAGACTAGAGTAATAACATAAAGGACACAAGATATACCTTGGGAAAACCATTTGAGAAAAACTTAACAAAGTAGACTCAATTTATTAATCTCAAGAAAATGGTTATAGTACAATTACAGTATCCATGTTTAAATTGAGGTTTGAAAAGTTTAAAACCATGTATTTGGAGTAAAGTCGATAGCATACCTATGCAATAAACTTACCATACAATCTCCATCCGAGTTCTCAATTTATAGGCCTAGGAGATCTAGAAACTACAAAGGTTTCCCAAAACCATAAGCACAAAACCATGAGCCAACACATAGTCAAAATGGTCCAACTTGGATCCATGTGTCCCCCATCCTCCTCTATGAACATTGAAGACCTTTGACCTCTAAGACCAAGGGGTCAAGTGTAATTCCCAATTGCTCCATGTCAAGGCAATAATTACACTTACTCTTTCAAATGACTATTTTTAGCTGATAAAAGATGCCTTTTCTAGTCCATTGGTAACCCTCTTTTCAATGATCAATTACACCCATCATAAGGCACAAAACAAGTATTGTAATTTGCCAAACAAGGAATCTTGAGATTCCTTCCATATATGGTGCCCCTTTTCATGAGGGCCTAATATTTACAATACATTACAATAATAAAATAATTACAACCATGTTAGGATTTGCAAGGTGGACAATGCACAGTCCTAACAAATGTTTCTCTGCCAGTGCCTCAAAAATATCAATGTGTTTACTGAAAATGTTTTAGTGGTTATCTCATAATCTCTTTGATGCTGCATGTCTTCAAAACTATTTTCCACAATCATGTCCTTCTTCACAATCAAAACAATAATGACCACCTCCCTTGTCAGTGGTGTTTAAAAAACATTTCTTTGTAGTGTCAACAAGAATTCCAAAGTTTTGAGTGCAGTTAAATTTAATCTACATTGGAGACTTTAATTTACCTCAAAAGGCTGTAAATTTGATGAATAAATCGAGGAGAAATAAGATGAACCATATATTTTACTATAGAGGGGCCTGAGATACAGTGCATGCATGTCTTCAAAACATGTTAATTTTTCTTTTTCCTTTATGTTGCTCAGTTCTGTATTAACCGTGGGTTTTCCCTGCAAAGTTCATACAAGCTTCCTTGAAGCAGATGTGGGTACTAAGTTAATTGCATCCTTGAGATCTTCTTGATGCTTTTAACACATAATATAATCATCACCTCTATCTTCCCTCTTTCATCTTTCTCACAACCATGGACCACTCCAATAACAAATTGACTCCTCACATTATCATTTTTTTGGCTTCTGAAATATAAGTGCAAATTGGTGCTCCTACAAGACAAAAAACCACCCAAAAACAGTCCTCTGGGATTAGCTTCCCATCTAGCCTTACCACCTTTTAACCCTATCACATCACTTCCTAACAGGGTCAGTAAATTCTCATTTATTTTTCAGTTTATTAAAACTCGAATGAGAGAACGCTAGTTTATCTTTAGAGGAGACATCAAACACAGTTAGCCTCTTAACACATCTTAAATCATCCCAAATATTCGTATCAAAATTATACTATGGAAGGCGCCCTTTAATGAGCAAGTTAACATGGAGTGAGTTCTCTAATTTTTAGGCACTTTAAAAATGCATTTAACAACTAAATAAGAATAATTCTATTGCTGACAAGAATTTTTCTGGGCTCATTACTAACAAGAGCTTTTAAAACTCATTTGACTGCAAGCGTAAACCCTATATTCTAAGGTTTTTAAGACCTAGACGTCCAAAAAAGTTGGGTTTGCTACAAAAATCCCAGGCAATTGTATGCCTTTTCTTATTGCCTTTGCCATCAGACCATTAAAAATCCCTCACCAACTTGTGTAGCTTATCAACTTGAGAATTATGAAAGAGTCAGCAAGAAGAGTACTGAGTCATAGATACTGCAAGAAGATAGAATATTCTCACACACTTAAAACCTTCCAGCCAAGTAAAGGAGATGACCTTTCTAGTTAGAAACTGTGTTATTAATTTTGTGAAAGCCCCACTGCCACGTCTCTAAAGGAAGGATTCAGTGAAAAAGCAATACCAAGATATCTAACATTATTTAGTTAGGGCCACACCTTGACCAGCTCAGGTCTGATAACGAGTCAGGAGTGGATTTAAACCATCTCAAAACCAAGGACTTGTGAAAGGAAATCTTAGAGCTGAAATAGAACAATAAATCACCAATCTGGAAACGAGAAGCTCAAAATTGTCATTTTCCAGAACATGGAATGAGTATCATCAACAAACTAAATTTCAATTAACTGGGATTGGTTTGGGAGAGCAATGCCTTTAATGAGAGGGCCATGAGAAGAGTTCCTTAACAATTAATGCAAATCCCAATTAACAATCAAAAAGAGAGGGGACCAGAGGATAACCCTGTCTGATTAATCTCTGCAATAAGAAAGACAAAGCAAGCTCACCTTTAACTTAAACCTAGGTAAAAGTATCTTGAAACAAAACACACTTCAATTTTGAAAAAAGACTCCCCCAAACTCAATTTTCAAGCATTATCATAATAAATTGCCATTCAATTCTATCACAAGCCTTTTCAAAATTAATCAAGACCATACAAACAATTTCACATATGTTTCTAGCATGAGTCATGCTTTTTCAACTAGTAATAAGGTTATCGAAAATGTATCTTTAAGAAAACAACCCTAGGTTGTAGTTATAATAATTTGAGGAACCTTATTAACTTGTGTAACTATTTTTTTTGCGAAGATCTCTAAGACACATTAAGAAAAGTGATAGGTCACTCATTCTTGACTAATGTTTTATCACCATCTTTAGTGATAAGTTTAACCACTCCTCTATTGATGTCTATACCAAGAGAACCTACTTGCAGGGCTTCTTTAACAGAAAGGAGTTCATCATCAATCCAATCTTTATTCACTTTATAGAATTCAACAAAAAACCCATAGAAACTTGGGGACTTTTCATCCTCAAGGCTGTCAATTACATAATAATTTTCAAGTGTGATATTTTCTTCTAAAGGCAAGGCATCATACTTAGTATCCAACTTACAAGGAACAATTCTCCCGAACACCTTTTTGTTCTGCTCCTTATCTGTTGAAGAGCCATCTGAAGTGAATAACTCCTTAGAACAAGAGAAAAAAGCTTTGCTAATATCAAAGAATCAGAAGACACATTCCCTTGAATACCAACAACAATCAATCTTTCTTTGGCATGCCAAGATTTGAAATTTTTTGAAAAAATGTCTATAGTAACTTTATCACCATTTTTAGTTCAAGTGAGTCTAGGCTTCATCCTTGCTTCTTTGGCCAAATAGTTTTTGGTGTACTCTAAATTCATGTATAGCTTTAATGAATTGCTTTTGAAGGAAAATATCAGATGGGTTATCTTGTAACCTGTTCTTCGAGGCAATCAATTTTTCTTAAACTCTTGTAGCAAATTTCTTTCTTTTCATGAAGTTAGGTCCATCAAAAAACCTCATAAATGTTGAATAGAAGACATGGAATACATCCATCTACAAACATCAAAGGTAGATGATAAAAAGTATTTGGTAAAATCCCAAAAGAGTTTTGATAGCTTCTAAACATTTAGGGTCTTTCAAGTGAGACAGTAAGTTTATGCAATCCCTTAAATGAGTCAAAGGAATCTGAAACATTAGAAACATGCTAGAGGCTAATCTAAATGAGATTATGATAAGACAAGGTGAAATGTAGAACTTGACCATGATATCACATAACACATGACTAGCAACAAATGGATCCTTATTGAAATAAAATCTATTCAGCATAGAATATAACCTCTAACTGCTTCTTTGATTGTTGAGCCAAGTGTACTAAATTGCCTTATTGTTCTCCTTACCTTTCAAAAGGGATACACAATTTTAAACATCTCCTTTTGGACAAAAAAAGAGCTGATTGTGTTTCCATTCATATATGAACACCCTCAATTTTGTTCTTTCTCTGTTCAACCATATCAAAGTCCCTTGCCAGAATGAAAATCCATGGAATTTTTGGGGAGAGGAGGCAAGCCAAATCCATAGGTTAACTCTATCTCTATAACCATTGCAAGCATGAAGAGAACGAATAAGAAATTGTAGCTAGGATAAGCTAAACTGCCCTGTTGCTTGGAGACATCCATGATCAACAACTTTATCTACCCAAACTTTATCTCTCAGAATAGTGTTGTCCCCTTCGCCTCCCTCTCTTGCCTACCCTTAAGATGAGAAGTGTAGAAAGCAGGAACCCCAAGCCAAATGAATTTTAGAGCACTCTCCAAGGAAAATCCAGTTGATTTGACTTCCAACAAAAAAAGGAAGTCCAAGAACTCTCTGGCATTACAAAACATTCTGACCATAACTTTCCTAACTTAAGCTTCCAAACACCCAACATTCCATCTAACAATTTTCATGATTAACTTGTGGGTAGGGGTTAGGGGACTTATTACCAGTTTTATAAAGCAGCTCAAAATAGTTGGTTAGTTTTCCTTCTTTACTTTTCCTAAACACTCAAGCTGTACTATGTGAAGGTTTAAATGGGTGACTTTTCATTATCAAGGCTGTCAATTACATAATATATTTCTCCTTTTCTTAGGACCATTCGAAAGGTCAAACAAATCACTTGATAATATAACACCTAGCTTCTAATCTTCCTTATCTCCAGCACTTGGAGAGGGATCGAGAATCATGGATTTGGGAGCATCCTTTTTTGAACCCAAATGACAATCATCACTTGTCCTAACCTTCAATTTTTTAGCAGCTCCTTTAAAAACAGTTGATTTATGCTAGGCAGCTGAAAAATGGCCAACATGATTCCTCTTATCAAATGTTTCTAGAGAAGCATAGAATTTAATTATAAGTTCATTTTTGGGCATGGTAGTGTTGGTGTACGTTTTATCATCCACCGAACACACAGAATAAAATGTCCAAAGACACTCTATCCTCTCTTGAAAAACCACCGCGTATGCTAAGATTGCGAGAAGATCATATGGCGATTCCAAGGTTTCTTTTGTCGGGTCTCGACGTGTGGATAAGCTCAATGGCCGTTGTGATATGCTGGTAATAAACAAGGGGACTTACGTAAGAAAATCTTCACAAGTTTAGGACTTAGGGAATTTATCATTGAAGGCTTTCTTCACTTTAGGACTTTCTATGTGGATCTCAAAAAAAATGGCAAAAAGATGAGGGTTCAGAGAATCTATTCTATGCCTAAGAACTCAAGAGACAGTAAAGACTCGGTGAAGAGGATAAACCACACTTTGTTTCGCCTCCTGCAGGACAACATACGCAAAATGGGTGCAATCTTCAAGGGGTTGTGATAATAATTTTCAAACCTCGAATGAGGCTGAAGTTAAGCTTCCACAATTAAGAGCTCAGGCTAACTTTACACATCGAATGCAAATCATCCATTCGAAGAAAGTATGAGCTACACTTCACCATTGAATCAATACGATCAATCTCTCATTCAATTAACCAACTTTCAAAGCAAATTCTACTTAATCTAATTCTAACTTTAATCTATGGCGGAAGAAGATATGCAACCTCGCTTACTATTTGACAACAAAAGTTATTCAAGGCAAATCATGCACAAGAGCTTTTATTATTCAAATAGTCTCAATGCAACAATCTCATACTCTGTCTCCACACAAATGAAAGTGAGAGAGCATCAGTTTATATAGAGTTTCAAAAATGAAATGAAGGGCCGAGATTAAAACAAGATCAACGGCCAAGATTATTACAACCAAACCCTAATTAGGGTTGCCCAAAATAACAAGTCATCTATCAGTAAACTATCAGTAGAGAGGCAGTTAAAGCTATATTCTAGGAGAGGCGTCCTTATCCTTCTGAGCAGCATTGCGTTCTACGAATCTGGACACTACTGCAATGACCTCCTCCATCGTGACAAGTGGCAGCATGCTGATCCGGAATTCAAGCTCATCCAAGTTCTCTGCACATTTGGCAAAGGTATTTGCCCATTCTGCTTCCTACTTCCTGAAATCATTCCGGATGGCGGAAAGACTTGCCACTCTCGCAAAATCCTTTCTTAAAAGTGGTCCAGTAGTCGAGAAGAAAACCTCTTGAATCTTTTGTTTCAGCTCCTCCAGCTGCATATCCTTTTCTCGGACAATCTCTTGATCAAACATTTCTGCAGCTGTCATGTGAATTTTCTCCCGAATGTCCTTTACCTGCTCCTTGATTCTAAGTCCATCCACTTTTGCCTTCTCCAAAACTTCTCTACGTATAGTTACTGCCCAAAACCAATGATTGAAATCATATGCTGCTCCTGCAGCAATCACCTTCCTGTCGACCAACTCCTCTCTTGGAGTGTTCTTCAATAGCCTGAGGCATGGAATAAGCCTCTCCTGCATATCCGGAATACCTTCCCATGTTTCCGCCATATCCATAAGTCTGGAAAGGAAGCATGAGGTTTGCCCATAAGCAAGTGCCAACTTCTCCATGAACAATGCCGCTTCTGTGCTTTCGCTCGCCATCCAGTCCTGAGCTTCCTTGGCTGTCACCATCCTGTGCTCGACATCCCTGGTCACCTCCTGTGATGAATTGAGGAGAGGAGGAACAATCGCATTACCCTGATCAAGTGGCTGGGTCAAATGCTGTATATATTCCTTAAGACGTTCAACCTCCTTTTTATACTCTTTCTTCTTGGCCACTTCCTTTTCCAGTCTCGCTTTGATGGTCGAGACGGAATTATCCAATTCCTCCACTTCTTGACCTTTTGAGGTCGGGCCAAGATCAACAGTGGTTATAGCATACTCCTGAGGAGTGATCTCATCTCGTGGCTTGTCCACCGTGGGTACTGCAATGTGTACAAAACGGTTGCTTGTCTCGTTCCTCTGAATGGTGGAGAATTTCTTGGCAGGCTTCTTGATTGCGACTTGCTCCAACCTTGCCAAGAAATCGGCAGTATCATCCTCCTCTTCTTGAGCTTCTGCAGGTACCTGAATTTTCATCCTTTCTATCAGCCACTCTGGAATGGTCGACTGCTCAATTCCATCCTCTACCTGAACCTCTTCCTCATTCGGAACATCCACAACCCCTCTGAGAGCGGAAATCATTCCCTCCTCGAAGTCATTATTCCGGACTTCTATCTCATTGTCTGAACCTAAGATTTCCGTGCTCGTAGGTGACAAGGGCTCCTCGTCATCCGGCTGAATAGGTTCATCATTCTCTTCCTGAACTGCAGGAGGTTCAAGCATCTCTACCAAGGACTCGTCTATAGTAGCCACCAGCTCGTCAATGTTCCGGGATGCTGCTGAACGAGAAGGTTCGCCCTTATGCCTCTTGGAAGCGGGCTCTGTACTTGGGACTATTTCCTTCCTTTTCTCTCCGATCCCGACCAATTCTTGATGGGATGCACCGGCATTAGAAGAATATGATTCTGACTCGCTTAGTAGATCATATGTGAGTGTGATTCCTCTCTGTCTCAATTCTTGGGCATGATAGTCAACCCACCACTGAGAGTATTTAGTCACTGGTCTCATTAAGGTTGCCAAGTCTGCGTGCTCAGGTTCTGACCATTTTACAGGAGGAAGAGGTCGACTCTCCTCGAAATGCGGCTGGATATAGTTTCCATCATCTTGTAACTGATCAGGCACTCGGCAGAACTCAATTGCCCTCATGAAGTCTAGTGACATTCTGGACCACATTCTCCGTCTAACTTCATATTCATCAGCGGCATCAGCCCAGAAGTCTTCCAGTTCCATTCTGTGCTTGTACTTTCTCCCCTCTACTGTTCGAATATTATGATGTGGGTCAAAGTTGACCCTGGACTTGTAGGATGTAAATGGATACCACTGGATCTCCAACCTTGCACTCTCAGCTGCCTGTGCTGATGGACAATACTCCAACATGCTCCCAATGAAAAATGGGAATGTGGCAGATGCCTTCTTGGTTGGCCTCTGAATGTTCTGATACTCCTCCAACTGTCTCAGGACCTCGAGCAAAATCATCCGATTTGTCGGATAGATGGGCAATTTATAGGGATTTCCAGTAAATCCCTAGATCCTGACATATGTGAATTTCGGGAACTGGAGGAACCAAGACCCGTATTTACTGATAAGACTTTTTGCCTCGTGGCTCAGCCTCTGATGCACTCCTCCTTGAAGCTTTCTGGTAATATGCATTAGGAAGGCATCATGCACCCTCCTGAAGTGAGACTTCTCCTTCAATTGGAGCTGTGGGTAACAGTCGTAAGGCCTGAGTTCGTTTTCACCGTTGCCAATTTTACCCTTGCAAATCAATCCTGGATACTTGTATGATCTGGCCAACAAGTAGACAACATACGAACTCATATGAAAAGACTTAGTCTCTTCGAGGTTGATCAATTGCTCGTGGAGGTTGTCACTTATCATCCGTGACCAGTTGAACATTTTGACGCCAGAAGTGATCTCGTCTATGAAATAGTACATCCAGCTCTCGAAAAAGGCGCCTTGCGGGTTACCAGCTATTCTGTTCAGCATCAGTATGATATCTCCAAAATCCTCTTTGAAGTCCGTTCGGCGAGGTCTCTTGGGCATCTTCTTGATTGATGGCTTAGGCTTGTCCATCCATACTTTGTTAACTGTCGTGGCGCACAAATCTGGTTGGTCATATAACCTCTTGGCTTCTTCCTTGGTCTTATAGACCGTCCGTGAATGTTTTGGAATGCCGAAGGTTTCCTGGATTGCCACTTCGCCCAAGTGTGCCAAGACTCTTCCATCAGGTGCGATGATTTGCCTCTTCTGGGCATCATAGTGGATAGCACACTCCACCATCAGTTCCGCACAATCCATTGCCGGTGGGAATCCAACTGCCTGAAAATCCCGTTTGTGACAATCCGTCTGGCTATCGGTATGGGAAGTCCCTTCTGTCCGTACACTCTTTTCTTAAACTCATCAAAGTCGACATGTCCGAGATCGGTGTCCACGACATTCTTCCATTTTGAAATGACTTTGGTCTCTCGCTGAGCACCTTTGCTGGCAAACTTCATTTTCAGCTTCTTTGATGGTTCGCCTGCCGTGGTCGTCAACCTGCAGTCCAAAAGATTAACATTAATACAAAGACTTTTTCAAATAATTAAATCTCATGCCTTGGATTCGAAAATTTACTTTCAGCTAGTTAAATAATTAAATTGTTGCGAAAAAGCAAGCTGAAAGTAAATGGACGAAGTTAAGATTTTGGCCAGAACTTTCGCCAAGATGAAACGACAGAAGAAGAATGGCGAAATTATTTGATTGAACATCAAACCTCAATGAAGAACTGCTGGCTGCAAATCAGATTTAAATTCTGATTTTTTTATTCCAAAAATCAATTAATGAAGTGCGCCCTTTTTGCACAGAAGAATTCAAAATAAATCTTTTCCTTTCCTGTGAAAATTCTTCCTCAGCATAACATTACTTCATCCTCTGGAAAATTCGATCTTGCCTACTAAACAATCGACTGCCTGAGAATTCCGAGAGATATTAAATTTCTCTTCAGTTGTGTGTGAAAAAAAATGAGTTGCTGAAACTCATTATAATGCTGAAGAGCTTGATTTGTTTTAGCAACTTCCATTTTCTCTCCGATCTCGATTTGTCTTCCTTTGTTTAAACAGGCAGGTTTCCCTTTATTTTTCGAATAGAATAAGTCTTGAGCTTATCCAAGCAAATCTCACTGATCTTCAAAAATTCGATTTTTGCTTAATGTTTATCTTTGATTTTTCGAATTTTAAAAGAAAACATTAAATATTTAATTAAATTCATGGCGAATTTAATTTTTCCCATCGGATTTTATCTCTGGCCGGCGTAATTTATTTCCTTCCAACTCTTGTCTGGCAAATTCGATTTTGTCCAAGGCATTTTAAATTTCCGAGTAGTTGAAAATAAATTATTAAAATATTAAAATATTTTAATTTATTCCAACCCGTTCGTTTTGGACCCATGGCTATTTTGATTTTCCTTTCATTTTTCTCGGCTGAAAGTGTATTTTCCAATTTCGTCCTTAAATTCGTCTAGCCAAGCCAAAACTTAAGCCATTCCGTCGACAAACTTTATGCCAGATCCCTGTTTTTCTTTGCCATAGCCAACTTTTCCTTTGCTCTAAGCCTATTTTGTTCTGTCAAAGTCAAATTTTCTCTTGCTCAGTCGAATTTTTCTAGGCAAAATCCTTGTCTGGATGTCTTCATCGGGCGAATTTCTTTGACGCTTGACAAATTCTTCTTCCCTCTGGCCAAGGGCGATCCTTCCTTTCTCCTTGCCTTCTGCATTTTTCTTTGGCCAAAGTTGTCAATTTCTTAACATTTCCTTCAGACAACCATACTTAGGCAAATTTAATTTCTCTTCCACTTTTGTGCTAGGCATACTTCATTTTATTCCTCGCCATAGCCAAACTTCTTTAGCACGTATCCTTTCAACCTTAGCACTTAGCTTCTCGAAAACGTCATAACACTTGGCCACAATCTCCATTTTTCATCTTTTAGCCTCTATTCTTAGGCAAATATTCGAATTTTTCCTTGGACTAGGCACCAACACTTAGCAAAATCATTCTTTTTCCTCTTCATGTGCTTAGGCGGACTTCCTTAGCACCTTGGACAAGTATGGCGGACTTCTTTGACACCTTGCTAGCCCCTTCCAAGTGTATGGCGGACTTCATTAGCATTTAGGACAAGCATCTTGGATGTCCCTCTTTTCTAGGGCGGACTTCAAAGCTTCTTAGCATTTGTCTCAACATTTTTCCCTTTGGAAATGGTTCTCCACCCTTCACACTTAGCAAAATTTCGAAATTCCCCTTGGTAGGCATCAATACTTAGTAAAAATTTTGATTTTTCCTTCTTCTACATGCCTAGGCGGACTTTCCAAGGCATCTTCCAAGTGAAGGCGGACTTTAGAACCCTCTTGCACTCCCTTTCTTGTGGATGGCGGACTTTAGAGGACTTCAGGATGTGCAAGGCGGACTTTGGATGTGCCTAGGATATGCTTCCTCCAAGATGGCGGACTTCAACACCCTTTGGCATGTGCACCTTTGGTGCTGGGCGGACTTCATGAGTTCTTAGACTTCCCTCTTTGCTGCTGGGCGGACTTCACCAGCTTCCAGACATCTTCCTCTTACTGCTGGGCGGACTTTACCAGCTTCTAGACATCTTCCTTCATCCTTCTTTCATGGCGAATTTCAGACTTAGCCATTTATTTCATGAATTTCATCTTTTTTTTGAGTTGATTTTTGGTGATTTCGACCTCAGATCTGATTGATCTCGAACTGATTTTCCAGAATTTGATGCTTTTTGGGTCTGATTTTTCATACTTTTTGACTTGTTTTTTCAGATTTTTCAATGATTTTTCAATTTTTCTATTTGATTTTCTGAGTGATTTCTCGATTTTTTTGGACTTCTTAGTGCATTTTTGGAATTCGGGACCTTCTAAATATAGAAACTTTCCAAAAATAGAAACTTTCTAAAAATAGAAAAAGCAAACCCTAAAAAAATAGGGAACCTTGTTTGGCCCAAAAATGCTAAAAATGAAAAATCGAAAAAAGCAAATTTCGCTAAAAAATAGGAAGTGTCAGAATTGGCCGAATTCACAGGCGATCTTTGTTTCTTGGGCCTTCTGAGTGCTTCCATGACGTCTACGCACTGATTTAAGCATGAATTACTGACTTGGCTCGGGTAACTCTCGGCAAACTGACTCTAAACTCTTAACACAGTGATCTCACGTAACCGTTGCAAGGAGACAAAACCCTAAAAACTAGGAGGCAACTGGGGGTCCCCATTGGCGATGGGGCGATGTGTGAAAAGGTCAGAACATCTGGCGACTCCACGTGGGAAATGTTCGTGAACATTCCAAAGATAATATCCACTTCAAATTCGGAATCTTGAATTAATTCTACCTAACTTATCCCTTGACCAAGAAGAGTACTCAAAAAGGGAAGAGAAGTCCTAAACCATATCAAGATATCTTATCCCTCAGTTATAAGTGTGTGCACATGGGTTTATTCCTTGTCTCTTAAGACCAACATGACTCTTTGGCTCCATGATGGCTTTCCAGCATATTTCTGGTCTTAGCTCCAAAAGCATCCTTGGATAGAGCCTTGCTGCCAGCGAGCGTCCATAGCCCCGGCGAGGTTATCTGCTATAATCTCACGGAGATTGCTCTAGTTCCGGCGATTTATTTCTTTTTGTTTTGATTCTTTGGTACACCTGTAGAGATGTCCGCACACCCAAAAGCCGAGTGTTTTGATTTTTTCATTCTTTCTTTTGATTCATTTTGGATATTCTTTTCTTTTCATATATTTCCACACTTTGGCCTGTAAGCAATGAAGCTCACTTGGGCTTGAGCATTATAGTGGCGCTGAAGCAAGACTTTTGATTACTTTCTAGCCAACAACTTCACCTAGGAGACCATAATGACTCAGAGAACTCTTTAAGTGTGTAAAATGTAATAACTGCAAGACTCGGTATCAGGACACAATAGATGACTTCCTTTCCAGTCAAGTACTACCCTCGACCTTGAGATACTTTAGAGACAATTAATTCAGGATTCATAGATTTTCCATAAATGTTTACCCGAGGAATATTCACAACCTTCCTTAGCGAGGTCAAGCCAGAACGTGTGCGTGTAAGCGACATCACCCTTCTCGCGGAATGGGACATCCTCCTTATTGAAAGCAACACAAAGCAAAGCGAAACGAAAGCAAACGGGAAGCAAACAACTACTCTAAGAAAACAAAGACAACTACTCTAAGGAAAGCGAGGAAAACAACTAATCTAAGGAAAGCAAAAACAAAACCCGAAAGCAACTACTCTAACTATATACAAACAAGCTCCCTGAAGGAACTCAAGGCCGGAAATAATGTTTCAGAAACTGCCCGTTGACGGGCAGTGGGATGTCTTCCCCTGTCAAGGTCTTCAACTTGAATGCATTTTCTCCCAATATCTCAGCAATTTGGTACGGCCCTTTCCATAAGTTGTCAAACTTATCGTGATCTCCCCTCCGTTCGTGGGCTTTATCCCAATATAGGACCAGGTCGGATATTCTGAAGGACTCCGTTGTTGCGCGTTTATCAAACCATCGTTTGACAATTCCTTGGTGCTTAGCAAAGTTTTCGAGAGCTTCATCTCTCTGTTCTTCCAGTAGTAGCAACTGTGAAAGGCGAATCTGAACTCTATCATCTGGGTCTAAGTATTCGTGCATGAACCTGAGTGTTGGAATCCTCAGTTGGATGGGAAAGACGGGGTCTTGCCCATAAACTAAGTGATATGGAGAGGTTCCCAATGACCTCTTGGCTCTTGTCCTGTCTGCCCATAGAGCAAACCTAAGTTGAGAATGCCAATCTCTCGGATTCTGATCCAACAATTTCTTGATGACATTGAGCAGATTCTTGTTCGTGGACTCTGCCAGTCCATTACCCTGGGGGTAATAATTCGAAGAAAACTTTAATGTGATCCCGTAATCAAATGCCCAATTTGAAAACTTTAATGAAGTGAATGCGGACCCATTGTCACAAACAAGGGCCTTAGGGCAACTGAATCTGGTAATGATATGTTTGTCTAAAAACTTGATTACTGCATTTTTGGTACAATTCTTCAGTGCTTGTGCCTCAGACCATCTGGTACAATAATCTGCTGCTGTCAAAATATAGCGGTGTTGTGCTGAAGATGGTGGGTTTATCATGCCGATAAAATCAAGTCCCCACATCGCAAATGGTTTCACTTCCGTGATTGGCTGTAATGGCATAGCAGGATTCTTTTCACGGGTCGCAGTAATTTGGCAGGTGTGACAGGTTTTGACATGCTCATATGCATCTTTGAACATAGAGGGCCAATAGTACCCCGCTCTTAAGATCTGATAAGCTGTGGCCTGACTTCCTCCATGTCCTGTCCCGAACTTAGAATGGAAATGTTCCATAATTCTCTTAGCTTCATCGTTTCCCACACATCTCAAGTAAATCCCCTCATGATTCTTTCTATGGAGAATTGAGCCCTGGAGCATATAGCGCTGGCATTTGAGCCTGAAGGCTCGCTTTTGCGCTGGGTTCATCTGTGCAGGATACTTGTGGTTCACCAAGTATGCGATGATATCGTAGTACCACTCTTCTGGAGGAGTGTCGGTTAATACATATGTCTGCTGCACTAAGCCAGGCCCTTCAATGGCCATTGTCTGAGCTAGAGCTTGTCCGCGGACCAGCTTCATCGGCTGCAACTCAATATCGTACTCCTGGATAGTGGCGACCCACTTTCCTCTTCTCTCCCCCAGCTCATTCTGCATTAAGAGTGTCTTAACAACCGCATCAGGAATGATGGAAAAGACCTTACTCCTCAAGATATAATGCCTGAATTTTTTGATGGCCTTTACCAGTGCATAGGCCTGCTTCTCAATACTTGGATATCTTAATTCGGCATCTTTGAGAGGTGCGCTCATGAAAGCTATGGGATGCTCATCCCTCTCTTCTGTTCTCTGGGTTAACATTGCTGCACAGGAATGTTCTGATGCGAAGGAGTACAAGTAGAAAGGCTTCGTATAATCTGGGCTAACCAAGACAGGAGCATCAACAATAGCCTGCTTGATCTCTTCAAATGCTTTCTTTGTCGGCGTGGTCCACTCCATTTTTGCATCCTTTTTTAACATCTCATTCAAAGGTTCTACTATTTCAGCAAAACCGGTGATAAATTTTCTAACAAAATTAATCTTCCTGAAGAAAGATCTCAGTTCCTCCTGGCTAGTAGGCAGATGAATCCTTGATATTGCCTCTATGCGTTCAGGATCAATCAATATTCCTCTCTCAGTGATCAGGTGGCCTAACAGTTTTCCTTAGGTGACCCCGAAGATGCATTTCTTTGGATTTAAGGAAATCCCATACCTTTGGCATCTCTGAAATACCTTCCTCAGGTCTTCCACATGGTCCTCTCTCTTCTTCGAGAAAACTTTCAGATCATCCATGTAGATGATTATACA
>VDFB02000017.1:435643988-435678358 GCA_007258455.2 Sequoia sempervirens
TCCATCTTTTTTACATAGAAAACAGGAATTCAACCCTCCAAGCCCCATAAGTTCACACTTAAAAATATTATTTTGAAACTGAAAGGAAAGAACCCCAAAGAAAAAATGTCTAGCTCGACTGATATAAGAACCCTAGCATTAAGGTGAGGAGTCACCCATGTTTCTTCCATCTTCAAGCCTCTCCTAGGGGTTTAAAAGTAAGGAAAGCAAATTCTTGAGTTGGGAAGGAACATAAATAATTTCAATCCACTTTGTGGCTTGTTAAGACAATTGCAGTATTACTTAAATTGGGATTTCATGGAACAACTCTACAAAAGACCTACCCATATGCTAGAAGGGTTTATTCACAACCCTCTTTTGCATATTGCTATTCTTAAAGAAAATAAATCTTTTGAACCCTATGTAAAAATGACACATGCAAACCCATCTTTTTACCCCATACAGAGCCAATCCATTCATCAAAGAAACATCAAGAAGGAAGGTTCTCATGATTCAAGGAAACAAAAAAAATACTAGTGCTTTTAAGTCTTTCCTTGTCCTTAATAGCTACATCTTCCATTTCACATTAGGGCAAATGAGAAATTTCTTTAAGGAGGGAAGGAGCCTACCATTTTCTATTACATCCCTTAATCCAAACGTGACTCCAAGCTTTTGTTCTCCTTCTTGCACCATGGTAAACATAGCTTCCTGGGGCACCACAATGATCTCTTTTGAGTGGAGGGCTTGCTTGAAAGTATTTTGAAGGCTTGGATTAACTTCAACCTCTACAAAGTGATTGTGATTAGGGTTTTCTTTAGCTTTATCACTTTTACCCTCAGTTTCATTTTCCCCAAAATACTTCCCTTCAACTTGCATGAGAGAGATTGAATCCTTTAAATGCTAACACATGCAAGTCTCAAAAGTTTATAATTTGTATAATCCTTTCTCTCATGAGATTTTTAGGGCACACAAACCAGTATGTCCTTAAATGGAAAGTTTAACTAGCAAGAATTCAAGATGAACAAAAACAAAAATAATACAAATAATACCAGTGGCATACGATATAGAAAACAGAGAAACAAGCAAATTATAGTGAAACCATGAAGACTCACTAAAGATTAAACTTGCATAAGCTCCAAGGAAATCTTGGAGAAGCATGTATGAAGGATGACCTTTAGTCTTTCACCATTGAGCTCCAAATTCTCCTTATATCCTAAAACCTTGAAGCCCTTTATTCCTCCTTTTGCCTACAAACTTAAGGAAAACCTTCATCCTAGAAACCTAGTCTTTTGGATCACAGGATTCACAGCCTACCAATCTGAGTTTTTTTTAATGCAAATGTGATGATGATGTTGATTTCTTTTAATGTCTTCTACACCAAATTGGTTGTAGGACCTATCAAAGTGCATAGACAATGTACCCTGTGTAAATTCTTGCTGCAAAGTTTGCTCCTGGAGTTGTCTTGTTGATGCCAACTGTCACTATCTTTGGACTTTTTCCAACCTAAATGCCCTGGAAAGCAAGCAACAAATCATAAGCAAATTAACATAATAAATGATTGTACACAAAACTCCCAAATTGAGCCAGTTGAGGATGATTTTTAATGTACTGTCAAGCGAAGAATAGATGGACTGTTTTACTCATTTAGACATTTGTTTCAATCGGCGTTTATTTTCAAAATGATGTCTCCAACCCTTGTTTGATTGTTTTGATTTAGGATTTTACAAACCAGTTTGTGATTACAGGTATTTGTGTAAGCATGTCTAATATCATTGTATAATGGACATGATGAAGGAAATGTGCTTCATCTTCTATTCCATTTTAAGTTACACATCTTGCAGATGATTCATGATTGTTTTCCAAAGTGTGTTCAGGAGTCACACCAATGGAGATTTAAGAAGCATTATGTTGTATGAGGGTACATTGGCTTTTGCTAATCAAATGAGCATGCACATTCTAGCTCGTGGCTGGTCTATTGCTTGTTTCTTTCTTATGGATATGCCCTATGACATTTCAGATTACATTGGGCAATTTATATTCCATTTGCTGTTGATTCATTACCAATGGGGTGGGGTATGCATGTCATACTAGTTTCTGAATTCTGATAGGTCCTTGCACATTCATCCAAACATAGTATATATGCATGGTTTAATGTATATGTTTTTTGGTGTGTGCAGGATATACAAGAGGACTTGCATGGCTAATGCAAATCTAGCTAGCTCCTAGAGGCAGAAGACTGGGCTGACTGCTTGGTTTGGTATTAACCCGATTGTGCTGAGTTTGATATTACTCTTAACTTTTTCTTACCTTTTGGTAAGGGGGTCAGAGCTACTAAAATGTCATTTTCTTGTAAGAATTCGGGGGGTTGAAGCCACAAGTGAGTTGCCTGCCTATGCCTAGTGACAAGAAACACAAGAGGCAGTGACCTTAAGGATGGGGCTTCTCCCAAAGATTTGGGATGATCATGGGTGCTTCCTGTTTGGTTTGAGTTACTTCATTTTTGGTTTATGCCCCTAAGCTTGACTCTGATTTATTGCATAACTTGCTTTATTCTAGCTCTAGGTCATATTTTATAATTCTTCGATGTGTTTTCCAAATATAGAAGGGCAAAATGCTCCTAGGTTAAAATGTCTTTGGAGTAAAGGTTGTGCATGGATGTAAATAGTGTCCAGAAGTCATTTTTGTTATTTCCTTTAGTCTCCACAGCAGTTAATTTTGTATTAATTATATTACACAATATTGTGGATGGTACATGGCACATGCTAGCAAAAAAGCATTGTGCATACACCATGCTATGTTTACAAGAATATCTGCATGGAAAATAGTAGCATGCTATTTTGGTCACTGAAATAATAGTGGCATATATTCATTGCATGTATACACCACAGTATGTTTACAAGAATATCTGCATGGAGAATAGTAGCATTTTATCATGCTCACCGAATTGATGGTGGCATATAGTCATTGTATGTATAAGTCACTTTAATACATGATGCCAATGAATATAGGGTGACAACTCTAGGTGTGGGGATTCTCTTGTAGGTTTGGGACTGTGGGTCTTTTTCTATTGATGTCGTTTTGAGAGACATGTCAGCTAATGAAATACAAACCCATAGGTCTGCTGATGGTTTTGCATAACATTTTCTAATTCTAGTCCAGATCTTGTTATGTAATCCTCCTCTATTAATGTGCTTAATAGTGATTTTCTAATGAGATGCATAAGGGGAAGCTTCTCCCAAGGTGTGTTCCTGAGGCATATGGGAAAGATATGTTTGCATTGCTATTCAGAGATACTTCTCTCTAAGAATGAAAACCAGGTCATGTAACAAACAGTATGATACTTTTTTTGTGGCGATGATTGTTAATTTTGTTAATGTCCACACCTAGCAAATTTATTCTTTGACGTTCTAGTTCATTCCTAATATACTTTGTCTCCATGTTGGTTTTGACATTGTCGAGTAATTTTTCCTTGAAGTTGAAAAAATACATTGCACATACGTTTATATGAATTTTTAATATTAATTGAAATGATAAACTATAAATCTTGTAAGGAAACCGAAGCAGCCTATCTAACTAAACTTGCAATGCAAGTCTGCCCATTTATAGGCCATTTCCTGGGTGTTCATGACCCTAAGAAGAGATTTGGTGTTTATTGATCTGTAGATCATTTTATTGTATATAGGCATGGTTTTCAGCTGTCATGGAATATTTTTGCTTGGTTAGAGAGATTGGAAAGTAGATAGGCAGCATCTAACCATTGTCTTCACCATTTTCCACATAGAATCATAGATCTAATAGAAGTAGACGTTACACAGAAAACACGGAGACGGTATGTTGGCAACTTCAGATTTGAGGGCTGACAGCAGTAGTTCAGAGAGAAAAGGCGAGCAGCTTGAGAAATAGGTCCACATTGTGACCTAGATAACTTCTTTCCAGTGGAACTATTGTTGCAAGAAATGCAACCTGTGGGCTGTGAATGAAGTTGGCATTTCTTTGAACAAGAAAAACATTCTGAGATAGCACAGACATTTCTCAACCATCCATCTTTTTTGCCTGCAAAACACTCTGAAACACAATTCTTGATGGCTGGAAAATTAAGTTCTTTCTAGCCAATGTTTCCAAGCCATCTCAGCTACAAAAATGATGTTTTTCAATGTCAATCTTCAATGCTTTTTCTTAAGACATTGTATTATCATTTTTTATTGGGTTAGTTTAATACCATTTCCTAATTTGTCAGCATGTGCAGTCAGTTTAATTTAGAATTTTAGACAGTATTGATGATTGCTTCACACTCACTTGTGCGAGTATTTATGTGACATTATCTTATTTGACTTTTGAGCTTCTCTCCTGAGTATTGCACTTCTGCAGAATTTTCTGTAACAAGCTGCACATGTTTTTTAATCACTTAAGTTTTGAGCTACTGGAAGGACTCATCATCAAGATACTGCAGAATTTTGCTAGGGAATATGGATATTTTTTGTTTTTCCCTTAAAATATGCCATATAATTATTTTTGCAAATGTTGAGCTTTCTACCTGAGGTTCAGTTATCAAAGTATATCCAATCAAGAAGGAATTATCTTATTTACTTAAGATGATAGAAAGTATCAGTGATTGCTTTCTATCATCTCAACCTAAGTGTTGAGCTACTGGAAGGACTCATCATCAAGGCACTGAAGACTTTTGCTTGGGATATGGATACTTTTTGTTTTTCCCTTAAAATATGCCATATAATTATTATGCAAGTGTTGAACTTTGTACTTGAGGTTCAGTTATCAAAGTATATCCAATCAAGAAGGAATTATCTTATTTACTTAAGGTGATAGAAAGTATCGGTGATTGCTTTCTATAATCTTAATCACTTAAGTTATGATCTACGGGAAGGACTCATCAAGCCACTGAAGATTTTTGCTTAGGGATATGGATACCTTTTCTTTTTCCCTTAAAATATGCCATATAATTATTATGCAAGTGTTGAGCTTTCTACCTGAGGTTCAATTATCAAAGTATATCCAATCAAGAAGGAATTATCTTATTTACTTGAGATGATAGAAAGTATCGGTGATTGCTTTCTTATTTTTCAAAAAATTGAACTTTTTAATTTTTGATTGTTTATGTTTATGATTTGATCGCTTTCTTGAATTATATTTTATTGTTCATGTTTATCACCTCTCAATATGCTATAATTCTAAATGTATCATGCATACAAATGTATATGGTGAATCATGAGAGCCATGTTTAATCCATTTATGATTGAACCATTAATAAGTGTGATTTATGAATCTTGAAAAAAATGGTACATTTCCTGCATTTAATATCATTTTTGAAACATAACCACAGGGATGGAGCCATCATTGCTAGTTTCATTTCCTTTATCATCACAAATTCTCTTCTTAACAGTCGTTGAAAATTGCTGTGAAGTTTAATAGATTGGAGTTTGTCTTTAGATTCTGTTTTATCATAAGTACGGAAGTAGAAAGCCTATTGAAATGGCAACTTTAAAAAATAATTTTCTCACTGAATCTCAGAAGTGTAATAATCAGAATTATAGTATATTTAAAAACAAGATGGTTGCCATATTTGAAATAGAGATTTGACTGATTCTTACAAAGACAACCTGCTAAAGGTGAAGGAGAGAGATGATATGGAGAAGATCGGGATCTCCAAAGTAAAAATACAAAGGCCTTGATGCTCTTGAAGCTCTCAGTCACAAATGAAATGTTGCCCAAAGTGTCAGGGTTAAAAGCTGCAGTAAAAGTCTGGAGCAGGTTGAAAGAAAAAATATCAAACTTCCACTAGCAAGCAGGCCCTATGTAAAGTACCTAGACATGGTATGGTAAAATGCAACGGAGTTGAGGATTGCCACTCACCTCGTTTCACAAGTTGCCAGTTTCCCTTTTGTAGAGAGGAGTTGGTCCACATACAGCTTCATTCTGTCTGTCAAGAGAATATGCTTATCTCTCAATGGGCAGAGAAGTTGGTGGCTGTGCATAGTCCCTTGCAATTTCAAGATCGACTGACTCCTAAGTATTGTTATACTCCAGCTGCACATTGGAATGTTGATCCTGAAGATGCCACACAGATTGATGAGGAGGCAAATGAAGGATCGATTGGGGTAGCATTAGATGAGCTAGTCCTTCATATTGGAAATGACCTAGATTTAGACTCAGACTTGGGTAATTATACAGGATTTCCAGACAAAGATCAGAAACAGCTGATCTAGTTGCTGTGCTATTTTTCTACATTTTTTCATTTTGTAGTTGTAGCCTTTGGGCCTTTTGTTGTTATATATACACATTGATAATGATAAAACAATGACATTTTGTTAATTTGTGAGTCGATTCTCATATGAAGTCCCAATTCAACTTCAATGTTATGTAATGTGGTTCTACAATGAATATGATGAATGCCTTATAATATGAATAATTTAAATTTCCTATCTTTTTAAACTTTTCCCTATTTTTAAAATTGCCATACCCTACCGTCCCTTCAAAAATGCCTGCCTTTGAAATATATTATTCGTATTGAATCTTTGTAGCAAGTTGAATGTTGATAATTTCTCTTGGAGAGCATTTGAAGGAGGTGTAAGTTGTAACTAGAAATTCATCAAAAAGGACTACATTTTTGCTAGACGAAGGCACCACCTAGTCAACAACACCGAGAGCTCTCTGGTAGCCGACTTTATAGGAATCTCCTGAAATGGCTTTTTGAAATTCATTGGATTTGGTAATTTTTGATATCTGAAATTATAACAATTTTCCCAGTGGTTGTGAGGTTAGGATATGATAAAATGTCTTGGTTCTGTTGAGCTGCTGTTGTATTTTAGAACATCTGTTTTTGTTTAAATAAAATTAAAAAGTCACAGTATTAATTGGGAATTCATTGTTTTATTATTTAGACAGGAACACTATTAAATGTGGCAGTTGGACTTAGTTGACAGAGTGGATGGCCTTGTTTTTCAGAGCAATAATTTCATCTGACTATAAGCTTGATTTTTTATGTTATTTAGAATGAAACAATAGTATTCATGTTATAAATTTCTGACTGTTCATGGTATTGCAGGTTATTTTGTAAGACTGGCATGGTGATGATTTATCCTGCTGCATTTACTTCTTGAAATCTGAAGTTGCGGTTTCTTCCAAACAAAATATCTGATGCTGGAAGACAGTTGTGATCACCTGTATGTATTTGTAGAATCAACAGAAGGCTGCAATTGTTTTCCTTAGATTAAGAGACGGAAGGTTTCATCTTGCAGCACCAGATCTTTAAGGGGTGGAAAAGAACAGCCAATCTTTCATCTTTCAGACTGTAATTTCTATCATTGTAATGTATATAGTTTGTTGTATATGAGGTATAACCTCGAGCTTGTATATTTCATAATAATTCTTTCATTCTAGTATTGGATTGTTTTAGTTCCTTTGCACTTTCCAGTGATGATAGGCCCTTTCAAAATCACTGGTTGTTGTAGCTATGTTTACAAAACGAAACACTTTGTTTGCATTAAGGCTGTCATCACATAAGGTTTTGAATTCATCATCACCCTTATTAATGAAGGGGTTGATTAGGAACAAGTTAAAAAGTTTCCTGACAGATCAGGCAAATGCCTTAATTTCACTCAATTTTTGTAAGAGCAATTCTCACAAGAATTTATTTATAAAAGGACTAGATGAGACAACGCTTCCACAAATTTGCTAATCAGAAATATGTTGTAAGGCCAACTTTCAACTATCACAACGTTAAAGGAAAACTCAAAATAACAAAGAGCATGATAAATCTAATTTTGAAATGGTATTGCTACCAAAATGCTCGGGAAATATGCACCAGTATTGTTTTGGAAACAATGAGCAAAGCTTCAAAAATTGAAAAAAGTGCTTCATGATTTGAAAATCTATTTAGTTTTCTGTCCACAAATTAACCCAAAACTCACATGAACTCTATTGATTTTTCGTTTTGGGGGGTTGCTGAGCCCTTGGGATGGTATTACTCATGAAATTTCCAATGCTCAAGTTGCCTTAGGAATCGAACCTAAGCAAGCAGTCGTAATCTTCAACCATTTTACTGCCAGACTACAACCTAACCTGCAATTCAGTTGGGGGATGTAAAAGGAGATATTGCAAGATATTTTTTTCAGTTAATATCAATTAATTTAGCCTGGGAATCACTTCTCATTTACCGATAGTCTTGACAGACTTCAAACAAAAAAGAAGAATGGTTATCAATGACATTTTTTTTTACCTATAACATTAAGTTATCAATATAATATTCTTTACGATTATATTGTTAATGATAATAAGTGTTACCAATAAACAATTATAGTTATGGAATTTAGTTCAATAAACATTTAAATGAGTCATCAACAAAAATATTGTAACAAGGTGGTGCTTACTCTTTGTGAATGTGAGCTCTTCTATGCAACACATTGAAAAATCTAACAGTATTTTGATGCGAGTCTTAGTGAGAATTGGGGGCATCTTTTGAAGGTTCTAGACAGTTATTGAAATTTATCACGGGGAAGAGACAAGTGAGTGTGAACATACCTGACTGAAGAAAATAGAGTTAGAAGACTTTTTAGTGAAAAAGGTTAGAATAAGAGTTATTGATAAGGGAGGTTTCCCAAACAAGGGCATGTAAAGGACCGACCTCTTCCAAGAAAGTGTTGTAGGTTGCTGATAAGTATATTCAATCAAACATTTTATTTCATTTTTTTCTCTAGCTTTTCTAAGAATACTTTATACCAAAATGAGCTCTCCCAACAAATGCCATTACCCTTAAAGCCAATGGACTTTCATATTGAATACTTTGAGCATAATTAACCCTGAGAAGAAACTTGAACTTGGTGTTTGAAAAGGTAGTGAAATTGTTTCTAGAATCTCTTCATGGTACAGTTGTTTCGTATGATTCAGTCAAACAATTAGAGTCTAGATATCAAACCAAAATTCTCAAAATTTTTTTGGTCATAATTAAGGCAATGCTTAACGACCTTCACAATAAGGATTAAACGATGAAAAAAATACAATCCAAAGAATCTACCAAAACAATTGGAAAAAATTATGATAATACTAATAGAATTGACAAGAAAACATGTTCAAAGGTTTTTGGCCTAACCTCCCCCAGTTGCATTCCTGGATATCTAGCGAATGGGAGCCTTTAATTTCGGGTAAAGTTAACATTTATCCCTTGGCTAAGGGATTTTTTGCTGGTAAATTTGACAATGCTCAGGACATAAAAGTAATCTTGTGTGAAAATTTTTTTAGCTGGGAAGATAAATATATGCTGATGATCAAACCTTGGCATTCTGATTTCAACCCTATTTCTAAAACTTTTAATAAATTCCCGATTTGGGTTAGATTGCCCAATCTCCCCCTTCACCTTTGGCATGACTCTCTTCTGGAGGAAGTGGGTGAAGCCCTTGGTGATTTCTTGATGGTGGATGATGAATCTTCTGACATTCTTTATTCCACATATGCTCGCATTTTGGTTGAAATAAATGTTTCAAAAGGGCTGCCTGCCAAAGTCCTTAAATCTCCTAAAGGCTCTTGGGTCCAATCTTTGGATTATGAAAGGATTCCCTTCCAGTGTAGACGATGCTTCAATACTGGACATGCGGCTGCGCATTGCGGATTTGAGAAAAAAACTAAGACAGCTACTTGGTGGAAAGGTGTCTCTCAACAATATTATATGGTTGAGAAGAAAGCTGATCAAAATAAGAGTTTTTCTGAAGTGGTTGCTTCCAAATCACTGGGTCTAGGGATGCCCCCTCCTATCGTCTCAACTGGTGGGGACGCCAGGGCTTCCCCTATTGAGTCTAAGACTGCCACTTCAGGGGATTGTGCTTCGGCTTCCCTTTCTGGCGGTTCTTCTGTGAAGTCTTTATCTGCGCAAAGGAATCAAGATGAATCTCCAAATTCACTAGCTGTTGGCTTTCATACTCATGAAAGTAGCAAGCTGGTTTGGAATGGTAAAGCGGCACAAGTGGAAGAAGGTTGGATCACAGTTAAAGGAAAAAAAGTTAAATCCTCTAAGCCTTCTTTTGACATGATTTTCTGCTCCCACAAGAAAAGTGTAAATTGTAAATCTTGATTGGTCTTGTTGTGGAGCTGATCTTTTTCACTGGCTGCTTGCTGTCTTTTCTGCAGCCTTGCTCTTTTTGTATAAGGGTTTCGGATCCCTTCAAAATCTATTTTTCCCTTTATCAAAAACATAGGAGCAAATCTCATTTTAAATAGAAAAATGGCAATGCCAAATTAAACATCAATTGAGTTGGAATTTAATTTTTAAGTGAAGATGAGAAATTTGGGGCTAGACTAGGCATATTTGGTGAGGAAACAGAAGGGAAACACTAAAACTAACAATAAAATTAATATTATAAAGGGCATGCAACATAGAAGAAACATTAAAATCAACAATAAGAATAATATCATTAAAGACATGACTAAGAAAACTATGAGATTAAGATAATGATTAGTGGTGGTGTATTTCACGTACCTTAGTTTGTAAGAATTTAAACTACAGATATCCAAGTGATCTAATTAGGTTGGCTAATTAATTAACACTTGAGGGAGTTGTTGATGTTGTTTAGTCTCAACTACGTTAATTCAGAGTTATTAATTCTTAGACTAGGTTAACTAAGAATTACAGGATTGAGAAAAGAAGTGCATGAAATTTGAACTTTCATTAAACTAGAAGAATATCAAATACCAAATCAAATATTGTTTGATTTGATGACCTCAATCTTTTGTAAGAAAATTAATAAAATTGGAAAGAGGCGAGATCAAATCATACCACATAAGCAACACATAAGAGTACCACTAAAAATAACAATAAGATTAGCATTATCAAGGATAAGATAAAAAAAACTCACTCGTTAAAATGTTGATGAGTGTTGTTTATTCCAAGCATAGTTTTTTTCTACACTTTAGTTTGTAATAATTTAAATTACAAATATTCTAGTCATCTAGTTAGGTTAGTTAATTAATTGAGACTTGAATGATTCTTGTAATTTATTCATTACTTGAGGGAAGTGGGCCTCTCTCCTTTTAAATTAACAGTAATAAAAAAATGTATAACATGTCCTAGCCACTTATCCAAATTGAAACCAAGATGTTATTTTATTTGTTATACAGGGAAATTGGAGTCTTTCATTATCTCCACCTAGGTTAGGAGTTCAACTTTGGTATCTAGCACCTTCATTGCTTCATCCAACATTTCAACCTCTTAGGTTTCTTATTGTAGTTAGCAACCACCATAAGTTTGCCTCTTCCCAATAAAGTCTAGTAGGAGCGAAGGAGACCCTTGGTAGGATTCAAACAATCAACCTCTAGCTAGCAAGCACTCAATGCTTGTCAATTGGTCTACTAACCATGCCTCAAACCAAGACCTTGCTTGAGGGAGCTAGGGAAAACCTTACAAAATGAACCAAATTGTCACACTATAGAAGGGCACTGAAGATAACTGCAACATCTTTGATAGTAGTAAAAGAATCACAAAAGGCATCCAAAAACAACTCCACAAACCCTAAAAAATGAGCAAGATTAAAATTAGGTACACAAAAGATTCAACCTCCTTCCCTTATTGGAAAGCAAGGAAAGGAGAACTTGCATAGTCCATTTAGAGCTATAAACAATTGTTTCACTTTCATCTTAAGCCTCTCCACTTCTATTTTCCTTCTTTGTGCTACTTCTTAGAATTAGTGGAGGTGAGAGCATCTTGAAACATGAGATAAACCACCCAAGCAAGCACCCGAATCTTGAGAAAGAAGAATAAGTTGACACTTCATGATCATTTTAACAATTTGAAGGCATAACTATAGGAGGAACTTGATCCAAAATCTTTGCAATCCTTGAAAAAAATTATAATGTGTAATAATCACTCTTGGTTACTACTAAATTTGATTATATGACTATCCTTTTTAGTACATCTTAACACAATCTTAATTAATCAAGTAGGTGATTAGACTTCCCACTTTAAACTATGGCAACAACACTGTATGTTTACATTGATAGGGCAAACTCTCATATCATTAAAAATTCTTGCACCTAGATCTATTCTTTGAGGGTTCATTTGAAATGGCACAACCTACACATTTCCTTAAAGAATTAGAGGCTTCACAGTTTGTGCACCAATAATAGAAAGACTTCATCCTTGTATCTAAGATGAGACTTTTGACATGTCTTTTGAATCATAACCATTAATTAAATTGATATTTATAGTTTTATAATTGTATAATAGTAAGATAACCAATGTATTCTATATATATTAGTACGATGTTAACAACTAAGTATGAACACACAACATAATATCCAACTCATATGTCACATGGACACATAATAATTAAAATTAATACATACATCACATATACATATAAAGACTAGCTAGTAAAAGGAAGTGAATGCAACCATACTACATGCATCTTCCCATTACTTGGTTCACTGACACATAATACCTTAGAATAAGGTGGCAACATGGAAAAGGAAATCCGAGTACATCCAATATTATTTGTAGTTATCATTGGCAAGGGCATAGGGTAACAACACACAACACATGCAACCATTAATAAGATTTCCACAATGTATTAAACCTTTGATCAGTGGATCTTGGCATCTATGACTTGCATGCATTGGTGATAGCTAGTCCAACCTTGTATGGGGTAGTTCTTGATATTTACCACTTGCATACAAATAGTGAAAACTAGCTAGACCCTTTCATATTGTGACTAGCTCTTGGCATCCATCATTTGCATGTTATTGGTGAAATTTGGCTAGACTCTAAGATATGGCATTTAGCTCATAGCATTTGTCATCTAAATGGTACTAGTAACAACTAGCTAGACCACACATGTGTTTGACTTGGTTCTAACATGTAGACTCATCTTATAGCTAGGTAAACATACCCAAGATGTCCTAAGGGTTTACAAACCTTCCTTTGATTGATCTTGTTACAATAACATATAAAGTGATCCATTAACCTATGCAATTAGTCCATACGTTTTGGGGGCTCAAATTACCAAAACACAAATAACACATTAAACCCACATAAGTTGGCTTCAAACTACACACATGTATCACATGTGTAAACACATACTAACATATAGTAAATAATCTTAATGACCATTCACCTCATCCATTAGCTCACAATTCCAAAAGAAAATTAATTCATATATCATTATATGTATAATAAGGATTATGCATTAACATGTCATTTCAAGTTAACATCTCAAAATAACATCCATTCATACTATGCAATGGAAGTCTAAAATTCCCAAGGAGAAAACTAGTTGCAGTTATTTCACTATTTTTAAACAAATAGGGGAATCATAAAAATTCACATATGTACATCTAAAATTTGTACTCAACATTCATAAACCAATAATAATTCTTTTTCAGTGATTTGGAAACTCCACATTATAACATACATGCTAATGGGGTATATAAATGTTACATACACAAGCTTAACTTCATATAGTTAAATTTTACAATAAGACCAATGAGACAAAGGTACAACACAAAGTCAAGCATAGAGACAACCTCAAACCATGGATCCATTCCCTAAACACCTCCCTACAAGTTTGGGTCATATGAGCATCCTTTGTCAAGGACTACCTACATACCCACTTCCAAATAGGATTGAAGTCATATGTAGTTCTCTCACACATTAATCTCTCAAGAAACCTACACATATCTAGAGCAAGCTATCCTAATCATAGTCCTTGAAAGTAAAATTATAGGTTCAAGTTTTTGTATTACCAATCTAAGGATATTTGACAGTATGCACAAAGGTTAGACAACCCCAAATAATATATAACACATTCCATAAGAAAATAATAGAGACCATGGAAATCTTATGGAAAATGAGGATAAAGGTCTAGACAATAAAACAATAAGAATGTCTCTAACAAGAATCAATAGTTTTTTAAAAAAATTACTAGGTAGTTGTAAAATTGTCACAACTTTCTTATTTCTGTACAAAATGTAAAAACTTAAAATGTTTTGGAAAGCTAAGGCAAATCCATAAATGACTTGAACAATCAAGAAAACAACAATAAGAATATCTTCACCATGATTATGCAAGAGAAACCCCCTTACGCCAAATAGATAGAATAATTCCAACACAATTTTCACATAATCTAAGATACACCTATCAAATATAGGAAAAATTATTAGAATCAATTGAGGTGAGACTGTTTACATCATAGTCTAGAATACACATAACATATTTTTGATTTGCCACATAAGAACTTTCAAGAAACATAGAATATGAACAATAAAATCAGCCAACAACCAATTATTACGATGTTTCATATCGACAACCAAACATTTTATATACCGATCTAATATAAACTTACCATAGATGATAAAAATAGTACAACCATTTATGATGAAACTATTTATCTCACAATCTAGAATACACAACACATAAGAACTCAAAAAAATACCTAGATTATAAACAATAAGATTAACCAACTATTATTATGTTCTAAAAAGGCAGCTCAACATTCTATATACAAATTTAGAATGAAAGTCTTGAATGCTAATAACATTCCCTGCAAATCATGTGACATTCCCTTGCTCTGGCTCATAAGAATTAGAATGTTAACTACACAATTTATCATTTGTCCTGTGTGTTGGAAATGGTCCTAGTTTTCGCCTATTCTTCAGTATGAATGTGGGTTGTCTTTGCTTGTGTTGGTTTGTAGTCTTAGAAGACGACAACGTGTCAAAAACAGAAGTATTTTGGTGTGGGCGCTTTAACTGTCCTGTCTCATGCCATGACCATTGGCTCTGCAAGTTACTATTTCCAGAGAACATAACATAGCAGTTTCCTATTGCATCAACTACTGTTATAGACCACTAGTTCCCTGCTAGCCGATGTGTGACATGATCCTTGATCATAACATAACAAGGCAATCAACAGCCTCATTTTAAATTTTTCAAAGAGGATAAGGAAAATTGAATACTTGCAATTAAGGAAGTCTTGTCCTAGTATGCACACTATCTGTTTTCTCCCGGATCATTCAATGAGTCCTATGCATATAATTCAAGTCTGTATGTGTTACAAGGCATTCATGAGAATCAGTAAAGGGAAGAGTGATAAAATCCAATAGAAAGAGATTATTGTCTATTCAGTTTCAAGAATGTACTTTTGATTGTATTTTTTAATTAATCGAAAATTATAATACAATAGATTTTTTATTTTTAACTAATTAATAAATATAGTCAAAGTTGCATTCTCGAGGCTGGATTGACGTTTCCTAAAAAGAAGGGTGGTACTTTTTCAAACAGGGACCATTAGATACTCTTAGGATTGCAAAGTTAATTAGACTGGACAAGTTGTGTGTGCCCTTGTGTTCTTTTCTTTGTGTTTTACCATTTTGTAATAATTAAATTTGGGCTTGAATTCATGGGTAATCAATATATGGGGCTTGGGGTTTCTTTCTCCTTTTGCAATTGAAATGTTTCTTGCATTAAGTTCCTAAAATTCGAAATCCTAGTTAAGCCTTAGTCAAACAATCCCATGTTGAAAATGTCTTTAAGTGATTAAAAAGGTCAACCACTTAGGATTTTATTGATAAATCCCTTGGAGTGCTCAACAGGTTCAAGAAAAAGTTAGGGAAAAGGTTTTAGTATATCATGTAGAGGATGTAATCACATACAATGGGTAGATATTCCTTAAACAAGATGTAATGTTTGAATATCTTTTTGATAAATCGTTCAAACTAATTCTCTTAGCAATCCGTGGAGGTTTGACATGACTAAGCTTATTGTACCTAATTGTTTCTTGAATGAACACCTATTGAGTTATTTGTGTAAATATTATGACTTGAAGGCTAGGGCAGGCAAGGCCATTGATGGGAGAAATTTGTTCATAATCAGTAGAGAATTGGACATAGCTACATTCAATATGAACCCATGAGAAAATTATAAAATTAGCTCATTAAAGCGATCTTTAGAGTATCACAAAGAGAGGTATAGTTATATAGTGAAGTGGCTCCTTAACCATAGGCCAAAATAAAACAAAACTACTAGGCTATTGGAGTCCATTCCAAAAGAGGAATTGGAGCCCTTTGGCATTGATAGATTTGAGAGTTATTTCAAATTGACAGGCATCAACTACAAACAACATATCCAAATTGGCACGATGATGCTTGTGACTAATATTCAAAGTTTTCATGTCAATAGATTATTTGATAATGCTACTTGTGGCCAAAAACTTGCATAAGGAGATGGATAGTTTTATGAGGAGTGATATTCCTCATACTTTCAAATGGTATTCAATATTATTCCACATCTTATTGCACAATTTTTCTAGAGAGTTGGATAATTCCTTACATGTGACACTTGTATCAGACCAAGTGTCTAAAGGATATATCTTGCTAGTTCAAATGAGAATTGTACACATGGACATGCATTGCTTTGTTGCTAACTACTACATTTTTTAGGACTTCTTTTTACACTTAATGTTTTGAACAAACTTGGGTATGAGAAGAAGAGATTAACATAAAATTTTACTAAATTCCTTAAACCCCTAGTTTAGTCCTAGTAACCACATTAAGTCACAATTGGGGTGACTAGTTTATCCACGATAATTACAATGTTTTTGAAATTGGGGAAAACAGATTTTGAAGGGATCTGGAACCCTTTACAACCAAAAAAGTCAAACTGCTGAAAACAGCCAAAAAGACCAGACTGCAGAAAAGACAGCCTGCAGTCAACAAAAAACCAGCTCCCAAACAAACACCATTAGGTTTTACAATTAGAGTTTTGCTTGTTGGAGCGAAGAGTCATATCGAAAGAAGGCCCAAAGGGTTTAGATTTTTTTCCAGTAACAGTAGTCCATCCTTCTTCAGCTTGTGTTGCCTTAGCCTGCCAAGCCAGCCCATCATTTTCCTGAGGATGAAAATCCGCAGCCCTAGAGGTAACATCATAGTTCTCCTAAACAGGTGTGGAAATGACCAGAGAGCTACCAGAGATGGGAATCGAAGCACCATCACTATAAACAGAAACCAGTCTAATCGTTTGCTCAATATGATTTATCATGGTAGCTCCCCCAGCGGAGGAAGGAGAAACCCCAGCAGTCGAAACCCTAGCAGCCTGTGAATCAGAAGCCCCAATAACTTGTGAGTCAGAAACCACCACCTCAGAGAAGCTCCTTAGTTGATCAGATTTCTTCTCAACTGTGTAATGTTGTTGAGAAGCACCATTCCACCAAGTAGTTGTCTTTGTCTTCTTCTCAAATCCACATTGTGCAGCAGCATGTCCTATTTTGAAGCATCTTCTACAGCGGAAAGGAACCCCCTCATAATCCAACGATTGGGTCCAAGACCCCCTAGAAGATTTTAAGAAAACCTCAGTGGGCAGTCCTTTTTGAGACATCAATTTCAACAAGTATTCAGGCAAAGGTAGAGTGATAAAGATCAGAAGATTCATTGTCCACAAGTAAGAAATCACCTAGGGCATCCCCAACCTCCTCCAGGAGAGAGTCATTCCAAAGGTGAAGAGGGAGATCAAGCAAACGGACCCAAATTGGGATTCTATTGAAGGTTTCAGAAGCTGGGTTAAAATTGAAGTGCCAAGGTTTAATTACAATGTTATTAGAGTGTATGGTGATCCAATAACACCTAAGTTGCCTATGCATGTGTTTGATAGGGTTGCTACCCTAAAAACAATCTGGTAGATATACAAGGCTAATAAGTTATATTTTAAGTAGCACAAGAAGGCTAGATTTCAGCATCCTCAATTGAAAATTAGTGATTTCACTATTCTTAGGAGGGAGGGGTATGAATTACAAGCAAGATTAAAAATCACATGGCATGAAAAATGATGAAAAGATAGATTTTTTTTTTTTTTGATTTAAAGTGTTTTATTGATAACATGTGTTGGTTGATCAAGGTTTGAGCATGAATATTTTGAATAGGAGGATTTGATAACAAGTTGTTTAACTAAAGCTAAGAAAGACATGATGGACAATATGGGAAAATTAGTGATGATAGAGTTGACAAGAAAGATTAATGACCTTGGATACAAGGGGGATTTAGCTTGAAGCTTAGTTAATGGATATACTCAACATGGGAATAAATACCAAAGGGTCAAATAGAAATGTGTAGTCTTGCATATCCTCCAAGGAAACAAGGCTAGGATGTTCAAATTCCAAAAGCGCACAATTTGATGTTTGTTCTTGAAAATGGCCCTACTATGCAAGATGTAAGAAAGAGAGCTTGTGAAGAATTCTTATTAGATGAGTAAATTTGTGAAAGATTGAATAATTCAAAATATTGTTTTCAAGAATGAAAATCAATGGTCAAGAAAGGAACAATGAGAAGAAGGGAGAAACAACCAACCTCTCTCTTAAAGAATAAATTGATGCTCAAAGCGTGATGAAACATATTGATTTAGTGGTTGGAAAAGGTTACTTTGAGCAAGGTAGGAAAATTATGCAAGACAATAGTTATTTTTTGCTAATTAGATGGTACATTACCTTCACTATATTCTTGGATATAATAAGAAGAGATGCTACATTATGGGTGTGTTTGATGATGCATAATAGGTGAGGAAGTTCTACTTTGGCTCAAGGGGAAATTGTAGCAAGGGATGTTCCTAATAATGTATCACCAATGAAGCCTTCAATCGTTTCTAGTTTAGTGGATATGGGAGGAGCCATTGTTATAGCTACTAATATGCAATCATTGATGGATTGTGCATAAATTGAGGAATTTGACGAGCATACCCAAAGGGTTAGATGGAAATGTGCAATCTTTCATCTCCTCAAAGGCAACAAGTACAAAATATTCAAATGTCACAAGCTCGTAATTTTGTGTTTGTTTTTTAAAATGACCTTGCTATGTAGGACGTAAGAAAGAGATCTTGAGAATAATTCTTATTAGAAGATGAATTTTTAAACACTAAATAATTCACACTATTGGTCTTAAGAATAAAAATCAATGCTCAAGTAAGGAACAACGAGGAACAAGAAGAAACATTTAAGCTTCCTCCTAAAGAACATATTGATGCTCATAGTATGATGAAAGAGCTTAATTTAGAAGTTGACAAGCTTAATCCTAAGAAAGGTAGGTAGATTATACAATATAATGTTTATCTTTTGCTACTTGGTTGGATTTTGCCTCTACTATAGCCTTGGATAAAATAAGAAGAGACGATGGATTAGAGTGTGTATTTGGTGATGTAGAACAAGATAGGAAGTTCTACTTTGGCTTAGAGTTTCACTCAAAGTTTGGAACTCTTATAATATGGGCTATTTCCCTTGAGTAGAAAAGTCCCAAGTATAACAAAACACTTATGAGCTAGGAGGGTAGTTGATTGTAAGAAGAGTGGGGGGCATCTTTTCCCCTAAAGTTGTAGCCTTTGCTATAAATACAGCCATGTTTAGCAAGCTACTTCTAGCAAGTTGTAGGCTAATTATAATAATTTGCAAGAGGAACATGCTAAATTGCTAAATAAATTAAAAAGGGAAAGGGTTGCTCTCACAAAGTTAAAGCTTCAAAGTGGAGCAATTTTCAAAACAACAAGAGTTACTTATTGATAGGTCACATAATGAATATGCACTACTTAGAGAAGTCAATGAGCTAAAAGAGCTATTGCAAACAACCAAGTTAGAGGAACTGTTACCTAATTTTCACCCTCAGGCTCAATCAGGCAAGGCATCTATGTTGCAAGTGTTCATAAGGGCCAAATGGGATATTTCCATTGAGGGTTAGTTCACGCATCTGATAGCATTTCACAGGGAGCTCAGTTGGGAGGCCTGCTTTGTTGGAAATATGCTTCAATAATCACAGACTCAAGCCTCCATTAGAACCAAGTCGGCATGACATCTTCATTGTCTGGTCGATTAGCAACTTTGATACATTCTGTTTTGTTTATGTTTTGAACAGGTCGCTGTGACCTAGTCTCTGTCTTGCCGAACGCGTTCACTGTGGAGCCTATCGCTGTGACAAGAGGGGTTCGGTATGACCTCTTATAGTGTGGATTTCTTTGGCCGATAGGCCATTCAATCGTCATTCAGGGAGACTCACGACAACCACGGGCTTCGGGATAACCTATAGCACTCGGTGAGAAGTCCCAGCGAAGAGTTAAAGTCTCGCCGAGAGCAGATGGTGGCAAGTCATTGGGGAAACTCTCACCGAAGGAAACACTGTCAGTAGGAAGTCCCAACAACGTGAGAAAGTCACACCGACTAGACACTTCAGGGTGAGTGAAGGAGCTTGCTAAGAAGTCTTAGAGAGAATGGAATGTCTTGGCAACAAAAAGAGGGGTTCAGCAGGAGTCTCCCCGATAACAGGTGTCTCGCCTAAAGAGGGTTTCCGCCATCGACATAAGATGTGCCTTCGGCATATGGTCTCAGCGACAAGCAAGGGTTTGGCTAAAAGATGTGAGTTCGGGGAGACTAGTGTGCTCGGCAAAGGGTCTGGCCGATAGGCCAAAGTTTCGCCGATAGAAGATAAAGAAGCCTCGACAGAGGATGTTATTTTCGACAAAGGATGGAGGGGTTGCCGTGAAGTCTCAACGATTCCCTAGGGTCTTGTCGATGCAGAATGAACCGGAGTAGAAAAGGAGAGAACGACAAGATGTCTCACCGACGGCATGAAGTCTTCCCGACATGAAGGAGCTCACCGAAGCATTTTGGTTTCAGCGAGAGGTCACGCTAACACTGGGGTGTCTCGCCACAACGAAATGAAGCTCGATGGAATGTCTCACCGACACACTGAAGTCTTAGCGATGGAAGCAGATATCGATATGACATTTGAGTCTCGCCATGAAGTCTTCTTGACTTGCCAGAGTCTTGTCGAAAGAAATGAAGAGCTCGGTAGTATGGAGTGCATTCGAGGTGACATCAATCAACTCTTGCCAAAGATGAAGGGCCTCGGGGTAATGTTTTTCCTTCGGTAAAACGTCTCACCGACACTCGGGTGTCTTGCCGACTGAAGAGGAGCTCGGGGAGATGGCAAAATGAAAAGGAAAAGGAGACAAGAGGAAGCTCGACGAGAGGTCTCGCCGACCAAAGAAGGATCCGACCGATATAGAATGAGCCTAGGTAGAAGGATCCGACATCACTATGAGATCCTGCCGACTCGGTAGTGTCTTATCGATGTTATGAGCGATGACAAAGCTGACATCGGTATGAGTTTTGAAGCTCGATAAAGACTCTCATCGATATATCCACATCTTGCCAATAGTTGCAGAGGGACATAATCGCATCGGTGAGACACTTTCAGTGTCTCGCCGAGATGCGATTCTTTTCAAAAGAGTTTTGACCGCCCACAGAATCCACGTGGAATACTCTCGACCAATCAAGGAGAGCTACGGGTGAATCATTGGTAGCTTGACTAGTGCCAAGAGAATCAACAAAATGTGAATCAACGTGTATCTGTTTTGGACTCTGGAGCATTCAAGGCACTCAACAGGGGAATTCAGTAGGTGGATACAACAACCAGAAGTAAATGCACCCAGTAGCTTCAAAAGATCTAAGGGATTTCTCCAGGTAGTAGCTCCTCGCCAACACACACAGCAAGGACACGCAGGGGTGCAACATTTATTTCAATCAAAAAATCTTAGGATAGATTTTTCTGGGACCGATATTTTTGTAAGCCCTAAGGGGCCGACACATTTTTTGATATATAAGGCATTTTTTGCCTTTTTGTAAATAGTTTGGATTATGCATTCAGGAGAGTTAGTGATTTTCATCAATCCTTCCTCAGCTAATGTATGTTTTTTGTAACTCAAATTGGAATCTAGAATGCAACGCAGAGTTCACCTTGGAAAGTACTGTTAACATTTGTATCACTCTCGCTTTCTGTATTTAGATTATGCGAGTTCTCAATTGTGTATCTTTAAATCTGTATTCATATCTCAAATGTTGTGAAATTGACCTTTCCTTCCTGAGATGTGTGTGTAGACCGAACCTATTAGGATTGATGCATAAGTCTAAAAGAAGTTGTGTTGAGCATGTAAAACGTTTACAATTAGGTTTCCCAGCGTATGTTCACCCTGTTTTCTTTCCATAATTCCTCATCATTTCGGTGTATCACCTTAGATTTAAATCTTCATCCTATGTATTCCTTCTTCCTTTTCCCCACAAGAATCAGTAGTTAGGTGACACCAAAGGAAGCCGGCCTTCTCCGGAGGTTGACCTCTGCCAACAAGTGACCCACAGCTTAAGAGGTCTTCCCATGTTTCACTAGAAAGCTCAGTTTTACAACTTTGCATAGGGTGCATTTCTAGGTGACAACATGAACCACTTAGGATTAATGCTATGATAGATATTGAAAATTTAATAAATAAAATTTTTAAAACTTTGAATTAATGTTGGATTAGGGGTGTATTTGATGAAGCAAAATAGGTGAAGAAGTTATACTTTGGCTTAAATTTGCACCCAAAGTTTAAAACTTTTACAATATGGGATATTGTCCCTAAGAATAACAAGCCCCAATTAGATCAAAACACTCAAAGTATAGGAGGGCAGGTTATTTCAAGACAAGATGGGGGACACCTCTACCCTAAAGTTGCAACCTTTTCTATAAGTACAACCATGTTTAGTGAAGCTACTACTAGAAAATTGCAAGTTGATTATGATAAGTTGCAAGAGGAAAATGTTAAATATCTAAATGACTTCAAAAGGGAAACATATGCCCTAAAAAATGCTTCAAAGTGAAGATTAATTGCTAAAAAGTAGAATTACTTCTTGATAGGCCACAAAATGAAGATGTACTACTTAGAGAGATTGGTGAGCTAAAAGAGCAGTTACAAATACCAAGAAATTAGAGAAAGCCCTCAAGAGTAATGTCAAGGTAGATATCAAGAATAATTAATAAATGAAATTTTCAGGGAGAGGGTACAAAATTTAGTAAGGATGGTAGACACCAATGGGATTACTAAAATAATGTCTATAAATACATTTCAATCATGTACAAGATATAGTTACATTATATGTACAATCAATGGAAGGGACGTTTTTTTTATTGAAGATCTCAAGGTTACATTAGATGCTAGATATCTGTCTAATGGAAACAAATTAAAAGAAATTCAAGAAATCGATTGGCCTATTGAGGAGAACTATGAGGAGTGAGTGATGACTTATGGATAAGAATGTAAATTCCTTGCTTTGTATTTCTTTATGCTTCTATGATTCTTTATGAATAAAGTATTGTTTCTTTTGTGTTTGTCTAGCTAGAATGTTAGGACTTGAACAAGGCTCGCTTAATGACAAATATGAATTTGATTAACAAGAGTGCATAAAAGATAAAATATAAAGCTATCAACTCAAACACATAAAAGATAGAGGATTTCTTGTGTTGTATTTTCTAGGTGATACTACAATGAATGAAAAGATTGATGCATGTCAAGAACATGGGAATATTTGAGAAATGATATGCTATGATAAGTGTAGGTCAATAAAACATGATAGTTTGATGAGGCATCCAAAATTATCAAAAAAATTAGTTGTTAAGTAAGTAATCATTAAGTTTATGATGTAATAGTTATTTTATATGAGTACATAATTAATCTTTCATCATGAAGTGTTTCTTAGATGAGAAGTCTCAAGGTAGCTACTGGTAACACGAAATGGAAGGGTCTTGGAATTATAGTGATTTATGCTTAGTGATAGATGTGTTTCCATAAAAGGCCCATGTTGCAAGTATGCAGTCTTCTTTCATATGACATGGTATGAATGATTTGACCTTTACCTGTCTCTATAGCCACATCTTAGTAAGTGGTCATACTTATTGTCTAGGCTTGTGAACCCTTCAAACCTCACCCAATGGTATCACAAAAAGCCATTCCACATAATATAGATGGGTGAATAAAATGGGGAGGTCACCTCTTGAAGGAATTAATCCTTGGAGCATGAGGGTAGATTCCTAATGCAACCTCCCACCTCTACATGTCGACATATGCTCTTGAAACTACTTCAATGCATTTTATGTCAGTTCTCCTCCTCCCTTTGTATGATTAGACTGTGCTCAAGGGTTAACAAGAATAATTATGAGTATCAACTTTTTCTACTTGATCTATGTGGCTTTGAGTTGATTTTCATTCAAGCAACTAACCCATAACTATTGGAGAGGTTGGACCCAAGAATTAGTTTTGAAAGTACTAAATACATCAAGTTTTAGATTACAATGAAAGTTGACAAGTGTCAATCATCCATGTGAGGTGACCATTGCCACTCTTCTATGAGTAGAAGTGGCATGGGTTGGTTAGCAGACATGTAAGAATTGTAAGAGACTCCATTTAAAGAAATAGAACATATTATAAGTTTTTATCAAATATATTTTCTTTTAGCTATTCATATTCTTCTTTTTGGAAGTTTGGTATAAGACATGCGGGTAGGTGCAAGAAGTTGGGTCCACAAAATGTTCAAAAAGTGGAAGTGTTTTTCCTAATGTTTAGAATTTATCACAATTGGACTTAAAATTTGAACCACTTACACATTAAATCTTAAAAACGTTTAGTAATATGAAATTTAGTATTTTGAGTCTAATTTTCAAATATGTAATTTATTCTAATACCCAAATGATACAAAATAATTTTTAATATGGATGTATAAAAACCACTTTTTAAAACACTTTTTTAGGACCATACCATGCACGTGTATAAATGTCATAATTTGACCTAAATAAAAGTATTTTTCTATTTCCTTTTGGAAAAAGATGTGTATTATGATGAAAATTGATGAGGATAATTTTTTATAATTTTTTCTTAATATATATTTTATTTATTATTTTTTTATTTTCCTTAATTGTTGGTTTTTAAAACCCTTGTGTACGAACACCATAACTTGGACTAAACTTATCATTTCTTGAATTTTTTATTTATTTTTATTGTGTAATGAATTGTTTATAGATTGATGCCATATTTTTTTTTAATGATTAAATTAACAAATTAAAAAGTTATTAAAAAAATACAAAAACCTGAAATTTCAAGTTTATGGACCAGTTTCCTCATAAATTAATTAAAAAATAGAAAAATAATCCAATCATAAATGTTTTTCATATATTTGCAAACTAGACATTTTCATCTATAATGGGTTTTAATTTCATAAAATAATTTTGAAAAAAAACCTCATCAACTATATTGCCAAAGTTAGTTTTTTCTCTTGAAATTTCCATGACCTTGTACTTGCAAAGTTTTTTCTCTTGAAATTTCCATGACCTTGTACTTGCAATTCCATGGCTAAGTGTTGGGTTACCATGCCTTTTGTGAGTCTAAATCCAAATAAAAAACATTTATTGTGAGTTTCAAACCTTTTGGAATGAGTACCCACTTTAAAATGGGTACCTATTCTAAAAAATGAATGGGTACCTATTTTAGAGCTAAAAAATGACACTTCCCTTGAATGTGAACCCAACTTCTTGCACTTATCCATGCTTTTAGTTGGATGGTTCAAATGGCCTCCACTGCTTTAGTACTTGCTTCAATAAATGCATGTTTTTAATACACATTTGTTGTATTCATGTTAATGTCATGTTAGTTGGCATTTAATAGACATATCTCCAAATTAACATATAGAGTAATTGAAGTAGGAAAAGGATTACTAAGTAGAATTTGAATCTTTTGGGTTAAGTGACATTTTATAGCCTAATTCTTGCAAAAAAGGATCTAGTCAATCATGTTGCTCAAATATATGTTGGATGTGTGTTATTTTTTGTTTGATATTTGAATCTATGCACATGAATATGCATTGATCCAAGAGATTTCTAACCATCTACTCTATTTTATAAATGAAAATCAAGACAAGGGTCATTTTTAAAAATTATTAATACACAATGCATGTAATGGTACATAAGATTGTTGAATATTTTTTTGTATGTTTTATCTTCTACTTATGAACTCATGGATCTATAATTTTTCATTTGAGAATTACCTTATTATATTGCTAATATAGAGATTAGTGACATCTGAATTGGGTTTATAATTGTGTATGAAAGGCTTAACTAGTTGACATATAGTTTTAGAAGAATTGGTAAAAAATAGATTGATCATTGGTGTTTTTATCATTATAAATATTTTTATAATTGATTAAATTATTGTGGGATCTAAAATGGAATATCCAGTGATCTTAGAAAATATCAAAGGAGAGACAAGCCCTCTCTCAGAAGATGACCCTATTTTTATTTTATTTGATCATAAAAGCCCTTGTTTTCTTCTTTAAGACATGATATACCTTAGAGGTTTTTTTATAGGAAGTTTCCTAGAATAGATTAAAGGTACGAAGAGATAAAAATCCTAAAATTTTATTGTTGTTACGGAACTAGGAATTTAATAATATCATTATAAATCTTGGGGGGTTTTGTTTCAATTGTCTACTTACTATCATTTGTGTATGCATAATGAAAATGATAACTAATGAAATTCTTAAACTAATAATATAAGTTTGTGAAGTTATTTCTCATTTGAGTATATGGTTTTAAAAAATTATCAAAATGATTTCAAAGCACTATAAAAATTATTTGATAAAATATTTTAAGCCATAATGACCTTTGGGATCCCCCTTTTAAAACATTTTATAGAATATTTGCAAAAAAATACATCGATGTGGTATGATTATGTAAAATTATTGTAAAACCCTTGCAAATGTTGCATAGTTGCAAGATCTAAAGGAATGGTCTATTGAGACAATAATATATCTCATATAGCTATTTTAATTTTTCTTTTTATTATCTTGAGAAGAAAATCTTTGAAGAAGTTGTGCTAACATTTTTTATTTGTCAAAAAATTTCTCACATTGTAGGTGATGGTGATTGTTGAAAGAACCTAAAGATAAGTTTGATATGGATGACATACGATCAATAATAAAAAAAATAATCTCAATGTGAAGTTGGCTCTTGAACTTGAACCTAGAAGAAATACAAAGTGTAGAGCCAAGGGTGTAGTTGTTTCTCTTGGACCTCATAGAAATGACTTTAAAGTAAGCATGTCTTTAATGGATAACCATTTACATGATGATGATGAGTATTATTATTAAATTGACAAGTTTGGTATCAACAATGAGACTCATGGCCCCTATTTCTAAAGATTAACATTTGAGAGGGATAGGGCCATTTCCTCCTCCAAGTCCTCATGCAATAAATTTATTTTAGCACTTATTTGCTCAAATTCAAATTCAAACGTAGTAACAATAAATAATAGTTTTTTTGGTAAATATGAGATATACAATAGGAACGAATATCTAATCACAATCAAATTTCTCTACTTTGGAATAGCCCTTAGCCACTACCCTTGCCTTATAATTCTTGTTCTTTCCATCTAAACCAAACTTCTTCTAGAAAACCCATTAGCAACAAATATAATTCTTATCCTTTGAAAGATTTAACAAGTCCCATATATTGTTCTTCTCTAATGCAATCATCTCCTCAACCGTGGTCATCTTCTTGGACTTCATGCCTAGGGAATTTATTTTCCTTTCATATTTTTAGGCTCCTCATCATTAGTTGACAATGTAAAAATGCAATAGAAATTAGGTCGGTTGTGTACATTTCCTATAGATTTCTCTACTAAGAACCTCCTCATGAGTGGGATATGAGGTTATTCTTCTTCCTTTGAATTCTCCAATTCTCTCTATAGAATTAGGATATAAGTAGCAAGTGAAAGTATGTTGCAAACTCAAAGCATCTAAATATTCAAATAGTGATAAAGCATAGATAGAAATAGAAGTAACCATGAAAGAGATGCAAACTATAACATAAGCTATACATGGAGAAACCCTTGTGGGAAAAAATCCACACCCAATTCAATACAAAGCTTGTATTAATACTAGACAAGAGTTACACCAATACAAATTATTCCTCTAAATTCTTGCAACACTTCGTTACTAGTACAACCTTAAAAATAACTTGTCCAACCTCCTAGACCAAGCTCCAATTTATAGAAAAATGAAAAAATGAAATCATTGGATGGTTTTGGAAATCATTTACAATCCCAAAAGAGGTATGGTGCACAAATTAGTTGAACCCAATCACCAATGCCTCCCTTTGTCTAAGATGCCCCCAACTATTAATAGCATATTCCTTAAATGTTTTTATAATGTCATAACATTTAACATTTGACAACCCAAACTTGGGTGTCCAATATTTCCTTATTCTTCCATGTATTAGATGTTTCACAACAAGTATCCAATATTGTGATAAGATTGGTTAATATTTCAATCTAACCTCCCTCTTTTGTGCTCTTACACATCATAACTATTTTTCATATGTAACATCCATGATGACTAGTCAAGATGCTCTTAAATACCCTTTAAGATATTGACACATGTTTAAATGATAAAAAACCAAAGTGGGATACCTACATCCTCATGTGAGAACAAAATCTAATAAAATATGAAATTCATGCCACTTCAGAATAGGACACTAATTTTTCCAAGTGGAGACAAAAGACAAAAATTGAAATAGCAATACATACAAAATATTAATACTGTAACATGCCCATTGTTCTACGTAGTAATTTTCCTAGGTTTTAATCTCAAGTAAATAGACCAAGCATCTAACCATTATGAGCAATAAAATTTTTCTTTTCAAAACTATAAAGATAGCATGCACATTTGAATTAAATATCTTTCCAATCTTTTCCATTGCATTATATCAAAGTATTACAACTTTCCAAAGTAATGATTTCATTGTACATGATAACATGTTATCATATCTCTTTTACAAATTTTCATCATAATGGTTACAAAAACACTAACATGGCTCCACATAGCTTACTGGTAATAGAAACAAATAGTCTTGGAAATCTCCATCCAAATCTTGGTCACCTATTGATGAGGAGAAGCATCACTCAAGCACTTTTCCACCAACCTTGGACTAACTGTGATCCCCCACACAACCATCAAACTGATAGATGGTCTTACCCTTCGACAAAGAGATTGGTTTGGTAACCTCATAATAAATATTGACCTTTTCTGAGCTTGGTGGTGTGTCCTACATACCTAGATTTTGTCACACAGTGGCTACAAACCATACATATATGACATACCTCAACCTATAATGTAAATCTGGATCACAATGACTGACAGTGTAAACAATGGCAACTTACACTACTTTGGCCAAAGTATTTAATTCCCTTTTCCAAGAGATGTCATATATTTCACCCACCTTCCTAGCTCAATTTATATTGACTATTCATAATCTATGCATAGACTATCCCCTTCATTGAATTATCCTAACCCCAGGAATAACCTATTTCCCTCTTATGTTTACTACGACACTTCTACGTTAAGTAATTGGGTGATCCCACAATAGTGGTTTACACTTTTTGGCCAAATTGGACATTGAATTAAATTTTTTTAACTAAATATTCACTATCGGGCACCTATAGCTACTAAACCATGAGGAATTTGAAGATGATGCAAACTAGTGATTTGTGACATTTTTTCTGTAGATTCTAAATATATTTTTCTTAAAAAATTTGGAATCAAATTGCATTTCTTTTACCATCTCCTTTGAAAACTAGTTTTTAAGAGTAAACACCATTTTTAAAGAGTGATGTGTACTTGCTAACACATTAATTTTTTCTATTAAACATAAAATTCTTTTTTTTTTTAATTTAGATTTGCAAGTACGATATCTAGTGCATGCAATTGGTTTCAAAGTGTTTTATTGAATATTTTTTTCTTAATTAAGTTTTGAAGTCAAACTAGTTACAATTTAGACATAGGTTTACTTGCTAACACATAAATTTTTTGTATGTATCAATTTTTTTTTTGTTGGATCAAGGACATCAATATCTAGTGCATAGATATTTTTAAATTTTTTTTTTGATAATATGCTATTTTTCACATATGCAAAACAAAGAGTTTGATTTTTGATGAAAAACCTATGTTTAATTAAACTAAAAAATGCATAATAAAAATAAAATATATTAAAATTATATTTGATGGATAGCTCATTCTGAGGACTACCATCCTCCAATTGGGTCTATGAAGTTTCCTCCATTTTCATCCTCAACCTAAGCTTGGAAACACAAAATTCTACAGTAAAATGAGAAAGTTGGGGGAGAAGGGAAAAAAAGGGGGGGTTCGAGCAAACCCCCCATTCAATCAAACCCCCTGAACCCCTTCGAGCAAAGGGGGCTTCGCTCGTGTTGTTTATTTTTTATGAACCAAACTTAATCTTACCACTCACCTATGAATCTGCCATAATTCAATAAAGCAAGGGTAAGGATTGGCCAACACAAAAGTAACGATTTTGAGGTCATTACTTCTTCACTTCAGGCTATGTGAAACCCAGGAGGGTAATCCTTATTATGCTCATATGATATTCATTTGTTCAAGAACATTTCTACACACAGATAGATTCCTATGAATGCAAATAGACAACATTCAATAAAGATTTGGCTGACCTTTAAACAAATTACTATCTATTGCAAGGAATAAAAGGGTACTTCAGATTAGTACATTGTAATTGAAATATTTTTAGATGATTTTCATTCTCATTTCAATCCCTTGGTCAAGTGAACCACTAACTCATTTGTCTTTATGGTAACCAAATGAAAAGACCAGTGCCTCATCCATTGGGTAATGGATTCATGTTTGTAATAACCACTAATACCTTAGAAATTTAAACCAGTAATTAATGGACTATTGATCTATTGCATTACAGTATTCAACTCACTATGCCTAAAACATAACTACTTATCAATCATATGCTTTTTCCTTACAAATCTAGGACCTCATTTTAACATTTAATCAAATTTTTGAATTGAAGTAGACATGAAATCAATCATTCAATTAAAGTAATTGAAGACAAATGAAAAGATCATTAACCATTTCATTCATAATAAGGAAGAAAATTACACAGGAGAGAATATGTTTAGAAACTATCATTTTCATTTATAAACTGCTTGCTACTGTAAAACTATTTTGAGATTATTGCAAATCAACTTACACCCTAGACTTCTTACTAGACTATTCATCTATACATTGATTTACATTATGCTCTTCAATGAGCTTAGTTTTCCCACTTAAACCATTTTGAGACTCAAAACTCGAACTCTCTGTAATCAACCCTGAAATCCCTTTTATAGAATAAGGAAGCAACAAGCAACATGTTGAATTACAATTACATTTCATTTCACACCCATTTCATTTCAGATTTAGAAACCTCCTAGACAGTTATACATAATCATTTCATAATAGGGGAGAGCAAAAGATAAAAAATTCCACGTAATTCGGTTGAAGCAGACCAGCTAGTCTTCTAAAAGGCATAATTCGTTGTTGTAGTAATGCCAAAACACCTTGTCCTTGATGGCCAAAGAATATTCTCCATTAGTAGCCAAAGAAAAAACATATATACTACCCAGAAAAGGCATAATTGCCATCGAATTTAAGGAGTCCAACACCTCTACTTCACACCAGCCAAAAAGACTTCCACATAAGCATTAAAGACAAAAAAAAATAGATATGTTGAAGAGAACGATCCAGATGCAGTGGAAATGGTGTCATCAAAAACAAAAATAGGTCAGGGACGCTACTTTGAGTCATCAACATCAGAGTATGCTCGCTCGCTCCTTGTTCGTGATGAAATTGGAGGAACTATCATTCCTCCCTCGTCAGAGTCTTCATATGACACCAAGGAAAGAAGGTAATGGTTGTATTCCAGGTCAGTATTACCTCCACCATCTGAAGGACTATCTAAAACCTCAATGGGAGAATTGTGTCTCCCCAGGTAGGCCTTATGATACTTGTCTCTCTTCTTCGATTTCTTCTCAGGCTCAACTGATTCCTTTCGTTTAAACTTGACCAATTATTTTGAAATGGTCATGCTTCTCAAATTATACACGCTCTTGACAATAGTCTTCTTATTTTTACCACGGGTATTTCCCTTGCCCTTTGGTGTTGTAGAAGTCCCAGAGACTTCTTGCTTAGCCACATATATATCCTCTTGAAATTCGAACAGGACACCGGGTAAAGACTGAACACCTGACTTACCTAGGTTCCTCCTTGTTGGCTAAACAAACACACTTGACTTACCCATTCCTATAGGACACTGGGTAAAGACTAGCAAATCTAAATTGCAAGGAGACTCACCGGTTTAAGCTCCTGAATTAAACTTGCAGAGGAGAAAACCCACAAATCCAAACAATTTTAACTAGCCCAATGACAATTACAATCAATTGATACTCTCACTATCCAAAAAATATGAAACTCTCAAAAAAATTAATGCATGAATCAAATAGAGCTCATATGAAAAAACAACTCACTTGGGACAAACACTTCAATACCTCTATAGTTAAAAGCCTAAAACTCACACACTTCCACCCTAGCTCACACTTCTCAATTGATGAAGATTGAAAATGGTGAGATGAAATGGCAGGAAATCTGCATTAAGTAGACAATTCAGAGTGTGTAGCAATTAATGATTGAAGAGAGATTCGCATGAGTGATCTAACAACTTAGCCAATCATTTTTGAATTTGGACTGTCAATCTTTTTGGATTTAAAACACTATCAATGGTGATCCTCGAGCATCATTTCTGGATTTTACAACTTGCCTCAAAAATGGTGATATCATCTCAGAAAGTTGCCACGTTTTCCTCTAACTTCATTAGTCATCTTAATCTGACAATTATCATGCATCGCCACCCTGGTCTGTGCTTTTCATTTACATCAGCGAAGTATAAAAGGCCAGCACTTGAAGAGAATATTTGCTAAAACATTCCATCGCTCATCGCTAATTTTCCCCACCCTTTCAGAAATTAATCAGCGATGAGATATTTTGAAACGATGAAACTTAGATCGACAAATCATTATCCCTTTTGGAGATCTTTACGCTGCATCGTGTGTCACTAACTTATGTTTCAAATTCTAAACCATATCAGCAATGGATGAAAAAACAACGATGGAACCAAAACAAGCCACGTGCATCATCCTTTGAAATCAATGATCTCCAACATATCACTCATTCACCCCCTTTCAAAATAGCGACGACTCATATTGATTGGTGACCTCATCACTCATCCCTAATTTGATCAAGATAAGCACACAACTATCCATGATGAGCAATGGAAAGATATACAAAGATCCCCAAGGTTATCGCTCATCGCCAATTTGAAATTCAAAACTTAGGACAAATCCGTGATGAGCGATAGGCGAAAATACAAAATCACCAAGGGCCATCGCACATCACTAATTCACATTATAAAACTCAAGAGCAATTAGTGATGAAAGAGATCCCAACGATACAAATAGAAACTTGTGCATCGCTAATTTGAATCAAATGTTCTCAAAGCCATTTGCAATGAGCGAACCAAAAGGGACATCGTTTGTCGCTCATCGCTTATGTAAATTTGCATTTATAAAGCTATCTGTGATGATCGATAGATGGAAATGGTAGACGGGACTTAAGTGAAGTATTTTAGCACGTTGTCACAAGTTGTTTTAAGAAATGGGACCATCTAGGATGATGCATAAAAAGGCCTCAAAATATTTTAAAACATATTACATCAAAGGATTAAAAAGGCCAAATAAGATCAATCGATAAACCTTATAAATAAAATTATATCGGACCTAAGCATGAGGGGTCGGTTACTCCACGAGCTCTAATGACTCAAGATGTTTTAGGATGACTGGAGACGAGCAATAAGAGGTCAACGATATATCATAACATTGGCAAGGGTTTTGATTTAAGGGTTTCTTAGGAGGGATTTTGACAACAAAATCCCAAAGGCAATTTTAGTGGGCAGAACCCTAAGTCTAGACATTTGAAACTGACCTAAATTTGTAGAGTTTAGGAATGGAGCCAAAACATTTTTTAAGGGGTTCCATAAGCTCGAACCCCTTGTTTTTGCAATTTTCCTTTGTTTTCATTAAATAATCATGCCAAAAAGGGAATGACATCACAAAGGGGTTCGCTCGAAGGGGGGTTCAAGCGAACCCCTTTTTGGGTTCATGCGAACCCCTAAAAACCCAAAATATTTTTCTTTAGAGCGTTTTTGCAATTTTTCTTCATGAAGGGAATTGTAAACCAATATTGTGGGATCACCCGATTCAAAGTAACTCTTACTTACCAATTAACCATACGAAATAGCATAACATCACATCACTAAATGACTTAAGAACCAAAGGGACAATCCCAACTATAAAAGTCTCAAATCAAGGGTTTATCTCAACATTAAATGACTCCAAAAGTATAAAATTATCAATAAATGAACTCAATTCAAAGGTATAACTTTCAATAATAAATGACTTCATTCAACGTATAATCTCATCAATAAATGACTCACTCAAAAGAATAATCATATCAATAAAGGACTCACTCAAAAGTATAGTCTCAACAATAAATCAACTCCAAATTGAAAGTATAATAAAAAAACAAATGATCAATTAGATCATATAGGTTAATCTCGATTTATTTTCTTCAATTAATAATCACATAGACAACCCTACAA
>VDFB02000017.1:435678458-435712969 GCA_007258455.2 Sequoia sempervirens
GTGACCCTTTAATAATAATTAAACAACATAACTTAGGAAAAACACCTTATTTCTCCAATCCAATTGAATACCGAGATCGACATTGCCAATATATCTCAATCAGATGCCCCACTATAAATAGTAACCCTGGCTGAATGACTTACTATAAATAGTAAGTATGAGAAATTAAGCCCTGAATCCTTTGCAAAGGCCAAACCTGAAACTCCCTGAACTTTGGAGAAGAATAAAACCATTAGCTGACCAAGTTTTTGTCACAAAGACCCCTCTATTCAACCCCATTAGCCTACGAGGGTTGACTGATAGGCTAATCCCATTGAAATACTGAAGTCTAGCTAGAAGGGGACATTATAGTCCGCCCTCCTTGAAATTGCTTGTCCCCAAGCAATCTCAACTCTGGATGTTGCAGAATCTCCTCGCTCTCTCATGTAGCATCATCAACCAACAAGTCTTTCCATTTAATCAAATACTTCCCGATGAATTGTCTCTGCTACTCTCTTTGACATCCAAGATGGCCTTAACCACTAGAATCAATTTCCCCTCATCATCTAGGGGTGGTAAAGTTGTGGAAGGAACAACACGATGTCCTAAAGCCTTCTTGAGGTGTGACATATGAAACACATTGTGTACCCTGCTATTTGCCAGTAACTCCAACTCATAAGCCACCTTGCCTACTTGCTTGATGATCCTGAAAGGGCCATAATATCGTGGCTTTAGCTTCTCTACACTACTCTTCTTAAGAGTGGACTAGCGATAGGGCTGCAACATTATATACACCATATCTCCAACCTCGAAAAAACACTCAACTCTCTTATGGTCTGTATACTGTTTCTGTTGATTTTGTGCCTTCTGAATATTCTCATGAAGAGCCCTCATAATATTCTGGTTCTCCTGCAACATATCCCCAACACTAGGCACTCTACTATCACTCAGCATCAAGTCAAGAAAGCTAGGCGCTTCATAACCATACAAGGCCATAAACGGTGTCATTTGGATCGACAAATGTTAAGTAGTGTTATAGTAGTACTCACAGAGATGAATCCACTTCACCCAAGCCCTTTGCTGCCCTGAGATATAGTTCCTGAGATATCCCTCCACCCATTTATTTACAATCTTTGTCTGGCCATCCGTCTACGGATGGTAGCTAGTGCTCGGAGTAAGCTTGGTCCCACACAGTCTAAGTAGCTCCTGCCAAAAATTACTCAAGAACCAATTATCCATGTCTTTGACAATGCTCTGAGGTAACCCATGCAATCTGAATATCTCACGGAAAAACAACTCTGCTACCTATGTAGTTGAATATGTAGTTGTTATCGGAAAAAAGTGAGCATACTTCGTGAGGCGATCAACAACTACATAGATACAGTCTCTACCCTAGGCTTTTGAAAAGCCTATAATGAAATCCATCGACAAACATTCCCACTTCCTGTTAGGAATTGGAAGTGGCTGAAGTAACCCTGCAGGATAGGTGTGTTCCTGTTTATTTTGCTGACAAACATGACACTCTCTGACATACTGAAGGACTTCTAACTTGAGTTCATTCCAAGTGAAACACTCTCGAACATGCCTGTAAGTTTTGAAATACCCGAGATGTCCTGCCATGGGTACATCATGAAAGACCCTCAATACTATGCTCTTCATCTCTGATCTTGGGGTCAAAAAATCCTCCCTTTATAAATGATAAGATCATTTACAACTGAATATCTGTTGTCCTACACTAAACCCTCAACTATGCTAGAAGCCTAAGAGACTTTGGCATACTCTGCTGTAATTAGATGTATCCAATCCTCTGAAATCTCAACCATGGAGCTCAAACGTGGTCGGCGAGACAAGGCATCAACAACAACATTCTAAGTCCCTTTGACATAGGCAATGTCAAAGTCATATGACTGCAACTTACTAACCCACTTATGCTGATGATCATTGAGATCTTGCTGTCCAAGGAAATGTCTCAGGCTGTTATGATATGTCTTAACACAAAATTTGCTACCCACAAGGTACTGCCTGAATTTGGCCAACACATGCAAGATGGCCAACATCTCCTTGTCGTATATATTGTAGCTCCTCTAAGGTCCTCTAAGCTTCCTGCTCTCAAAAGCAATAGGGTGCTTGTCACTGCACCAATCCTCTCACCCAAAGCATCACACTGGAGCTCAAAGGGTTTAGAAAAATCTGGTAGTGCAAGGACTGGGCAAGAAGTCATCAACTGTTTAAACTTCTTGAAACACTCTTGTGCCTCAGGAGTCTAAAAAAATGCCCCTTTCTTTGTCAGATTAGTAAGTGGTGCTGCATGTCATGAGTATCCACTGACAAATCGGCGGTAGAAGCCACACATGCCCAAAAATCCTCTAAGCTGAGCTCAGGAGTAGGCCACTCAATAATAGCTCAGACCTTGTCAAGATCCATAAGCACACCCTTTGCACTAATAATATGGCCTAAGTATAGCAGCTCCATCGTGCCCAAATCACATTTGGATTCCTTGGCATACAAGGACTCCCTATCAAGAATACCCAACATTGTATCCAAATGGGCAAAATGCTCCTCCTAGGTTTTGTTGTATACTAGAATTTCATCAAAGAAGACTAGTACAAACCTCCTTAGCTGTGACTGAAGACCCTATTCATAGTGGACTGGAATGTAGTTGGGGCATTAGTTAGCCCAAATGGCATACCAAAAACTTAAAGTGTCCACAATGACATCAGAATGTCATCTTTTCGATGTCCTTCTCTCTAACCCTGATCTGGTGATAACTTGATCTCAAATCTATTTTCAAGAAGTAACAAGCATCGTGAAGTTCATCAATCAACTCGTCGATCTAAGGGATGGGGTACCTGTTCTTAATTGTCCTCTTATTCAGGACCCTGTAGTCAATGCACATCCAAAGGGTACCATCCTTTTTCTTCACCAAGACTACCGATGAAGCAAAAGGGGATTTGCTAGGTCTAATGTGCCTCATACCAAGCAACTCCTTTATTGTTTTCTCAATCTCATCTTTTAGCCACTTGGGGTGCCTATAAGGAATGATTATCACAGGTTTGACACCCTCTTCCAATTCTATTATGTGCTCAATCCCTCTGTTTGGAAGTCTACCGGGCGAAATATCATTGAACACCTTCCTGCATTTAATCCTCAAGTCCTGTATATCTGGATGATAATTTGGTTTTTGCTGCCCCTCTTGTGATGGCATCAACATACACTCTGCGGCCCACTCAATCATGTCATGGTGCATGAGTCTCTATTCTCCTGAATGATATCATCTTGAAGCTGCTATCTCTGATGGCTGTCAACACATGAGTCTTCCCGTCCACCTTGAAACTCATCTCCATATCACGAAGGTTAAGGGTAAACTCTCCTATGTCATGAAGCCATCTCATCCCTAAAACCATATCAGTATCTCTCATATTCACCACATAGAAATCTGCCTTAAATTCATAATTATTCAAGTGCATAGGGAGCTCTGGAATCATCCTGTCACACTTAAGAGTGTAGCCATCTGCAACCTTCACCCTTATGCCTTCGAATTCCTCTGTTTGAATCCCATGTCACTCAACCAACCTAGCATCAATGAAGTTATGCATGACACCTGTATCTAGCAAAGTAATGATCTTTTGTCTAGCTAATACCCCACACATCCTTAATGAGCCCTCTCACTATATGCTAGTGAGACGTGCCTCTTGTAGCTTCACTTCCACTTCATGTTCAACCTCATTTTTGGACTTTTCTGCCTCATGTTCAGTCTTCTTTGACTCAGATTCCTCATGATTAGTTTGTTGGTCTAATTTTTCAAATTCAGAATCCTCATAGAATGCCCACATTATTCAGTTGGCCTTGCCCTTAGGCCTCAATGGAAAGTCATGGTTTGCATCATAGGGTCCCTTGCAGTAAAAGAACAAATTTTTCTTGTGGAAATCATTGAGTGTTTCTCGGTCTAGAGGTGTTGTTAATTTTCCCTTTGCATTTGATCTTTCCTTCTTCTTGGAGAATGATTTGCTGTCCCTGTATGAAGAGGATCCTTTAGATGAGAACTTGCTTTGTGGGGTTGCAAGTTCCATACTTCTAGCCTTTTTCATCGCCTCCTGCAGTGTTGGTGGGTCAAAAACTTTTATCCACCCTCTCAATGGTTCCAATAGGCCCTCAATAAATAGCACAACTAATCTTCTCTTAGATATATTGGGAACCATATCTGACAATTATTGAAAGTCACCAATATAACCCTCCAAACTCCCAACTTGCTCGAGCTAAGCCAAGTCTTTGAAATATGTTTCTAGATCTTTCTTATCAAAGCGTTCAATCAATCTATCAACGAACTCCTGATAAGAAGTGATGCAGTAATGTTGCAACATGACCATCCCATGGTATCACCAATCATGGGCTACTCCCTCTGAGTGTAAAGTGACATATTTTATCGCATCCTCCTTTGCCATGGGTTGAAGATCAAGAAAGTATCTAGCTTGTGAACCCAAGCCTGAGCTATAACCTTCCCACTGCCATCAAATGTAGGTAATGTGAGTTTGTTGGTGGCATGTTTCAGGTCTCTGTTTTGGTCTCTTGGTCTCCGATCTTGTCTTGCTCTGTAATGCTCTCTCCTTTGACTTACAAATCTGTCAAAGCTTATGCGCTCCCTAACCTATGGTGTCAACAACTCCCATTCGTCATTCACTACCATAAGATTGTTTGCAAACATTGCCTCTCCCTCTTCTTCAACATTTCCCTCTTCCGGTTCATTTCTCAAAAAGGTAGGATGTGTAGGTCTATCTATGGTATGGGTGGGTGCTCTCTGTGCCCTGGGGGTCCCAACCACACTCCTATTATCATCTGGTTCTTGATTCTGCCTTCCATGTGGGTTCATCTAATGTAACGTTGTTGTAAGTGCCTGCAAAGCATCCGCAACCTGCTGCTGCCCTATTGCCATGTTTCTCATAATCTCTTGTGCTTCTCTTTCTTCATTGTTTGCCTCATTTCTAGCTTCATTTCTAGGTGGACTACCACACCTTTGTCACCCATTGTGCTAATTGAACCAATCTCAGTACCACACTGTCTTGCTACTATTACAGTTGAAAAGGTGTCCTGTTCAAGATATGGTTGTGGCCACTGTTTTTGCTTTCTATCTTCCCTTGCAATATATCTTTTGTGCTTGTCAAAAGCCTCTACAACGAGCCATACCTAGAATATAAGAAAATTGCATAACATCAAAACTTGAAGTTGCTGGCTGCCATAGTTGAATCATATAAAGGGTTTGATCTGCTGCAAATGTGAAATATCCTCCTCAAACCCCATGCCAAAGGTCTTCATTGAGATGGACGCCCAAGGTAGTGATGGAAAACCGTCAAAAGCAAAGGCATTTTTTCCTTGAAAGAACACGCCTCTCTCCACAGGCAGTACAAATGCAAAGACGACAAATGGTACGACCTTGATGAATGTGTTTCCAACAATGAACAAGCAACCCTTGAGATATTCGCCCTTCACAATGATGGATATGCCTGTAAACCCTCGAATAATTCCTCCAATCAGCTCAAACTTGACTCTTGAATGAAGCCAACAATAAAGCAAACTTCAGCTGATAGTTTCATAACCTCAGAATGCTGATACACTAAAAGAGCTATGCTCTCCAATGCCAATACGCTCCAGAAAATACATAAACCCTTATCCCTGCTCTCCAAATGCCAAAGAGTTCGTGAAATGAAGTTGTCAAATGCCCAAAAGATGAATTTGATTTTCTCTTGGCTATTTATATACATCCCTCAAAGAGGTCAACCCCCATTTTCCTTTTTAATCATTTTAAAATGTTATAAGTTGCACTTTATAAATAAATAATAATCTCCTAGGAATTGGCGTCCAAACTTTTTAATTAAAACGACCCCCTTTTTAAATGATAAATGGACCCTCAAGTATAAAGTGCAAATATAACATTATAATATAACATTAAAATATTAATTATTATTAAAGTGACCCTTTAATAATAATTAAATAGCATAACTTACAAATCAAAGAAAAAAAAAAACAGCATAACTTAGGCAAAACACCTTATTTCTCCAACCCAATTGAATATTGAGACCGACACTGCCAATATATCTCAATCATGTGCCCCGCTATAAATAGTAACCCTGACTGAATGACTTCCTATAAATAGTAAGTACGGGAAACTAAGCCCTGAATCCTCTGCAAAGACCAAACCTGAAACTCCTTGAACTCTGGAGAAGAATAAAACCATCAGCTGACCAAGTTTTTGCCACAAAGACCCTCTATCCAACCCCATTAGCCTACGAGGGTTGACTGATAGGCTAATCCCATTGAAATACTGAAGTCTAGTTAGAAGGGGACATTGCATTCTATCCATTATGGAGCAAGGTCTTTACATGTAACCCTAACATGGTACAAGAGATGTTGGTATCACCTAGAGGTAAAGCTTAATAATGAAGACACCATTGAGCAACACGTAGAATGCAAATTAGAAATAAGTCCTCTTGCCATAAAATCAAGAAAAGCTTGTGACTTTTAGGTTTTTATCCAACATTAAAAAGGATGAGTTTTTGTTGTGGTTAACCTTGATTACAAATTCAACATTATGGATAAGAGATAATAACAAAGGATGGGTTTGCTTTTGAACTTTTATGAGAGTTTTCTTATTCTTGTCTTAGGTCACCAATGCATTGAATGCCTAGGAATGGTACATAATGTGATGTTTATAATGGTCAATTATATCCTCAAATTACTTATTCTATATTGTTGATATGGTAGAATTGAATGGTAGTTTGGTGAATGTCCCAACTACATTATAGCATTTCATGAACAAGCATTTAGCATCCCTATTAGGAAGAAGGAATCAAACACTTTCTCTATGTTAATTATAGAGGGTTAAATAAGACCACAATTAAAAACAAATTTCCTCTACTCAAGGTAGATGATATGTATGAGATCAAGTATCTCTCATTATTGTATACCAATCTTACTATAGTATCAAGAAAAGAAGCATCTAAAACTCATCAAAGGCGCTATTGATTTTAGATCATGCTTTTAAAGCTCTATAATGTTTCACCTACATTCAAAATATTGATGAACAAGGCATTTTGAAAGTTCATTAGTAACTTAACTCCCTTTTTCCATGATATATTTTTACTATTCTATTAGCATTTGTAGTGTCACCCATAATTCCTTATTAATTATTATTTTGATATGGTATCATATTATATTTACATGGATGTTTTGTTTAACTACCCCTCCCAATCTCTTAATGACATTTTCCATATGGGTGATTATTTGACTATGGATATTACAACACAGTCCATGTGGAGGATTATTTGACATGATGAAATTATGACATTCTCATGGGATAATTAGTTGACTTTGTAGATATTGTGGCATTTTCATGTGCTAATTATATGAACTTATGAATTTTATAGCATTATTTATGTAGATGATTTTTTAACATGAATGTGATATTTTCATGTGAACAATTATTGATATTATGGATGTTTATGTGTCATGCTATTGGCATATTTGTCTAATGATTAGTGGAACTTATTATTTTGTCATTTATATTAGTGATTAAGGATGTGAGATTCATGCTTGGTTAGAGTCTTGTATCATGTTCCTTATTGTGTATTGATCACTATGGGGCTCATGAGTCTTTTGTGGTGTGTTACTTGACCATCCCTATGGAATAAATTATATTTGAATTTAACATTGCCATTTAATTATGTATTCATATAATGTTGGATACCCTAATGCATTATGGAATGTTGAGGTGATAGGTCAATTGTATCCAAGGAGAACAAATGTCCAATGAAGGTTTCTACTCACCACCTCATGTAAGTAGTGAAGTTTTCTAACATTTTTTCTTCCTCAAATTGTGCCATATAGGAGCTCCTATTCTCTACCTTCTTAGGCATGTCTCCAACATCACCTTCTTTCCTTTTTCTCACACCGTTGAAAATGTCAATTTTGCCACCAAGACCTAGGACAAAACCACATAAAGAAGATGTATGGATGAAGAATAGCTCTAAGAACTAATACTTTCCATCAATGCACACAAACTCATATCAACCCAATTGATGTCAAGGAGTTGAATGATTAGTCTTTGTGTTGCTTAGAACCTACATAATACTCATATTGATATATGTCATGAGGATCAATGAGGAGTGTCCTCACCAAATCACCCTGAATCTACTAACCTACTATCATCACCCTACCATCATTAATACACATCACTTAATAGGCCTTAATGCATATTTATCCATAGGTTACATATAACTTTATACATTTTTTGATAAATTCAAGGGGATTTTACAAGGACTTTCACTCAAGATGCAAGATTACTATTGGGAAAGGTGTTGTACACCTCATATAAAGTATTTAATATTTTATAATGTTGTGGTCCACCTTGAAGTGGGGCACTTCACTTTAGGTAGTGTAATATTTTCCTACATAATTTTGTATAATATTGGAAATGCATTTAACGTTAGAGGTACATTGGAAAATATATTTAATAATGTGGGTCATGGTTGATTGAGCACGTGACTTAGTAGGCTTATGATTTAGTGTGGGAAACACATTAGATAAATACATTTAATTTATCAAGGGTTATGTATGATACATTTAATGTAGGGTCATATGATGACAAGCCATCATGGGCACTTGGATTGGTGTGAGCATTAAGGTTTTTCCAAGAAGTTGTAATGATTCTTGGGTGTATAGTCAAAATTGGGCATTTATTGTGGAAAATTCCCCTTGGGTGCATTGATTAAAGATGGCTAGAAAATTGTTTTTCATATGCTCATTGTCAGTGAAGCTTGATGTATGTACCTAGAGGCTTGAGTAGTGAGTAGTCACTTGTTGAGATATCATGAAGAGCGTGACATGGATGTGTGGATCTTTAGTACAATTGAATCAATCTCATGAAGAGTCCAACTAACTTGTTTCTACTAAAGAATTCCAATTCCAATTCCAAGTTCTTACAAGGTTATCCCACATAATTTGAATGCATTGGTTTACCACTTTCAAGAATAGACTTTTCCCATGCTATATCACTCTCTCTATGTGATTGTTCTATTTTTTCTTCCATTCTTATAAAAATGTGTATAACCACACACTACCTTGACGGGCCACACTTCAGCTGCAAACTTCAAAACCAATGTCAGCTTGACACCCACAACTCACATCCTAGCAAAATAATACGACTATCATCGAGATACTATCATCACCAACTTAGGGTTCACCACTGTAGCACTACCGTTATTAGATAGAGTAGAGAATTAGGGGAGAGAGGCCCATAGTGGAGTGGGCTTCAATAGTGGGGATAGAAGTAGTCCTTAGTGGGCCTCATAGTGGATAATATCCAATTGCAAAACACTTTTTATCCATAAATTACACAAACTAACAGATCATGTGATGCCACATCGGCGCACCAATAAAACATGACTTAGTGCACCAATATCGGTCTCACCGTTTTTTTAGCCTTTTTTAATACCTTAACAAAAAGCATGCTGATGTGGCATCATATTCGATGATGTGACCCTAAAATTAAATTTTTTAAGTAGGTGAGTTGCCAAATAAACTGCTGTACAAAATTAGGACTGATTTGAAATTCCATGTAGAATTTTGAGAAACACGAAGTTAGGGTGCTCCACTATAGGCCCCTCTCCCCTAAACACCATGGATAGTCTCCTTTATGTTGCGTCGAGTGGACCACCAAATGATCATCAAGGGAGGACAGACTGTAAGAGAGTTGGTCTCTTCCACTGTTTTTAGAATGAGCCACCGAAGCGTGCTTGAGTACCAAGTGGGGGTCAAGGAAAATTCTTGGAGATTCTCCATATTATGCACAGCTAAGAGCTCCTTATTGAGCACACACGACACCTCAAATGGGCACCATGAATCAACACCCTCTACTGGTTCTTGCCTGTTTAATAGTGCTCATCGAGTCCTTCATTAGCTCTACCACCAACTATTCCTGTATCTCTACAGGAGGGACTACAAATTCCCCTCTCAAGGAACTCCACCATAATAGAATCCCTCAATCTTAGTCGCCTGTAGATCTCCACCCCATCTGGACTACAACAATGATGGAGTTCCAAAGGTGCCACACACCAAGCTAAAAAAAACAAGAAAATGAAGCATAGCAATGACACCAACATTCTAAATTGTTACAGCAATCTGTACACTCCACACAAATTAGACACCTCACATGAGAGTAGCGGAATGAGACAATCCAGGAAATAATCTAAACCAAAAACACCCAGGGACTATAAAAGGAAATCCCCTCTATGCATATATAATCCAAAATCTTTAAGGGGGGCAATCATTACTGATGTATTTCTCCAAACCCTTCCACATGTCCAAACTGTCACACAAACATTTAGCCTTACCCAACATAAGAGGAAGCTTGCAATTTAGGCACAACCCATGACTTGGATCATTGATCGCCAACAACAAATCACCTTCCATAATAACCTTATGGAAATTAATAACCTTACGGAAATTTAATGATAAAAGGCATGGATAGACCTTGCACTACCACCTCCTACTCAATTTTATTATTAAATTTAACACTAGGAAAAAATGATCTGTCTAAACAACAGCCCTTGGCGTTGGGTTGGGTCGCGGGAATATTTCTGTCGTTAACAAAAACAAAAACAAAAAACAGCCCTTCAAATCCCAAATCCCAAATCCCCATTCTTGCAGTAGCTGCTGCTAGGTTTTCTCTAACTGTTCCATCAAAATTTAACTCGAAGAATTCCATTGGAGATGGAGGGAGAAGTCAAAGAACTTTTTGTGCATTTTTAGTAATCATTACCCTGTTAATGAGGTACCTTTGTACATATTTATTTATAGATAAATATAATTAAATTCTTATATAATACACAATGATATTGCAAAGTATTTATTCCATTCTTTAATGAATATATTTTATAAATATATAGACATTCTATACTTTTGTTTCTTTATTTAGATATATATTACAATTGTTGAGTAATTATTTTTTATTATGTATATGTCTATATTCATATTTAAATACCTATCAACACACATATAGGGATATATAAGTATAATGAACAATTGCATTTCTAAATTGTTAGGATTAAGTGTTGTACACTTTGTAAGTATTACGTCTAGTTCAATTATTTAATATTTGTGTGATATTTTAAATAATGTTTTCACATAAAAAGTGTGCTCCACTTAGAATGAATTTGAGATTTCTTAGTTTACAAATTTTGTCAAGTGTCCATTGGTCTTATGATAGTTTTAAGAAGTCAGTGAATAGGGAGTTACTAGATGGACTATGACTAGCATCTTTGGTCAACTATTATTAACAATGTATAAGAGTAATTATTGCACCTACACAGAGTGTTTAGGAGTTACCTAGACCCCTCTTAGTCTTGGGGATTAGCCAATCAAATTGGGAGTTACAATCTAACTTGGGATGAGTTACTATTGGAGGACACATGAATTGTACTTGGACCATTTAAATATTCATTCATAGTTTTGGAAAACTATTCATAATTTCTTAGGTCTCCTTGGCCTATATACTACATGCTTGAGATGGAGATTGTATATTTAGTTTTATGTAGGGTTATGCTCTCAATTTTTTTCTAGGTTTAGAGTGTAGATCTCCTATGAAGAACAAAGACTATCTTACTGTATTGTAACACATGTTGTTGAGTAATACTTTAGGTGAGTGCATTGTAGGTTACGTTTTTCCTAATAAGAGTCCACCCAAGGTATATTATGTGTTGTGTTCCTTCTATTTATTTTCTCATCCTTTTCTCTTTTTTATGTGTCATTATTTTAGTCAAATTATTTTACATTTGAGAGTGTTAGTATTATTCCCCTTATTAGGTTGTCTACAATTTTCTTATAATTTCCTTTCATTTGGTATTAGATCTTGACCAACTTGACATTTTGTGGGAGGATTAATTTTTGTAACTAAACCCTATTTTAGTGGGGGCTTTGTAGTGTGATTTTACCGTTTTAAGAAAAAATATGGTAGAAACATCCAGAATAGAGGTGGATAAATTAAATGTAGCCCAACATTGAAATATGGGAGCTAGAGATAGATGATTTTTTTGTTGAGATATATTTTTGGACAATATTTTTTGGTTAGAAACCCTCTTGGATGAAGGATGACAACTAGGTAGTAATGAGAAAATGACATGAAGTTTGATTCAACTTTTCCTTGTAGTCTCAACACTTAATTTTTTTGGAAGAAACCACCACTAGGAACCTTTGGAAGAAGTTAGGAAAGTTGTACTAGATAAAGTACCTTGTAAAAAAGCTCTTTTTATAGAGAAGCTTTACTTCTTGAGGACAAGTGATGGATATTTTCTGATAGAGTACTTGAATACTTTCAAGAACATTACGAACTAGTAAATATTCGTGGATGTGGAAATGGATGATGAGGATCAATTAATAACCCTCCTATATTCTTTGCTTGATACATGGGACAACCTAGGTATGAAAATTAATAGCACCATCTTAAAGTTGAAGCTTGATGAGGTGGTGGGTGCATTACTCTCAAAGGAGGTGAGGCAAAAACTTTATAATTTGTAATAGCTAATTTGATCATTAGAGCCCATTTCAAGGACAAGGGAAAGATCAAATAGGACATACAATCTATATCTAAGGGGAGATTTAAGTCCCTTGGTAGATCCAAGGTCAACTATTGGAACTATGGTAATATCGACTAAGGAGTTATGTTTGAGGATGATTCAGACTTAAGAGCCTCCCATGATGACATTGGTGATGTTTTTGTTGTATCTCTTGCTACACATGCATTTGAGAATGCATGGTTGATTGAATCTAGTGCATCTTTCCACATGAATCCCCACAAAGATATTTTTGTTGAGTACAAGAGCCATGATGGTGGAAAGGTCTACTTGGGATATAATTCTTCTCTCAAGATAATTGGTTGTGGAAAATTCATGATTACTTTCTCAAACGGGAGGACCAAATTCCACTTTGGTGTTATGTTCATCTTGAGTTTGATGGAGAACCTATTGTTCACGAGGAAGATGAATGATCTAGGTGTGCATATGGTCTTCAATATATATGATTACATTATAGTACAAGGACCCATGGTTTTGGCTAAGGGGTTTTGTTTTGGATTTTTATTCCTTCTAGACGTAAGTACCATTTAGTGGAACAACTATGGGGTTCTTATTTATCAGAACCATAAGCTTCATGTTAAAAAGTATATGAGCCACAATAGTGAGAAAAGGCCTCAAGTCCTTCAAATGTAAAACTTAGTAGAGGGGTTAATTAATTGTTCCCTATATTTTTTATATTTGTTAACATCATATATAGAAAACAAAATCATGTTTATTCTTATTTGAGCTTCGCCAGATCTTCAAGGATTTTGGATTTAATTCATGTTGATGTATTTGGTCCCATTGATGTACCTTCACTAATACCATCCTTGTACAATATCTCTTTTATTGATGATTTCTCTAAAGAAAACATGGGTGTTCTTCCTTATGAATGAGTCTGAGGTATTCTTGAAGTTCAAAGGGTTTGAATCTCTTTTTAGGAACTCAAAAGAGAAAAATATTCTTAAGACCAAGTCAAAGCATTAGATTATGGGGCACACATGGATTAGAGGTAATATGTATATGGTGGAAAAATTAGTAAATACAATTTTAAATGTTTGAATGAGTCATAGGTAGTGCTATTAGTTGTGGCACCATTTGATAAAGGCATGAATCAAATAGAAGTCTATTCTCAGTATGAATTTCCAGATTGTGAAGCATATGAACTATATGGAATTAGTCAAGAGTGTAGTTGTCTATGTAAGTCGACATGTAGGAAAACATATACCTTGCTTTTCTAATTGTCTTTCTTGATGTTCATTTGTGATGAGCGACTCATTCACTTGGTTGTGTATGTGTTCCTTGTGCATCATTTTTAGCTGCCACCTTTTATTTACCTTGCTGAGTTGAATCATTTGAGCTGAGAAGTGTCAATCCTCATGCCCTATTTTTAGCCTTTAATCGCTGATTTTTGTGTATAAATAGAGGAGCTATTTACTTCATTTGGATAGCATGCATATAGTTGCATTTTGCTATTTCTTTCTTGAGTTGTTCTTATTTTCTGAGATTGTGAGAAAGTTGTGAGAGTACTAGTGTGAGGATTTGTGTGGTAATGTGAGAGGTTGTGAAGAGCATTTGAAGAGAGATAGTGATAGAGCTAATTTGGAGGAATCCAAGCTAGGATTCTAGGTTATTCAATTAGAGCTTGCACAAACAGGCATGCTGATTTATACTCTTTTATGTTTTAATGCTTTTGAAAAGATTGAGTGTTTTTGATAGCTTGTTTGGAAAGAATGTGAATTGCTTATCAAGAATTGGTTATTAACTTCTTTGATTATATAGGAAATATTCTTGATGAATCTTGCTTAGGAAATTCTATTACTTGATTATTTGAATATATATTCCATAGTATGGAATGGGTGTTTATAATAATATTCAATACTATATCAAAATACGGCTTATATAGTTGACACTCAATTTGTGAAGTTAAGATGTAGAGTTACTCGAGTTGCATCGGAATGCAAAAGTAGAAATATCAACATTATTAGGTTACGATGTTACGTGAACCTTGATTGATAATCTTTATTTGATTGATTATGTATTTCTCCTTGAAAGTAGGAAGAGATTCTTATACCTAGTATTAGGGTATAAACTTGAAGGTTATATCGATATTCAATGATAAGGTTGAGAGTTGCATTCTATGGTTACATTATTATCTCATTTTGAATTGAAGTATATTCCATTCACAAAATTCTAAAGGAGGACACCCGTATCAGTAACCCAAACCGTATTGTGAGAGGACTATGGGCATAGATGCACCAATTCCTCACAAGTTGATTATGTCCTCTAGTTCATATACAAATGTAGTAAACATGAAAATATATGAGGTATTTTGAAAGAGAAGTCTTATGATTGGTTCTTGATCACTTGATCATTGCACTACCTTTTTGGAAACCATGGGTAAGGAATAACCTATTTTGTAGGGTTGTCTATGTGATAATAGATTGAAGCAAATAAATCGGGATTAACCTATATGATCTAATTGATCATTTGATTTTTTATTATACTTTCAATTTGGAGTCGATTTATTTTTGAGACTATACTTTTGAGTGAGTCCTTTATTGATATGATTATTCTTTTGAGTGGGACATTTAATGATGAGATTATACATTGAATGAAGTCATTTATTGTTGAAAGTTATACCTTTGAATTGAGGTCATTTATTGATAAGTTTATACTTTTGAAGGGAGTCATTTAATGTTGAGATGAACCCTTGATTTGAGACTTTTATAGTTGGGATTGTACATTTTGTTCTTAAGTCATTTAATGATGTGATGCTATGTTATTCCATTTGGTTAATTGGTAAGAAAGAGTTAATTTGAATTACTAGTTCAAGCATTGTAGTAAACATAAGAAGGAAAAAGGCTATTCCCGGGGTTAGGACAATCCAATGAAGGGGATAGCCTATGCATAGATTATGAATAGTCAATATAAATTGATCTAGGAAGGTGGATGAAATACATGACGTCTCTTGGAAGATGGAATGAAATACTTTGGCCAAAGTAGTGTAAGTTGCCATTGCTTGCACTATCAGTCACTGTGATCCAGATTTACATTCTAGGTTGAGGTATGTCATATATGTATGAGTTGTAGCCACTGTGTGATAGAATCTAAGTATGTAGGACACAACACCAAGCTTAGAAAAGGTCAATATTTATTATGAGGTTACCAAACCAATCTCTTCGTCAAAGGGTAGGGCTATCTATCAGTTTGATAGTTGTGCAGGGGACCGTAGTTAGTCCAAGGTTGGTGAAAAAGCGCTTGAGTGATGCTTCTCCTCATCAGTCAACGACCAAGATTTGGATGAAGATTTCCAAGACTATTCGTTTCTATTTCTAGTAAGCTCCGTAGAGCAATGTTTGTGTTTTTGTATCCATTATGATGAAAAATTGTGAAAGAGATATGATACATGTTATCATGTACAATGAAATCATTACTTTGAAAAGTTGTAATACTTTGATATAATGCAATGGAAAATATTGGAAAGATATTTAATTCAATTTGCATGCTATCTTTATAGTTTTGAAAAGAAATTTTTTATTGCTCATAATGGTTAGATGCTTAATCTATTTACTTGAGATTAAAACCTAGGAAAATTACTATGTAGAACAATGGGTATGCTACATGTGGTATCAAAGCTATCAGGTTAAGCTCTAGAACCTATGGGATCATTATGTAAGTAAAATGTAAACCTTATTGGAAGTTAAAGAGTGAAAGGTTCTTATGCCAAGATGGCAAGAGGAAAGAATAAAGGTGAAACAAAAAGGGAAGTTAGATTCTTGAAAACTTGTTTAAGTTTGGGACTAGGAAGAGTTGTCCCTATAGTTGAAAAATCCTAAGCCAACAACTTATTAGATTACACCTTTGGATTACAGAAGATTATGCAACCAAGCTCAGTAGAAGGGTATTGGATGTTTTCCAAAGGGTACCTTCACCCTACGAAATCACTAAATGACTCTAATGGATAGAGAGGATTGAAGAAATTTCCCTTATTGGTAGCAACTTGTAGTTGCAAAGAATCTTGGATTTTGGAATTAGTAAGGATACTATGACTCTATAAGTATGCTTTATTGGAATAGAACTAATTGATAGCGTAAATTGGAAACTTCAATCAAAGTAGGAGATCAACGTTTTGAGAATCAAAATCAATTGTGGAGGTATCCAAAGAGGTTGGATAACCCTTGTTAGATCCGATTCAATTCAAGGATAAAATCTTGCAAGGATAAAAAAAATCAATTAGAGGTAATATGTATATGATGGAAAAAGTAGTAAATGCAATTTTAAACGTTTAAAGGATTCATAGGTAGCACTATTAGATGTGGTGCCATCTGATAAAAGCATGAATTGAATAGAAGTCTATTCTCAGTATGAATTTCCAGATTGCGAAGCATATGAAATATATGGAATTAGTCAAGAGTGCAGTTGTCTATGTAAGTTGACCTATAGGAAAACATATACCTTTCTTTTCTAATTGTCTTTCTTACTATTCATTTGTGATGAGCAACTCATTCACTTGGCTGTGTATGTGTTCCCTATGCATCATTTTTAGCTGTCACCTTTTATTTACCTTGTTGAGTTGAATCATTTGAGCTAAGAAGTGTCAATCCTCATGCCCTATTTTTAGCCTTTAGTTGTTATTTGTGTATACCTTTCTTTTCTAATTGTCTTTCTTGTTGTTCATTTGTGATGAGAGACTCATTCACTTAGCTATGCATGTGTTCCCTATGCATCATTTTTAGTTGCCACCTTTTATTTACCATGCTGAGTTGAATCATTTGAGCTGAGAAGTGTCAATCCTCATGCCCTGTTTTAGCCTTTAGTTGCTATTTTTTAGGCATGAATCGAATAGAAGTCTATTCTCAATATGAATTTATAGATTGTGAAGCATATAAAATATATGGAATTAGTCAAGAGTGTGGTTTTCTATGTAAGTCAACTTGTAGGAAAAAATATACCTTGATTTTCTATTTGTCTTTCTTGTTGTTCATTTGTGATGAGTGAATCATTCACTTGGTTGTGTATGTGTTCCCTATGCATCATTTTTTTTGCCACCTTTTATTTACCTTGTTGAGTTGAATCATTTGAGCTAAGAAGTGTCAATCCTCATGCCCTATTTTTAGCCCTTATTTGCCTCATTTGGATAGCACATATATACTTGCATTTTGTTGTTAATTTCTTGAGTTCTTATTTTTTGAGATTGTGAGAAAGTTGTGAGAGTACTTGTGTGAGGATTTGTGAGTGGTAATGTGAGAGGTTGTGAAGAGCATTTGGAGAGAGATAGTGATAGTGCTAGAGCTGATTTTGGAGGAAGCAAAGCTAGGATCCCAGGTCATTCAATTGGAGCTTGCATAAACATGCATGCTAATTTACTCTTTTATGTTTTAATGCTTTTGAAAAGATTAAGTGTTTTGATAGCTTGTTTGGAAAAATGTGAATCGCTTATCAAGAATTGGTTATTATCTTCTTTGATTATATAGGAAAGATTCTTGATGAATCTTGCTTAGGGAATTCTATACTTGATTGTTTGAATGTATTTTTCCATAGTATGAAATGGGTGTTTATAATAATATTCAATATTATATCAAAAAAGAGCTTGTATAGTTGATGCTCAATTTTTAAAGTTAAGATGTAGAGTTACTTGAGTTGCATTGGAATGCGAAAGTAGAAATATCAACATTATTAGGTTACGATGTTATGCGAACCTTGATTGATAATCTTTATTTGATTGATTACTTATTTATCCTAGAAAGTAGGAAGAGATTCTTATCCCTAGTATTAAGGTATAAACTTGAAGGTTATACTGATATTCAACGATAGGGTTGAGAGTTGCATTCTATGGTTATGTTATTATCTTATTTTGAATTGGAGTCTATCACGTTCACATAATTCTAAAGGAGGACACCCATATCGGTAACCCAAAACTGTATTGTGAGAAGACTATGGGTGTAGATGCACCAACTCCTCACAAGTTGATTATGTCCTCCAGATGACATAAAAATGTAGTAAACATGATAATATTTTAGGTATTTTGAAAGAGAAATCTTATGATTGGTTCTTGATCACTTGATCGTTACACTACCTTTTGTTGGAAACCTAGGTTAGGAATAGCCTATTTTGTAGGGTTGTCTATGTGATTATTAATTGAAGAAAATAAATCAGGATTAACCTATATGATCTAATTGATCATTTGTTTTTTTATTATACTTTCAATTTGGAGTTGATTTATTGTTGAGACTATACTTTTGAGTGAGTCCTTTATTGATATGATTATTCTTTTGAGTGAGTCATTTATTGATGAGATTATACGTTGAATGAAGTCATTTATTATTGAAAGTTATACCTTTGAATTGAGTTCATTTATTGATAATTTTATACTTTTGGAGTCATTTAATGTTGAGATAAACCCTTGATTTGAGACTTTTATAGTTGGGATTGTCCCTTTGGTTCTTAAGTCATTTAGTGATGTGATGTTATGCTATTTCGTATGGTTAATTGGTAAGTAAGAGTTACTTTGAATCGGGTGATCCCACAATATTGGTTTACAATTCCCTTCATGAAGAAAAATTGCAAAAACGCTCTAAAGAAAAATATTTTGGGTTTTTAGGGGTTCGCATGAACCCAAAAAGGGGTTCGCTTGAACCCCCCTTCGAGCGAACCCCTTTGTGATGTCATTCCCTTTTTGGCATGATTATTTAATGAAAACAAAGGAAAATTGCAAAAACAAGGGGTTCGAGCTTATGGAACCCCTTAAAAAATGTTTTGGCTCCATTCCTAAACTCTACAAATTTAGGTCAGTTTCAAATGTCTAGACTTAGGGTTCTGCCCACTAAAATTGCCTTTGGGATTTTGTTGTCAAAATCCCTCCTAAGAAACCCTTAAATCAAAACCCTTGCCAATGTTATGATATATCGTTGACCTCTTATTGCTCGTCTCCAGTCATCCTAAAACATCTTGAGTCATTAGAGCTCGTGGAGTAACCGACCCCTCATGCTTAGGTCCGATATAATTTTATTTATAAGGTTTATCGATTGATCTTATTTGGCCTTTTTAATCCTTTGATGTAATATGTTTTAAAATATTTTGAGGCCTTTTTATGCATCATCCTAGATGGTCCCATTTCTTAAAACAACTTGTGACAACGTGCTAAAATACTTCACTTAAGTCCCGTCTACCATTTCCATCTATCGATCATCACAGATAGCTTTATAAATGCAAATTTACATAAGCGATGAGCGACAAACGATGTCCCTTTTGGTTCGCTCATTGCAAATGGCTTTGAGAACATTTGATTCAAATTAGCGATGCACAAGTTTCTATTTGTATCGTTGGGATCTCTTTCATCACTAATTGCTCTTGAGTTTTATAATGTGAATTAGTGATGTGCGATGGCCCTTGGTGATTTTGTATTTTCGCCTATCGCTCATCACGGATTTGTCCTAAGTTTTGAATTTCAAATTGGCGATGAGCGATAACCTTGGGGATCTTTGTATATCTTTCCATTGCTCATCATGGATAGTTGTGTGCTTATCTTGATCAAATTAGGGATGAGTGATGAGGTCACCAATCAATATGAGTCGTCGCTATTTTGAAAGGGGGTGAATGAGTGATATGTTGGAGATCATTGATTTCAAAGGATGATGCACGTGGCTTGTTTTGGTTCCATCGTTGTTTTTTCATCCATTGCTGATATGGTTTAGAATTTGAAACATAAGTTAGTGACACACGATGCAGCGTAAAGATCTCCAAAAGGGATAATGATTTGTCGATCTAAGTTTCATCGTTTCAAAATATCTCATCGCTGATTAATTTCTGAAAGGGTGGGGAAAATTAGCGATGAGCGATGGAATGTTTTAGCAAATATTCTCTTCAAGTGCTGGCCTTTTATACTTCGCTGATGTAAATGAAAAGCACAGACCAGGGTGGCGATGCATGATAATTGTCAGATTAAGATGACTAATGAAGTTAGAGGAAAACGTGGCAACTTTCTGAGATGATATCACCATTTTTGAGGCAAGTTGTAAAATCCAGAAATGATGCTCGAGGATCACCATTGATAGTGTTTTAAATCCAAAAAGATTGACAGTCCAAATTCAAAAATGATTGGCTAAGTTGTTAGATCACTCATGCGAATCTCTCTTCAATCATTAATTGCTACACACTCTGAATTGTCTACTTAATGCAGATTTCCTGCCATTTCATCTCACCATTTTCAATCTTCATCAATTGAGAAGTGTGAGCTAGGGTGGAAGTGTGTGAGTTTTAGGCTTTTAACTATAGAGGTATTGAAGTGTTTGTCCCAAGTGAGTTGTTTTTTCATATGAGCTCTATTTGATTCATGCATTAATTTTTTTGAGAGTTTCATATTTTTTGGATAGTGAGAGTATCAATTGATTGTAATTGTCATTGGGCTAGTTAAAATTGTTTGGATTTGTGGGTTTTCTCCTCTGCAAGTTTAATTCAGGAGCTTAAACCGGTGAGTCTCCTTGCAATTTAGATTTGCTAGTCTTTACCCAGTGTCCTATAGGAATGGGTAAGTCAAGTGTGTTTGTTTAGCCAACAAGGAGGAACCTAGGTAAGTCAGGTGTTCAGTCTTTACCCGGTGTCCTGTTCGAATTTCAAGAGGATATATATGTGGCTAAGCAAGAAGTCTCTGGGACTTCTACAACACCAAAGGGCAAGGGAAATACCCGTGGTAAAAATAAGAAGACTATTGTCAAGAGCGTGTATAATTTGAGAAGCATGACCATTTCAAAATAATTGGTCAAGTTTAAACGAAAGGAATCAGTTGAGCCTGAGAAGAAATCGAAGAAGAGAGACAAGTATCATAAGGCCTACCTGGGGAGACACAATTCTCCCATTGAGGTTTTAGATAGTCCTTCAGATGGTGGAGGTAATACTGACCTGGAATACAACCATTACCTTCTTTCCTTGGTGTCATATGAAGACTCTGACGAGGGAGGAATGATAGTTCCTCCAATTTCATCACGAACAAGGAGCGAGCGAGCATACTCTGATGTTGATGACTCAAAGTAGCGTCCCTGACCTATTTTTGTTTTTGATGACACCATTTCCACTGCATCTGGATCGTTCTCTTCAACATATCTATTTTTTTTTGTCTTTAATGCTTATGTGGAAGTCTTTTTGGCTGGTGTGAAGTAGAGGTGTTGGACTCCTTAAATTCGATGGCAATTATGCCTTTTCTGGGTAGTATATATGTTTTTTCTTTGGCTACTAATGGAGAATATTCTTTGGCCATCAAGGACAAGGTGTTTTGGCATTACTACAACAACGAATTATGCCTTTTAGAAGACTAGCTGGTCTGCTTCAACCGAATTACGTGGAATTTTTTATCTTTTGCTCTCCCCTATTATGAAATGATTATGTATAACTGTCTAGGAGGTTTCTAAATCTGAAATGAAATGGGTGTGAAATGAAATGTAATTGTAATTCAACATGTTGCTTGTTGCTTCCTTATTCTATAAAAGGGATTTCAGGGTTGATTACAGAGAGTTCGAGTTTTGAGTCTCAAAATGGTTTAAGTGGGAAAACTAAGCTCATTGAAGAGCATAATGTAAATCAATGTATAGATGAATAGTCTAGTAAGAAGTCTAGGGTGTAAGTTGATTTGCAATAATCTCAAAATAGTTTTACAGTAGCAAGCAGTTTATAAATGAAAATGATAGTTTCTAAACATATTCTCTCCTGTGTAATTTTCTTCCTTATTATGAATGAAATGGTTAATGATCTTTTCATTTGTCTTCAATTACTTTAATTGAATGATTGATTTCATGTCTACTTCAATTCAAAAATTTGATTAAATGTTAAAATGAGGTCCTAGATTTGTAAGGAAAAAGCATATGATTGATAAGTAGTTATGTTTTAGGCATAGTGAGTTGAATACTGTAATGCAATAGATCAATAGTCCATTAATTACTGGTTTAAATTTCTAAGGTATTAGTGGTTATTACAAACATGAATCCATTACCCAATGGATGAGGCACTGGTCTTTTCATTTGGTTACCATAAAGACAAATGAGTTAGTGGTTCACTTGACCAAGGGATTGAAATGAGAATGAAAATCATCTAAAAATATTTCAATTACAATGTACTAATCTGAAGTACCCTTTTATTCCTTGCAATAGATAGTAATTTGTTTAAAGGTCAGCCAAATCTTTATTGAATGTTGTCTATTTGCATTCATAGGAATCTATCTGTGTGTAGAAATGTTCTTGAACAAATGAATATCATATGAGCATAATAAGGATTACCCTCCTGGGTTTCACATAGCCTGAAGTGAAGAAGTAATGACCTCAAAATCGTTACTTTTGTGTTGGCCAATCCTTACCCTTGCTTTATTGAATTATGGCAGATTCATAGGTGAGTGGTAAGATTAAGTTTGGTTCATAAAAAATAAACAACACGAGCGAAGCCCCCTTTGCTCGAAGGGGTTCAGGGGGTTTGATTGAATGGGGGGTTTGCTCGAACCCCCCCTTTTTTTCCCTTCTCCCCCAACTTTCTCATTTTACTGTAGAATTTTGTGTTTCCAAGCTTAGGTTGAGGATGAAAATGGAGGAAACTTCATAGACCCAATTGGAGGATGGTAGTCCTCAGAATGAGCTATCCATCAAATATAATTTTAATATATTTTATTTTTATTATGCATTTTTTAGTTTAATTAAACATAGGTTTTTCATCAAAAATCAAACTCTTTGTTTTGCATATGTGAAAAATAGCATATTATCAAAAAAATTTAAAAATATCTATGCACTAGATATTGATGTCCTTGATCCAACAAAAAAAAAATTGATACATACAAAAAATTTATGTGTTAGCAAGTAAACCTATGTCTAAATTGTAACTAGTTTGACTTCAAAACTTAATTAAGAAAAAAATATTCAATAAAACACTTTGAAACCAATTGCATGCACTAGATATCGTACTTGCAAATCTAAATTAAAAAAAAAAAGAATTTTATGTTTAATAGAAAAAATTAATGTGTTAGCAAGTACACATCACTCTTTAAAAATGGTGTTTACTCTTAAAAACTAGTTTTCAAAGGAGATGGTAAAAGAAATGCAATTTGATTCCAAATTTTTTAAGAAAAATATATTTAGAATCTACAGAAAAAATGTCACAAATCACTAGTTTGCATCATCTTCAAATTCCTCATGGTTTAGTAGCTATAGGTGCCCGATAGTGAATATTTAGTTAAAAAAATTTAATTCAATGTCCAATTTGGCCAAAAAGTGTAAACCACTATTGTGGGATCACCCAATTACTTAACGTAGAAGTGTCGTAGTAAACATAAGAGGGAAATAGGTTATTCCTGGGGTTAGGATAATTCAATGAAGGGGATAGTCTATGCATAGATTATGAATAGTCAATATAAATTGAGCTAGGAAGGTGGGTGAAATATATGACATCTCTTGGAAAAGGGAATTAAATACTTTGGCCAAAGTAGTGTAAGTTGCCATTGTTTACACTGTCAGTCATTGTGATCCAGATTTACATTATAGGTTGAGGTATGTCATATATGTATGGTTTGTAGCCACTGTGTGACAAAATCTAGGTATGTAGGACACACCACCAAGCTCAGAAAAGGTCAATATTTATTATGAGGTTACCAAACCAATCTCTTTGTCGAAGGGTAAGACCATCTATCAGTTTGATGGTTGTGTGGGGGATCACAGTTAGTCCAAGGTTGGTGGAAAAGTGCTTGAGTGATGCTTCTCCTCATCAATAGGTGACCAAGATTTGGATGGAGATTTCCAAGACTATTTGTTTCTATTACCAGTAAGCTATGTGGAGCCATGTTAGTGTTTTTGTAACCATTATGATGAAAATTTGTAAAAGAGATATGATAACATGTTATCATGTACAATGAAATCATTACTTTGGAAAGTTGTAATACTTTGATATAATGCAATGGAAAAGATTGGAAAGATATTTAATTCAAATGTGCATGCTATCTTTATAGTTTTGAAAAGAAAAATTTTATTGCTCATAATGGTTAGATGCTTGGTCTATTTACTTGAGATTAAAACCTAGGAAAATTACTACGTAGAACAATGGGCATGTTACAGTATTAATATTTTGTATGTATTGCTATTTCAATTTTTGTCTTTTGTCTCCACTTGGAAAAATTAGTGTCCTATTCTGAAGTGGCATGAATTTCATATTTTATTAGATTTTGTTCTCACATGAGGATGTAGGTATCCCACTTTGGTTTTTTATCATTTAAACATGTGTCAATATCTTAAAGGGTATTTAAGAGCATCTTGACTAGTCATCATGGATGTTACATATGAAAAATAGTTATGATGTGTAAGAGCACAAAAGAGGGAGGTTAGATTGAAATATTAACCAATCTTATCACAATATTGGATACTTGTTGTGAAACATCTAATACATGGAAGAATAAGGAAATATTGGACACCCAAGTTTGGGTTGTCAAATGTTAAATGTTATGACATTATAAAAACATTTAAGGAATATGCTATTAATAGTTGGGGGCATCTTAGACAAAGGGAGGCATTGGTGATTGGGTTCAACTAATTTGTGCACCATACCTCTTTTGGGATTGTAAATGATTTCCAAAACCATCCAATGATTTCATCTTTTCATTCTTCTATAAATTGGAGCTTGGTCTAGGAGGTTGGACAAGTTATTTTTAAGGTTGTACTAGTAACGAAGTGTTGCAAGAATTTAGAGGAATAATTTGTATTGGTGTAACTCTTGTCTAGAATTAATACAAGCTTTGTATTGAATTGGGTGTGGATTTTTTCCCACAAGGGTTTCTCCATGTATAGCTTATGTTATAGTTTGCATCTCTTTCATGGTTACTTCTATTTCTATCTATGCTTTATCACTATTTGAATATTTAGATGCTTTGAGTTTGCAACATACTTTCACTTGCTACTTATATCCTAATTCTATAGAGAGAATTGGAGAATTCAAAGGAAGAAGAATAACCTCATATCCCACTCATGAGGAGGTTCTTAGTAGAGAAATCTATAGGAAATGTACACAACCGACCTAATTTCTATTGCATTTTTACATTGTCAACTAATGATGAGGAGCCTAAAAATATGAAAGGAAAATAAATTCCCTAGGCATGAAGTCCAAGAAGATGACCACGGTTGAGGAGATGATTGCATTAGAGAAGAACAATATATGGGACTTGTTAAATCTTTCAAAGGATAAGAATTATATTTGTTGCTAATGGGTTTTCTAGAAGAAGTTTGGTTTAGATGGAAAGAACAAGAATTATAAGGCAAGGGTAGTGGCTAAGGGCTATTCCAAAGTAGAGAAATTTGATTGTGATTAGATATTCGTTCCTATTGTATATCTCATATTTACCAAAAAAACTATTATTTATTGTTACTACGTTTGAATTTGAATTTGAGCAAATAAGTGCTAAAATAAATTTATTGCATGAGGACTTGGAGGAGGAAATGGCCCTATCCCTCTCAAATATTAATCTTTAGAAATAGGGGCCATGAGTCTCATTGTTGATACCAAACTTGTCAATATAATAATAATACTCATCATCATCATGTAAATGGTTATCCATTAAAGACATGCTTACTTTAAAGTCATTTCTATGAGGTCCAAGAGAAACAACTACACCCTTGGCTCTACACTTTGTATTTCTTCTAGGTTCAAGTTCAAGAGCCAACTTCACATTGAGATTATTTTTTTTATTATTGATCGTATGTCATCCATATCAAACTTATCTTTAGGTTCTTTCAACAATCACCATCACCTACAATGTGAGAAATTTTTTGACAAATAAAAAATGTTAGCACAACTTCTTCAAAGATTTTCTTCTCAAGATAATAAAAAGAAAAATTAAAATAGCTATATGAGATATATTATTGTCTCAATAGACCATTCCTTTAGATCTTGCAACTATGCAACATTTGCAAGGGTTTTACAATAATTTTACATAATCATACCACATCGATGTATTTTTTTGCAAATATTCTATAAAATGTTTTAAAAGGGGGATCCCAAAGGTCATTATGGCTTAAAATATTTTATCAAATAATTTTTATAGTGCTTTGAAATCATTTTGATAATTTTTTAAAACCATATACTCAAATGAGAAATAACTTCACAAACTTATATTATTAGTTTAAGAATTTCATTAGTTATCATTTTCATTATGCATACACAAATGATAGTAAGTAGACAATTGAAACAAAACCCCCCAAGATTTATAATGATATTATTAAATTCCTAGTTCCGTAACAACAATAAAATTTTAGGATTTTTATCTCTTCGTACCTTTAATCTATTCTAGGAAACTTCCTATAAAAAAACCTCTAAGGTATATCATGTCTTAAAGAAGAAAACAAGGGCTTTTATGATCAAATAAAATAAAAATAGGGTCATCTTCTGAGAGAGGGCTTGTCTCTCCTTTGATATTTTCTAAGATCACTGGATATTCCATTTTAGATCCCACAATAATTTAATCAATTATAAAAATATTTATAATGATAAAAACACCAATGATCAATCTATTTTTTACCAATTCTTCTAAAACTATATGTCAACTAGTTAAGCCTTTCATACACAATTATAAACCCAATTCAGATGTCACTAATCTCTATATTAGCAATATAATAAGGTAATTCTCAAATGAAAAATTATAGATCCATGAGTTCATAAGTAGAAGATAAAACATACAAAAAAATATTCAACAATCTTATGTACCATTACATGCATTGTGTATTAATAATTTTTAAAAATGACCCTTGTCTTGATTTTCATTTATAAAATAGAGTAGATGGTTAGAAATCTCTTGGATCAATGCATATTCATGTGCATAGATTCAAATATCAAACAAAAAATAACACACATCCAACATATATTTGAGCAACATGATTGACTAGATCCTTTTTTGCAAGAATTAGGCTATAAAATGTCACTTAACCCAAAAGATTCAAATTCTACTTAGTAATCCTTTTCCTACTTCAATTACTCTATATGTTAATTTGGAGATATGTCTATTAAATGCCAACTAACATGACATTAACATGAATACAACAAATGTGTATTAAAAACATGCATTTATTGAAGCAAGTACTAAAGCAGTGGAGGCCATTTGAACCATCCAACTAAAAGCATGGATAAGTGCAAGAAGTTGGGTTCACATTCAAGGGAAGTGTCATTTTTTAGCTCTAAAATAGGTACCCATTCATTTTTTAGAATAGGTACCCATTTTAAAGTGGGTACTCATTCCAAAAGGTTTGAAACTCACAATAAATGTTTTTTATTTGGATTTAGACTCACAAAAGGCATGGTAACCCAACACTTAGCCATGGAATTGCAAGTACAAGGTCATGGAAATTTCAAGAGAAAAAACTTTGCAAGTACAAGGTCATGGAAATTTCAAGAGAAAAAACTAACTTTGGCAATATAGTTGATGAGGTTTTTTTTCAAAATTATTTTATGAAATTAAAACCCATTATAGATGAAAATGTCTAGTTTGCAAATATATGAAAAACATTTATGATTGGATTATTTTTCTATTTTTTAATTAATTTATGAGGAAACTGGTCCATAAACTTGAAATTTCAGGTTTTTGTATTTTTTTAATAACTTTTTAATTTGTTAATTTAATCATTAAAAAAAAAATATGGCATCAATCTATAAACAATTCTTTACACAATGAAAAAAAGAAAATTCAAGAAATGATAAGTTTAGTCCAAGTTATGGTGTCTGTACACAAGGGTTTTAAAAACCAGCAATTAAGGCCAATAAAAAAATAATAAATAAAATATATATTAAGAAAAAATTATAAAAAAATATCCTCATCAATTTTCATCATAATACACATCTTTTTCCAAAAGGAAATAGAAAATTACTTTTATTTAGGTCAAATTATGATGTTTGTACATGTGCATGGTATGGTCCTAAAAAAGCGTTTTAAAAAGTGGTTTTTATACATCCATATTAAAAATTATTTTGTATCATCTGGGTATTAGAATAAATTACATATTTGAAAATTAGACTCAAAATACTAAATTTCGTATTACTGAATATTTTTAAGATTTAATGTGTAAGTGCTTCAAATTTTAAGTCCAATTGTGATAAATTCTAAACATCAGGAAAAACACTTCCACTTTTTGAACATTTTGTGGACCCAATTTCTTGCACCTATCCGCATGTCTTATACCAAACTTCCAAAAAGAAGAATATGAATCAAACTCATAATATGTTCTATTTCTTTAAATGGAGTCTCTTGCAATTCTTACAAGTCTACTAACCAACCCATGCCACTTCTACTCATAAGAGAGTGACAATGGTCACCTCACATGGATGATTGACACTTCTCAACTTTCATTGTAATCTAAAACGTAATGTATTTAGTACTTTCAAAACTAATTCTTGGGTCCAACCTCTACAATAGTTAGGGGTTAGTTGCTTGAATGAGAATCAGCTCAAAGCCACATAGATCAAGTAGAAAAAGTTGATACTTATAATTTTTCTTGTTAACCCTTGAGCACATTCTAATCATACAAAGGGAGGAGGAGAACTGGCATAAAATGCATTGAAGTAGTTTCAAGAGCATATGTCGACATGTAGAGGTGGGAGGTTGCATTAGGCATCTACCCTCATGCTCCAAGGATTAATTCCTTCAAGAGGTGACCTCCCCATTTTATTCACCCATCTATATTATGTGCAATGGCTTTTTGTGATACCATTGGGTGAGGTTTGAAGGGTTCACAAGCCTAGACAATAAGTATGACTAGTTACTCCAAAGATGTGGCTATAGAGACAAGTAAAGGTCAAAATATTCATACTAGGTCATGAAATAAGACTGCATACTTGCAACATGGGCCTTCTATGGAAACACATATATCACTAAGCATAAATCACTATAATTCCAAGACCCTTCCATTTTGTGTCACTAGTAGCTACCTTGAGACTTCCCATCTAAGAAACACTTCATGATGAATGATTAATTATGTACTCATATAAAATAACTATTACATCATAAACTTAATGATTACTTAGTTAACAACTATTTTTTTTGATAATTTTGGATGCCTCATCAAACTATCATGTTTTATTGACCTACACTTATCATAGCATATCATTTCTCAAATATTCCCATGTTCTTGACATGCATCAATCTTTTCATTCATTGTAGTATCACCTAGAAAATACAAAACAAGAAATCCTCTATCTTTTAAGTGGTTGAGTTGATAGCTTTATATTTTATCTTTTATGCACTCTAGTTAATCAAATTCATATTTGTCATTAAGCGAGCCTTGTTCAAGTCCTAACATCCTAGCTAGACAAACACAAAAGAAACAATACTTTATTCATAAAGAATCATAGAAACATAAAGAAATACAGAGCAAGGAATTTACATTCTTATCCATAAGTCATCACTCACTCCTCATAGTTCTCCTCAATAGGCCAATCAATTTCTTGAATTTCTTTTAATTTGTTTCCATTAGACAGATATCTAGCATCTAATGTAACCTTGAGATCTTCAATAAAAAAAACCGTCCCTTCCATTGATTGTACATATAATGTAACTATATCTTGTACATGATTGAGATGTATTTATAGACATTATTTTAGTAATCCCATTGGTGTCTACCATCCTTACTAAATTTTATTTTCTCTCCCTGAAAATTTCATTTATTAATTATTCTTGATATCTACCCCAATATTACTCTTGAGGGCTTTCTCTGATTTCTTGGTATTTGTAATTGCTCTTTTAGCTCACCAATCTCTCTAAGTAGTACATCTTCATTTTGTGGCCTATGAAGAAGTGATTCTACTTTTTAGCAATTAATCTTCACTTTGAAGCATTTTTTAGGGCATATGTTTCCCTTTTGAATTCATTTAGATATTTAACATTTTCCTCTTGCAACTTATCATAATCAACCTGAAATTTTCTAGTAGTAGCTTTACTAAACATGGTTGTACTTATAGAAAAGGTTTCAAATTTAGGGTAGAGGTGTCCGCCATCTTGTCTTGAAATAACCTACCCTCCTATACTTTGAGTGTTTTGATCTACTTGGGGCTTGTTATTCTTAGGGACAATATCCCATATTGTAAAAGTTTTAAACTTTGGGTGCAAATTTGAGCCAAAGTATAACTTCTTCACCTATTTTGCTTCATCAAACACACCCCTAATCCAACATTAATTCAAAGTTTTAAAATTTTTATTTATTAAATTTTCAATATCTACCATAGCAGTAATCCTAAGTGGTTCCTCTAACTTGGTTGTTTGCAACTGCTCTTTTAGCTCATTGACTTCTCTAAGTAGTGCATATTCATTATGTGACCTATCAATAAGTAACTCTTGTTGTTTTGAAATTGCTCCACTTTGAAGCTTTAACTTTTTGAGAGCAGCCCTCTCCCTTTTTAATTTATTTAGCAATTTAACATGTTCCTCTTGCAAATTATCATAATTAGCCTACAACTTTCTAGAATTAGCTTGCTAAACATGGTTGTATTTATAGCAAAGGCTACAACTTTAGGGGCAAAGATGCCCCCCACTCTTCTTACAATCAACTACCCTCCTAGCTCATAAGTGTTTTGTTATACTTGGGACTTGTCTACTCAAGGGAAATAGCCCATATTATAAGAGTTACAAACTTTGAATGAAACTCTAAGCCAAAGTAGAACTTCCTATTGTGTTCTACATCACCAAATACACACTCTAATCCATCGTCTCTTCTTATTTTATCCAAGGCTATAGTAGAGGCAAAGTACAACCAAGTAGCAAAAGATAAACATTATATTGTATAATCTACCTACCTTTCTTAGGATTAAGCTTGTCAACTTCTAAATTAAGCTCTTTCATCATACTATGAGCATCAATTTGTTCTTTAGGAGGAAGCTTGAATGTTTCTTCTTGTTCCTCGTTGTTCCTTACTTGAGCATTGATTTTTATTCTTAAGACCAATAGTGTGAATTATTTAGTGTTCAAAAATTCATCTTCTAATAAGAATTATTCTCAAGAGCTCTTTCTTACATCCTACATAGCAAGGTCATTTTAAAAAACAAACACAAAATTACGAGCTTGTGACATTTGAATATTTTGTACTTGTTTCCTTTGAGGAGATGAAAGATTGCACATTTCCATCTAACCCTTTGGGTATGCTCATCAAATTCCTCAATTTCTACACAATCCATCAATGCTTGCATATTAGTAGCTATAACAATGGCTCCTCCCATATCCACTAAACTCAAAATGATTGAAGGCTTCGTTGGTGATACATTATTAGGAACATCCCTTGCTACAATTTCCTCTTGGGCCAAAGTAGAACTTCCTCACCTATTATGCATCATCAAACACACCCATAATGTAGCATTTCTTCTTATTATATCCAAGGATATAGTGAAGGTAATGTACCATCTAATTAGAAAAAAATAACTATTGTCTTGCATAATTTTCCTACCTTGCTCAAAGTAACCTTGCCAACCACTAAATCAATATGTTTCATCACGCTTTGAGCATCAATTTATTCTGTAAGAGAGAGGTTGGTTGTTTCTCCCTTCTTCTCATTGTTCCTTTCTTGACCATTGATTTTCATTCTTGAAACCAATATTTTGAATTATTCAATCTTTCACAAATTTACTCATCTAATAAGAATTCTTCACAAGCTCTATTTCTTACATCTTGCATAGTAGGGCCATTTTCAAGAACAAACATCAAATTGTGCGCTTTTGGAATTTGAACATCCTAGCCTTGTTTCCTTGGAGGATATGCAAGACTACACATTTCTATTTGACCCTTTGGTATTTATTCCCATGGTGTGTATATCCATTAACTAAGCTTCAAGCTAAATCCCCCTTGTATCCAAGGTCATTAATCTTTCTTGTCAACTCTATCATCACTAATTTTCCCATATTGTCCCTCATGTCTTTCTTAGCTTTAGTTAAACAACTTGTTATCAACTCCTCCTATTCAAAATATTCATGCTAAAACCTTGATCAACCAACACATGTTATCAATAAAACACTTTAAATCAAAAAATTTAAAATCTCTCTTTTCATCATTTTTCATGCCATGTGCTTTTTAATCTTGCTTGTAATTCATACCCCTCCCTCCTAAGAATAGTGAAATCACTAATTTTCAATTGAGGATGCCGAAAACTAGCCTTCTTGTGCTACTTAAAATATAACTCATTAGCCTTGTACATCTACCAAATTGTTTTTAGGGTAGCAACCCTATCAAACACATGCATAGGCAACTTAGGTGTTATTGGATCACCATACACTCTAATAACATTGTAATTATCATGGATAAACTAGTCACCCCAATTGTGACTTAATGTGGTTACTAGGACTAAACTAGGGGTTTAAGGAATTTAGTAAAATTTTATGTTAATCTCTTCTTCTCATACCCAAGTTTGTTCAAAACACTAATTGTAAAAAGAAGTCCTAAAAAATGTAGTAGTTAGCAACAAAGCAATGCATTTCCATGTGTACAATTCTCATTTGAACTAGCAAGATATATCCTTTAGACACTTGGTCTGATACAAGTGTCACACGTAAGGAATTATCCAACTCTCTAGAAAAAATGTGCAATAAGATGTGGAATAATATTGAATACCATTTGAAAGTATGAGGAATATCACTCCTCATAAAACTATCCATCTCCTTATGCAAGTTTTTGGCCACAAGTAGCATTATCAAATAATCTATTGACCTGAAAACTTTGAATATTAATCACAAGCATCATCATGCCAATTTGGATATGTTGTTTGTAGTTGATGCCTATCAATTTGAAATAACTCTCAAAATTATCAATGCCAAAGGGCTCCAATTCCTCTTTTGGAATGAACTCCAATAGCCTAGTAGTTTTGTTTTATTTTGGCCTATGGTTAGGGAGCCACTTCACTATATAACTATACCTCTATTTGTGATACTCTAAAGATCGCTTTAATGAGCTAATTTTATAATTTTCTCATGGGTCCATATTGAATGTAGCTATGTCCAATTCTCTACTGATTATGAACAAATTTCTCCCATCAATGGCCTTGCTTGCCCTAGCCTTCAAGTCATATTGTTTACACAAATAACTCAATAGGTGTTCATTCAAGAAACAATTAGGTACAATAAGCTTAGTCATGTCAAACCTCCATGGATTGCTAAGAGAATTAGTTTGAACAATTTATCAAAAAGATATTCAAACATTACATCTTGTTTAAGGAATATCTACCTATTGTACGTGATTACATCCTCTAGATGATATGCTAAAACCTTTTCCCTAACTTTTTCTTGAACCTATTGGGCACTCCAAGGGATTTATCAATAAAATCCTAAGTGGTTGACCTTTTTAATCACTTAAAGACATTTTCAACATGGGATTGTTTGACTAAGGCTTAACTAGGATTTCGAATTTTAGGAACTTAATGCAAGAAACATTTCAATTGCAAAAGGAGAAAGAAACCCCAAGCCCCATATATTGATTACCCATGAATTCAAGCCCAAATTTAATTATTACAAAATGGTAAAACACAAAGAAAAGAACACAAGGGCACACACAACTTGTCCAGTCTAATTAACTTTGCAATCCTAAGAGTATCTAATGGTCCCTGTTTGAAAAAGTACCACCCTTCTTTTTAGGAAACGTCAATCCAGCCTCGAGAATGCAACTTTGACTATATTTATTAATTAGTTAAAAATAAAAAATCTATTGTATTATAATTTTCGATTAATTAAAAAATACAATCAAAAGTACATTCTTGAAACTGAATAGACAATAATCTCTTTCTATTGGATTTTATCACTCTTCCCTTTACTGATTCTCATGAATGCCTTGTAACACATACAGACTTGAATTATATGCATAGGACTCATTGAATGATCCGGGAGAAAACAGATAGTGTGCATACTAGGACAAGACTTCCTTAATTGCAAGTATTCAATTTTCCTTATCCTCTTTGAAAAATT
>VDFB02000017.1:435712989-435752074 GCA_007258455.2 Sequoia sempervirens
GACTTTAACTCTTCGCTGGGACTTCTCACCGAGTGCTATAGGTTATCCCGAAGCCCGTGGTTGTCGTGAGTCTCCCTGAATGACGATTGAATGGCCTATCGGCCAAAGAAATCCACACTATAAGAGGTCATACCGAACCCCTCTTGTCACAGCGATAGGCTCCACAGTGAACGCGTTCGGCAAGACAGAGACTAGGTCACAGCGACCTGTTCAAAACATAAACAAAACAGAATGTATCAAAGTTGCTAATCGACCAGACAATGAAGATGTCATGCCGACTTGGTTCTAATGGAGGCTTGAGTCTGTGATTATTGAAGCATATTTCCAACAAAGCAGGCCTCCCAACTGAGCTCCCTGTGAAATGCTATCAGATGCGTGAACTAACCCTCAATGGAAATATCCCATTTGGCCCTTATGAACACTTGCAACATAGATGCCTTGCCTGATTGAGCCTGAGGGTGAAAATTAGGTAACAGTTCCTCTAACTTGGTTGTTTGCAATAGCTCTTTTAGCTCATTGACTTCTCTAAGTAGTGCATATTCATTATGTGACCTATCAATAAGTAACTCTTGTTGTTTTGAAAATTGCTCCACTTTGAAGCTTTAACTTTGTGAGAGCAACCCTTTCCCTTTTTAATTTATTTAGCAATTTAGCATGTTCCTCTTGCAAATTATTATAATTAGCCTACAACTTGCTAGAAGTAGCTTGCTAAACATGGCTGTATTTATAGCAAAGGCTACAACTTTAGGGGAAAAGATGCCCCCCACTCTTCTTACAATCAACTACCCTCCTAGCTCATAAGTGTTTTGTTATACTTGGGACTTTTCTACTCAAGGGAAATAGCCCATATTATAAGAGTTCCAAACTTTGAGTGAAACTCTAAGCCAAAGTAGAACTTCCTATCTTGTTCTACATCACCAAATACACACTCTAATCCATCGTCTCTTCTTATTTTATCCAAGGCTATAGTAGAGGCAAAATCCAACCAAGTAGCAAAAGATAAACATTATATTGTATAATCTACCTACCTTTCTTAGGATTAAGCTTGTCAACTTCTAAATTAAGCTCTTTCATCATACTATGAGCATCAATATGTTCTTTAGGAGGAAGCTTAAATGTTTCTTCTTGTTCCTCGTTGTTCCTTACTTGAGCATTGATTTTTATTCTTAAGACCAATAGTGTGAATTATTTAGTGTTTAAAAATTCATCTTCTAATAAGAATTATTCTCAAGATCTCTTTCTTACGTCCTACATAGCAAGGTCATTTTAAAAAACAAACACAAAATTACGAGCTTGTGACATTTGAATATTTTGTACTTGTTGCCTTTGAGGAGATGAAAGATTGCACATTTCCATCTAACCCTTTGGGTATGCTCGTCAAATTCCTCAATTTATGCACAATCCATCAATGATTGCATATTAGTAGCTATAACAATGGCTCCTCCCATATCCACTAAACTAGAAACGATTGAAGGCTTCATTGGTGATACATTATTAGGAACATCCCTTGCTACAATTTCCCCTTGAGCCAAAGTAGAACTTCCTCACCTATTATGCATCATCAAACACACCCATAATGTAGCATCTCTTCTTATTATATCCAAGAATATAGTGAAGGTAATGTACCATCTAATTAGCAAAAAATAACTATTGTCTTGCATAATTTTCCTACCTTGCTCAAAGTAACCTTTTCCAACCACTAAATCAATATGTTTCATCACGCTTTGAGCATCAATTTATTCTTTAAGAGAGAGGTTGGTTGTTTCTCCCTTCTTCTCATTGTTCCTTTCTTGACCATTGATTTTCATTCTTGAAAACAATATTTTGAATTATTCAATCTTTCACAAATTTACTCATCTAATAAGAATTCTTCACAAGCTCTCTTTCTTACATCTTGCATAGTAGGGCCATTTTCAAGAACAAACATCAAATTGTGCGCTTTTGGAATTTGAACATCCTAGCCTTGTTTCCTTGGAGGATATGCAAGACTACACATTTCTATTTGACCCTTTGGTATTTATTCCCATGTTGAGTATATCCATTAACTAAGCTTCAAGCTAAATCCCCCTTGTATCCAAGGTCATTAATCTTTCTTGTCAACTCTATCATCACTAATTTTCCCATATTGTCCATCATGTCTTTCTTAGCTTTAGTTAAACAACTTGTTATCAAATCCTCCTATTCAAAATATTCATGCTCAAACCTTGATCAACCAACACATGTTATCAATAAAACACTTTAAATCAAAAAATTTAAAATCTCTCTTTTCATCATTTTTCATGCCATGTGATTTTTAATCTTGCTTGTAATTCATACCCCTCCCTCCTAAGAATATTGAAATCACTAATTTTCAATTGAGGATGCCGAAATCTAGCCTTCTTGTGCTACTTAAAATATAACTTATTAGCCTTGTATATCTACCAGATTGTTTTTAGGGTAGCAACCCTATCAAACACATGCATAGGCAACTTAGGTGTTATTGGATCACCATACACTCTAATAACATTGTAATTATCGTGGATAAACTAGTCACCCCAATTGTGACTTAATGTGGTTACTAGGACTAAACTAGGGGTTTAAGGAATTTAGTAAAATTTTATGTTAATCTCTTCTTCTCATACCCAAGTTTGTTCAAAACACTAAGTGTAAAAAGAAGTCCTAAAAAATGTAGTAGTTAGCAACAAAGCAATGCATGTCCATGTGTACAATTCTCATTTGAACTAGCAAGATATATCCTTTAGACACTTGGTCTGATACAAGTGTCACATGTAAGGAATTATCCAACTCTCTAGAAAAATTGTGCAATAAGATGTGGAATAATATTGAATACCATTTGAAAGTATGAGGAATATCACTCCTCATAAAACTATCCATCTCCTTATGCAAGTTTTTGGCCACAAGTAGCATTATCAAATAATCTATTGACATGAAAACTTTGAATATTAGTCACAAGCATCATCGTGCCAATTTGGATATGTTGTTTGTAGTTGATGCCTGTCAATTTGAAATAACTCTCAAATCTATCAATGCCAAAGGGCTCCAATTCCTCTTTTGGAATGGACTCCAATAGCCTAGTAGTTTTGTTTTATTTTGGCCTATGGTTAAGGAGCCACTTCACTATATAACTATACCTCTCTTTGTGATACTCTAAAGATCGCTTTAATGAGCTAATTTTATAATTTTCTCATGGGTTCATATTGAATGTAGCTATGTCCAATTCTCTACTGATTATGAACAAATTTCTCCCATCAATGGCCTTGCTTGCCCTAGCCTTCAAGTCATATTGTTTACACAAATAACTCAATAGGTGTTCATTCAAGAAACAATTAGGTACAATAAGCTTAGTCATGTCAAACCTCCACGGATTGCTAAGAGAATTAGTTTGAACGATTTATCAAAAAGATATTCAAACATTACATCTTGTTTAAGGAATATCTACCCATTGTATGTGATTACATCCTCTACATGATATACTAAAACCTTTTCCCTAACTTTTTCTTGAACCTGTTGAGCACTCCAAGGGATTTATCAATAAAATCCTAAGTGGTTGACCTTTTTAATCACTTAAAGACATTTTCAACATGGGATTGTTTGACTAAGGCTTAACTAGGATTTCGAATTTTAGGAACTTAATGCAAGAAACATTTCAATTGCAAAAGGAGAAAGAAACCCCAAGCCCCATATATTGATTACCCATGAATTCAAGCCCAAATTTAATTATTACAAAATGGTAAAACACAAAGAAAAGAACACAAGGGCACACACAACTTGTCCAGTCTAATTAACTTTGCAATCCTAAGAGTATCTAATGGTCCCTGTTTGAAAAAGTACCACCCTTCTTTTTAGGAAACGTCAATCCAGCCTCGAGAATGCAACTTTGACTATATTTATTAATTAGTTAAAAATAAAAAATCTATTGTATTATAATTTTCGATTAATTAAAAAATACAATCAAAAGTACATTCTTGAAACTGAATAGACAATAATCTCTTTCTATTGGATTTTATCACTCTTCCCTTTACTGATTCTCATGAATGCCTTGTAACACATACAGACTTGAATTATATGCATAGGACTCATTGAATGATCCGGGAGAAAACAGATAGTGTGCATACTAGGACAAGACTTCCTTAATTGCAAGTATTCAATTTTCCTTATCCTCTTTGAAAAATTTAAAATGAGGCTGTTGATTGCCTTGTTATGTTATGATCAAGGATCATGTCACACATCGGCTAGCAGGGAACTAGTGGTCTATAACAGTAGTTGATGCAATAGGAAACTGCTATGTTATATTCTCTGGAAATAGTAACTTGCAGAGCCAATGGTCATGGCATGAGACAGGACAGTTAAAGCGCCCACACCAAAATACTTCTGTTTTTGACACGTTGTCGTCTTCTAAGACTACAAACCAACACAAGCAAAGACAACCCACATTCATACTGAAGAATAGGCGAAAACTAGGACCATTTCCAACACACAGGACAAATGATAAATTGTGTAGTTAACATTCTAATTCTTATGAGCCAGAGCAAGGGAATGTCACATGATTTGCAGGGAATGTTATTAGCATTCAAGACTTTCATTCTAAATTTGTATATAGAATGTTGAGCTGCCTTTTTAGAACATAATAATAGTTGGTTAATCTTATTGTTTATAATCTAGGTATTTTTTTGAGTTCTTATGTGTTGTGTATTCTAGATTGTGAGATAAATAGTTTCATCATAAATGGTTGTACTATTTTTATCATCTATGGTAAGTTTATATTAGATCGGTATATAAAATGTTTGGTTGTCGATATGAAACATCGTAATAATTAGTTGTCGGCTGATTTTATTGTTCATATTCTATGTTTCTTGAAAGTTCTTATGTGGCAAATCAAAAATATGTTATGTGTATTCTAGACTATGATGTAAACAGTCTCACCTCAATTGATTCTAATAATTTTTCCTATATTTGATAGGTGTATCTTAGATTATGTGAAAATTGTGTTGGAATTATTCTATCTATTTGGCGTAAGGGGGTTTCTCTTGCATAATCATGGTGAAGATATTCTTATTGTTGTTTTCTTGATTGTTCAAGTCATTTATGGATTTGCCTTAGCTTTCCAAAACATTTTAAGTTTTTACATTTTGTACAGAAATAAGAAAGTTGTGACAATTTTACAACTACCTAGTAATTTTTTTAAAAAACTATTGATTCTTGTTAGAGACATTCTTATTGTTTTATTGTCTAGACCTTTATCCTCATTTTCCATAAGATTTCCATGGTCTCTATTATTTTCTTATGGAATGTGTTATATATTATTTGGGGTTGTCTAACCTTTGTGCATACTGTCAAATATCCTTAGATTGGTAATACAAAAACTTGAACCTATAATTTTACTTTCAAGGACTATGATTAGGATAGCTTGCTCTAGATATGTGTAGGTTTCTTGAGAGATTAATGTGTGAGAGAACTACATATGACTTCAATCCTATTTGGAAGTGGGTATGTAGGTAGTCCTTGACAAAGGATGCTCATATGACCCAAACTTGTAGGGAGGTGTTTAGGGAATGGATCCATGGTTTGAGGTTGTCTCTATGCTTGACTTTGTGTTGTACCTTTGTCTCATTGGTCTTATTGTAAAATTTAACTATATGAAGTTAAGCTTGTGTATGTAACATTTATATACCCCATTAGCATGTATGTTATAATGTGGAGTTTCCAAATCACTGAAAAAGAATTATTATTGGTTTATGAATGTTGAGTACAAATTTTAGATGTACATATGTGAATTTTTATGATTCCCCTATTTGTTTAAAAATAGTGAAATAACTGCAACTAGTTTTCTCCTTGGGAATTTTAGACTTCCATTGCATAGTATGAATGGATGTTATTTTGAGATGTTAACTTGAAATGACATGTTAATGCATAATCCTTATTATACATATAATGATATATGAATTAATTTTCTTTTGGAATTGTGAGCTAATGGATGAGGTGAATGGTCATTAAGATTATTTACTATATGTTAGTATGTGTTTACACATGTGATACATGTGTGTAGTTTGAAGCCAACTTATGTGGGTTTAATGTGTTATTTGTGTTTTGGTAATTTGAGCCCCCAAAACGTATGGACTAATTGCATAGGTTAATGGATCACTTTATATGTTATTGTAACAAGATCAATCAAAGGAAGGTTTGTAAACCCTTAGGACATCTTGGGTATGTTTACCTAGCTATAAGATGAGTCTACATGTTAGAACCAAGTCAAACACATGTGTGGTCTAGCTAGTTGTTACTAGTACCATTTAGATGACAAATGCTATGAGCTAAATGCCATATCTTAGAGTCTAGCCAAATTTCACCAATAACATGCAAATGATGGATGCCAAGAGCTAGTCACAATATGAAAGGGTCTAGCTAGTTTTCACTATTGGTATGCAAGTGGTAAATATCAAGAACTACCCCATACAAGGTTGGACTAGCTATCACCAATGCATGCAAGTCATAGATGCCAAGATCCACTGATCAAAGGTTTAATACATTGTGGAAATCTTATTAATGGTTGCATGTGTTGTGTGTTGTTACCCTATGCCCTTGCCAATGATAACTACAAATAATATTGGATGTACTCGGATTTCCTTTTCCATGTTGCCACCTTATTCTAAGGTATTATGTGTCAGTGAACCAAGTAATGGGAAGATGCATGTAGTATGGTTGCATTCACTTCCTTTTACTAGCTAGTCTTTATATGTATATGTGATGTATGTATTAATTTTAATTATTATGTGTCCATGTGACATATGAGTTGGATATTATGTTGTGTGTTCATACTTAGTTGTTAACATCGTACTAATATATATAGAATACATTGGTTATCTTACTATTATACAATTATAAAACTATAAATATCAATTTAATTAATGGTTATGATTCAAAAGACATGTCAAAAGTCTCATCTTAGATACAAGGATGAAGTCTTTCTATTATTGGTGCACAAACTGTGAAGCCTCTAATTCTTTAAGGAAATGTGTAGGTCGTGCCATTTCAAATGAACCCTCAAAGAATAGATCTAGGTGCAAGAATTTTTAATGATATGAGAGTTTGCCCTATCAATGTAAACATACAGTGTTGTTGCCATAGTTTAAAGTGGGAAGTCTAATCACCTACTTGATTAATTAAGATTGTGTTAAGATGTACTAAAAAGGATAGTCATATAATCAAATTTAGTAGTAACCAAGAGTGATTATTACACATTATAATTTTTTTCAAGGATTGCAAAGATTTTGGATCAAGTTCCTCCTATAGTTATGCCTTCAAATTGTTAAAATGATCATGAAGTGTCAAGTTATTCTTCTTTCTCAAGATTCGGGTGCTTGCTTGGGTGGTTTATCTCATGTTTCAAGATGCTCTCACCTCCACTAATTCTAAGAAGTAGCACAAAGAAGGAAAATAGAAGTGGAGAGGCTTAAGATGAAAGTGAAACAATTGTTTATAGCTCTAAATGGACTATGCAAGTTCTCCTTTCCTTGCTTTCCAATAAGGGAAGGAGGTTGAATCTTTTGTGTGCCTAATTTTAATCTTGCTCATTTTTTAGGGTTTGTGGAGTTGTTTTTGGATGCCTTTTGTGATTCTTTTACTACTATCAAAGATGTTGCAGTTATCTTCAGTGCCCTTCTTTAGTGTGACAATTTGGTTCATTTTGTAAGGTTTTCCCTAGCTCCCTCAAGCAAGGTCTTGGTTTGAGGCATGGTTAGTAGACCAATTGACAAGCATTGAGTGCTTGCTAGCTAGAGGTTGATTGTTTGAATCCTACCAAGGGTCTCCTTCGCTCCTACTAGACTTTATTGGGAAGAGGCAAACTTATGGTGGTTGCTAACTACAATAAGAAACCTAAGAGGTTGAAATGTTGGATGAAGCAATGAAGGTGCTAGATACCAAAGTTGAACTCCTAACCTAGGTGGAGATAATGAAAGACTCCAATTTCCCTGTATAACAAATAAAATAACATCTTGGTTTCAATTTGGATAAGTGGCTAGGACATGTTATACATTTTTTTATTACTGTTAATTTAAAAGGAGAGAGGCCCACTTCCCTCAAGTAATGAATAAATTACAAGAATCATTCAAGTCTCAATTAATTAACTAACCTAACTAGATGACTAGAATATTTGTAATTTAAATTATTACAAACTAAAGTGTAGAAAAAAACTATGCTTGGAATAAACAACACTCATCAACATTTTAACGAGTGAGTTTTTTTTATCTTATCCTTGATAATGCTAATCTTATTGTTATTTTTAGTGGTACTCTTATGTGTTGCTTATGTGGTATGATTTGATCTCGCCTCTTTCCAATTTTATTAATTTTCTTACAAAAGATTGAGGTCATCAAATCAAACAATATTTGATTTGGTATTTGATATTCTTCTAGTTTAATGAAAGTTCAAATTTCATGCACTTCTTTTCTCAATCCTGTAATTCTTAGTTAACCTAGTCTAAGAATTAATAACTCTGAATTAACGTAGTTGAGACTAAACAACATCAACAACTCCCTCAAGTGTTAATTAATTAGCCAACCTAATTAGATCACTTGGATATCTGTAGTTTAAATTCTTACAAACTAAGGTACGTGAAATACACCACCACTAATCATTATCTTAATCTCATAGTTTTCTTAGTCATGTCTTTAATGATATTATTCTTATTGTTGATTTTAATGTTTCTTCTATGTTGCATGCCCTTTATAATATTAATTTTATTGTTAGTTTTAGTGTTTCCCTTCTGTTTCCTCACCAAATATGCCTAGTCTAGCCCCAAATTTCTCATCTTCACTTAAAAATTAAATTCCAACTCAATTGATGTTTAATTTGGCATTGCCATTTTTCTATTTAAAATGAGATTTGCTCCTATGTTTTTGATAAAGGGAAAAATAGATTTTGAAGGGATCCGAAACCCTTATACAAAAAGAGCAAGGCTGCAGAAAAGACAGCAAGCAGCCAGTGAAAAAGATCAGCTCCACAACAAGACCAATCAAGATTTACAATTTACACTTTTCTTGTGGGAGCGGAAAATCATGTCAAAAGAAGGCTTAGAGGATTTAACTTTTTTTCCTTTAACTGTGATCCAACCTTCTTCCACTTGTGCCGCTTTACCATTCCAAACCAGCTTGCTACTTTCATGAGTATGAAAGCCAACAGCTAGTGAATTTGGAGATTCATCTTGATTCCTTTGCACAGATAAAGACTTCACAGAAGAACCGCCAGAAAGGGAAGCCGAAGCACAATCACCTGAAGTGGCAGTCTTAGACTCAATAGGGGAAGCCCTGGCGTCCCCGCCAGTTGAGACGATAGGAGGGGGCATCCCTAGACCCAGTGATTCGGAAGCAACCACTTCAGAAAAACTCTTATTTTGATCAGCTTTCTTCTCAACCATATAATATTGTTGAGAGGCACCTTTCCACCAAGTAGCTGTCTTAGTTTTTTTCTCAAATCCGCAATGCGCAGCCGCATGTCTAGTATTGAAGCATCGTCTACATTGGAAGGGAATCCTTTCATAATCCAAAGATTGGACCCAAGAGCCTTTAGAAGATTTAAGGACTTTGGCAGGCAGCCCTTTTGAAACATTTATTTCAACCAGAATGCGAGCATATGTGGAATAAAGAATGTCAGAAGATTCATCATCCACCATCAAGAAATCACCAAGGGCTTCACCCACTTCCTCCAGAAGAGAGTCATACCAAAGATGAAGGGAGAGATTGGGCAATCTAACCCAAATCGGGAATTTATTAAAAGTTTTAGAAATAGGGTTGAAATCAGAATGCCAAGGTTTGATCATCAGCATATATTTATCTTCCCAGCTAAAAAAATTTTCACACAAGATTACTTTTCTATCCTGAGCATTGTCAAATTTAGCAGCAAAAAATCCCTTAGCCAAGGGATAAATGTTAACTTTACCCGAAATTAAAGGCTCCCATTCACTAGATATCCAGGAATGCAACTGGGGGAGGTTAGGCCAAAAACCTTTGAACATGTTTTCTTGTCAATTCTATTAGTATTATCATAATTTTTTCCAATTGTTTTGGTAGATTCTTTGGATTGTATTTTTTTCATCGTTTAATCCTTATTGTGAAGGTCGTTAAGCATTGCCTTAATTATGACCAAAAAAAAATTGAGAATTTTGGTTTTGATATCTGGACTCTAATTGTTTGACTGAATCATACGAAACAACTGTACCATGAAGAGATTCTAGAAACAATTTCACTACCTTTTCAAACACCAAGTTCAAGTTTCTTCTCAGGGTTAATTATGCTCAAAGTATTCAATATGAAAGTCCATTGGCTTTAAGGGTAATGGCATTTGTTGGGAGAGCTCATTTTGGTATAAAGTATTCTTAGAAAAGCTAGAGAAAAAAATGAAATAAAATGTTTGATTGAATATACTTATCAGCAACCTACAACACTTTCTTGGAAGAGGTCGGTCCTTTACATGCCCTTGTTTGGGAAACCTCCCTTATCAATAACTCTTATTCTAACCTTTTTCACTAAAAAGTCTTCTAACTCTATTTTCTTCAGTCAGGTATGTTCACACTCACTTGTCTCTTCCCCGTGATAAATTTCAATAACTGTCTAGAACCTTCAAAAGATGCCCCCAATTCTCACTAAGACTCGCATCAAAATACTGTTAGATTTTTCAATATGTTGCATAGAAGAGCTCACATTCACAAAGAGTAAGCACCACCTTGTTACAATATTTTTTGTTGATGACTCATTTAAATGTTTATTGAACTAAATTCCATAACTATAATTGTTTATTGGTAGCATTTATTATCATTAACAATATAATCGTAAAGAATATTATATTGATAACTTAATGTTATAGGTAAAAAAAAATGTCATTGATAACCATTCTTCTTTTTTGTTTGAAGTCTGTCAAGAATATCGGTAAATGAGAAGTGATTCCCAGGCTAAATTAATTGATATTAACTGAAAAAAATATCTTGCAATATCTCCTTTTACATCCCCCAACTGAATTGCAGATTAGGTTGTAGTCTGGCAGTAAAATGGTTGAAGATTACGACTGCTTGCTTAGGTTCGATTCCTAAGGCAACTTGAGCATTGGAAATTTCATGAGTAATACCATCCCAAGGGCTCAGCAACCCCCCAAAACGAAAAATCAATAGAGTTCATGTGAGTTTTGGGTTAATTTGTGGACAGAAAACTAAATAGATTTTCAAATCATGAAGCACTTTTTTCAATTTTTGAAGCTTTGCTCATTGTTTCCAAAACAATACTGGTGCATATTTCCCGAGCATTTTGGTAGCAATACCATTTCAAAATTAGATTTATCATGCTCTTTGTTATTTTGAGTTTTCCTTTAACGTTGTGATAGTTGAAAGTTGGCCTTACAACATATTTCTGATTAGCAAATTTGTGGAAGCGTTGTCTCATCTAGTCCTTTTATAAATAAATTCTTGTGAGAATTGCTCTTACAAAAATTGAGTGAAATTAAGGCATTTGCCTGATCTGTCAGGAAACTTTTTAACTTGTTCCTAATCAACCCCTTCATTAATAAGGGTGATGATGAATTCAAAACCTTATGTGATGACAGCCTTAATGCAAACAAAGTGTTTCGTTTTGTAAACATAGCTACAACAACCAGTGATTTTGAAAGGGCCTATCATCACTGGAAAGTGCAAAGGAACTAAAACAATCCAATACTAGAATGAAAGAATTATTATGAAATATACAAGCTCGAGGTTATACCTCATATACAACAAACTATATACATTACAATGATAGAAATTACAGTCTGAAAGATGAAAGATTGGCTGTTCTTTTCCACCCCTTAAAGATCTGGTGCTGCAAGATGAAACCTTCCGTCTCTTAATCTAAGGAAAACAATTGCAGCCTTCTGTTGATTCTACAAATACATACAGGTGATCACAACTGTCTTCCAGCATCAGATATTTTGTTTGGAAGAAACCGCAACTTCAGATTTCAAGAAGTAAATGCAGCAGGATAAATCATCACCATGCCAGTCTTACAAAATAACCTGCAATACCATGAACAGTCAGAAATTTATAACATGAATACTATTGTTTCATTCTAAAGAACATAAAAAATCAAGCTTATAGTCAGACGAAATTATTGCTCTGAAAAACAAGGCCATCCACTCTGTCAACTAAGTCCAACTGCCACATTTAATAGTGTTCCTGTCTAAATAATAAAACAATGAATTCCCAATTAATACTGTGACTTTTTAATTTTATTTAAACAAAAACAGATGTTCTAAAATACAACAGCAGCTCAACAGAACCAAGACATTTTATCATATCCTAACCTCACAACCACTGGGAAAATTGTTATAATTTCAGATATCAAAAATTACCAAATCCAATGAATTTCAAAAAGCCATTTCAGGAGATTCCTATAAAGTCGGCTACCAGAGAGCTCTCGGTGTTGTTGACTAGGTGGTGCCTTCGTCTAGCAAAAATGTAGTCCTTTTTGATGAATTTCTAGTTACAACTTACACCTCCTTCAAATGCTCTCCAAGAGAAATTATCAACATTCAACTTGCTACAAAGATTCAATACGAATAATATATTTCAAAGGCAGGCATTTTTGAAGGGACGGTAGGGTATGGCAATTTTAAAAATAGGGAAAAGTTTAAAAAGATAGGAAATTTAAATTATTCATATTATAAGGCATTCATCATATTCATTGTAGAACCACATTACATAACATTGAAGTTGAATTGGGACTTCATATGAGAATCGACTCACAAATTAACAAAATGTCATTGTTTTATCATTATCAATGTGTATATATAACAACAAAAGGCCCAAAGGCTACAACTACAAAATGAAAAAATGTAGAAAAATAGCACAGCAACTAGATCAGCTGTTTCTGATCTTTGTCTGGAAATCCTGTATAATTACCCAAGTCTGAGTCTAAATCTAGGTCATTTCCAATATGAAGGACTAGCTCATCTAATGCTACCCCAATCGATCCTTCATTTGCCTCCTCATCAATCTGTGTGGCATCTTCAGGATCAACATTCCAATGTGCAGCTGGAGTATAACAATACTTAGGAGTCAGTCGATCTTGAAATTGCAAGGGACTATGCACAGCCACCAACTTCTCTGCCCATTGAGAGATAAGCATATTCTCTTGACAGACAGAATGAAGCTGTATGTGGACCAACTCCTCTCTACAAAAGAGAAACTGGCGACTTGTGAAACGAGGTGAGTGGCAATCCTCAACTCCGTTGCATTTTACCATACCATGTCTAGGTACTTTACATAGGGCCTGCTTGCTAGTGGAAGTTTGATATTTTTTCTTTCAAGCTGCTCCAGACTTTTACTGCAGCTTTTAACCCTGACACTTTGGGCAACATTTCATTTGTGACTGAGAGCTTCAAGAGCATCAAGGCCTTTGTATTTTTACTTTGGAGATCCCGATCTTCTCCATATCATCTCTCTCCTTCACCTTTAGCAGGTTGTCTTTGTAAGAATCAGTCAAATCTCTATTTCAAATATGGCAACCATCTTGTTTTTAAATATACTATAATTCTGATTATTACACTTCTGAGATTCAGTGAGAAAATTATTTTTTAAAGTTGCCATTTCAATAGGCTTTCTACTTCCGTACTTATGATAAAACAGAATCTAAAGACAAACTCCAATCTATTAAACTTCACAGCAATTTTCAACGACTGTTAAGAAGAGAATTTGTGATGATAAAGGAAATGAAACTAGCAATGATGGCTCCATCCCTGTGGTTATGTTTCAAAAATGATATTAAATGCAGGAAATGACCATTTTTTTCAAGATTCATAAATCACACTTATTAATGGTTCAATCATAAATGGATTAAACATGGCTCTCATGATTCACCATATACATTTGTATGCATGATACATTTAGAATTATAGCATATTGAGAGGTGATAAACATGAACAATAAAATATAATTCAAGAAAGCGATCAAATCATAAACATAAACAATCAAAAATTAAAAAGTTCAATTTTTTGAAAAATAAGAAAGCAATCACCGATACTTTCTATCATCTCAAGTAAATAAGATAATTCCTTCTTGATTGGATATACTTTGATAATTGAACCTCAGGTAGAAAGCTCAACACTTGCATAATAATTATATGGCATATTTTAAGGGAAAAAGAAAAGGTATCCATATCCCTAAGCAAAAATCTTCAGTGGCTTGATGAGTCCTTCCCGTAGATCATAACTTAAGTGATTAAGATTATAGAAAGCAATCACCGATACTTTCTATCACCTTAAGTAAATAAGATAATTCCTTCTTGATTGGATATACTTTGATAACTGAACCTCAAGTACAAAGTTCAACACTTGCATAATAATTATATGGCATATTTTAAGGGAAAAACAAAAAGTATCCATATCCCAAGCAAAAGTCTTCAGTGCCTTGATGATGAGTCCTTCCAGTAGCTCAACACTTAGGTTGAGATGATAGAAAGCAATCACCGATACTTTCTATCATCTTAAGTAAATAAGATAATTCCTTCTTGATTGGATATACTTTGATAACTGAACCTCAGGTAGAAAGCTCAACATTTGCATAATAATTATATGGCATATTTTAAGGGAAAAACAAAAAATATCCATATTCCCTAGCAAAATTCTGCAGTATCTTGATGATGAGTCCTTCCAGTAGCTCAAAACTTAAGTGATTAAAAAACATGTGCAGCTTGTTACAGAAAATTCTGCAGAAGTGCAATACTCAGGAGAGAAGCTCAAAAGTCAAATAAGATAATGTCACATAAATACTCGCACAAATGAGTGTGAAGCAATCATCAATACTGTCTAAAATTCTAAATTAAACTGACTGCACATGCTGACAAATTAGGAAATGGTATTAAACTAACCCAATAAAAAATGATAATACAATGTCTTAAGAAAAAGCATTGAAGATTGACATTGAAAAACATCATTTTTGTAGCTGAGATGGCTTGGAAACATTGGCTAGAAAGAACTTAATTTTCCAGCCATCAAGAATTGTGTTTCAGAGTGTTTTGCAGGCAAAAAAGATGGATGGTTGAGAAATGTCTGTGCTATCTCAGAATGTTTTTCTTGTTCAAAGAAATGCCAACTTCATTCACAGCCCACAGGTTGCATTTCTTGCAACAATAGTTCCACTGGAAAGAAGTTATCTAGGTCACAATGTGGACCTATTTCTCAAGCTGCTCGCCTTTTCTCTCTGAACTACTGCTGTCAGCCCTCAAATCTGAAGTTGCCAACATACCGTCTCCGTGTTTTCTGTGTAACGTCTACTTCTATTAGATCTATGATTCTATGTGGAAAATGGTGAAGACAATGGTTAGATGCTGCCTATCTACTTTCCAATCTCTCTAACCAAGCAAAAATATTCCATGACAGCTGAAAACCATGCCTATATACAATAAAATGATCTACAGATCAATAAACACCAAATCTCTTCTTAGGGTCATGAACACCCAGGAAATGGCCTATAAATGGGCAGACTTGCATTGCAAGTTTAGTTAGATAGGCTGCTTCGGTTTCCTTACAAGATTTATAGTTTATCATTTCAATTAATATTAAAAATTCATATAAACGTATGTGCAATGTATTTTTTCAACTTCAAGGAAAAATTACTCGACAATGTCAAAACCAACATGGAGACAAAGTATATTAGGAATGAACTAGAACGTCAAAGAATAAATTTGCTAGGTGTGGACATTAACAAAATTAACAATCATCGCCACAAAAAAAGTATCATACTGTTTGTTACATGACCTGGTTTTCATTCTTAGAGAGAAGTATCTCTGAATAGCAATGCAAACATATCTTTCCCATATGCCTCAGGAACACACCTTGGGAGAAGCTTCCCCTTATGCATCTCATTAGAAAATCACTATTAAGCACATTAATAGAGGAGGATTACATAACAAGATCTGGACTAGAATTAGAAAATGTTATGCAAAACCATCAGCAGACCTATGGGTTTGTATTTCATTAGCTGACATGTCTCTCAAAACGACATCAATAGAAAAAGACCCACAGTCCCAAACCTACAAGAGAATCCCCACACCTAGAGTTGTCACCCTATATTCATTGGCATCATGTATTAAAGTGACTTATACATACAATGACTATATGCCACCATCAATTCGGTGAGCATGATAAAATGCTACTATTCTCCATGCAGATATTCTTGTAAACATACTGTGGTGTATACATGCAATGAATATATGCCACTATTATTTCAGTGACCAAAATAGCATGCTACTATTTTCCATGCAGATATTCTTGTAAACGTAGCATGGTGTATGCACAATGCTTTTTTGCTAGCATGTGCCATGTACCATCCACAATATTGTGTAATATAATTAATACAAAATTAACTGCTGTGGAGACTAAAGGAAATAACAAAAATGACTTCTGGACACTATTTACATCCATGCACAACCTTTACTCCAAAGACATTTTAACCTAGGAGCATTTTGCCCTTCTATATTTGGAAAACACATCGAAGAATTATAAAATATGACCTAGAGCTAGAATAAAGCAAGTTATGCAATAAATCAGAGTCAAGCTTAGGGGCATAAACCAAAAATGAAGTAACTCAAACCAAACAGGAAGCACCCATGATCATCCCAAATCTTTGGGAGAAGCCCCATCCTTAAGGTCACTGCCTCTTGTGTTTCTTGTCACTAGGCATAGGCAGGCAACTCACTTGTGGCTTCAACCCCCCGAATTCTTACAAGAAAATGACATTTTAGTAGCTCTGACCCCCTTACCAAAAGGTAAGAAAAAGTTAAGAGTAATATCAAACTCAGCACAATGGGGTTAATACCAAACCAAGCAGTCAGCCCAGTCTTCTGCCTCTAGGAGCTAGCTAGATTTGCATTAGCCATGCAAGTCCTCTTGTATATCCTGCACACACCAAAAAACATATACATTAAACCATGCATATATACTATGTTTGGATGAATGTGCAAGGACCTATCAGAATTCAGAAACTAGTATGACATGCATACCCCACCCCATTGGTAATGAATCAACAGCAAATGGAATATAAATTGCCCAATGTAATCTGAAATGTCATAGGGCATATCCATAAGAAAGAAACAAGCAATAGACCAGCCACGAGCTAGAATGTGCATGCTCATTTGATTAGCAAAAGCCAATGTACCCTCATACAACATAATGCTTCTTAAATCTCCATTGGTGTGACTCCTGAACACACTTTGGAAAACAATCATGAATCATCTGCAAGATGTGTAACTTAAAATGGAATAGAAGATGAAGCACATTTCCTTCATCATGTCCATTATACAATGATATTAGACATGCTTACACAAATACCTGTAATCACAAACTGGTTTGTAAAATCCTAAATCAAAACAATCAAACAAGGGTTGGAGACATCATTTTGAAAATAAACGCCGATTGAAACAAATGTCTAAATGAGTAAAACAGTCCATCTATTCTTCGCTTGACAGTACATTAAAAATCATCCTCAACTGGCTCAATTTGGGAGTTTTGTGTACAATCATTTATTATGTTAATTTGCTTATGATTTGTTGCTTGCTTTCCAGGGCATTTAGGTTGGAAAAAGTCCAAAGATAGTGACAGTTGGCATCAACAAGACAACTCCAGGAGCAAACTTTGCAGCAAGAATTTACACAGGGTACATTGTCTATGCACTTTGATAGGTCCTACAACCAATTTGGTGTAGAAGACATTAAAAGAAATCAACATCATCATCACATTTGCATTAAAAAAAACTCAGATTGGTAGGCTGTGAATCCTGTGATCCAAAAGACTAGGTTTCTAGGATGAAGGTTTTCCTTAAGTTTGTAGGCAAAAGGAGGAATAAAGGGCTTCAAGGTTTTAGGATATAAGGAGAATTTGGAGCTCAATGGTGAAAGACTAAAGGTCATCCTTCATACATGCTTCTCCAAGATTTCCTTGGAGCTTATGCAAGTTTAATCTTTAGTGAGTCTTCATGGTTTCATTATAATTTGCTTGTTTCTCTGTTTTCTATATCGTATGCCACTGGTATTATTTGTATTATTTTTGTTTTTGTTCATCTTGAATTCTTGCTAGTTAAACTTTCCATTTAAGGACATACTGGTTTGTGTGGCCTAAAAATCTCATGAGAGAAAGGATTATACAAATTATAAACTTTTGAGACTTGCATGTGTTAGCATTTAAAGGATTCAATCTCTCTCATGCAAGTTGAAGGGAAGTATTTTGGGGAAAATGAAACTGAGGGTAAAAGTGATAAAGCTAAAGAAAACCCTAATCACAATCACTTTGTAGAGGTTGAAGTTAATCCAAGCCTTCAAAATACTTTCAAGCAAGCCCTCCACTCAAAAGAGATCATTGTGGTGCCCCAGGAAGCTATGTTTACCATGGTGCAAGAAGGAGAACAAAAGCTTGGAGTCACGTTTGGATTAAGGGATGTAATAGAAAATGGTAGGCTCCTTCCCTCCTTAAAGAAATTTCTCATTTGCCCTAATGTGAAATGGAAGATGTAGCTATTAAGGACAAGGAAAGACTTAAAAGCACTAGTATTTTTTTTGTTTCCTTGAATCATGAGAACCTTCCTTCTTGATGTTTCTTTGATGAATGGATTGGCTCTGTATGGGGTAAAAAGATGGGTTTGCATGTGTCATTTTTACATAGGGTTCAAAAGATTTATTTTCTTTAAGAATAGCAATATGCAAAAGAGGGTTGTGAATAAACCCTTCTAGAATATGGGTAGGTCTTTTGTAGAGTTGTTCCATGAAATCCCAATTTAAGTAATACTGCAATTGTCTTAACAAGCCACAAAGTGGATTGAAATTATTTATGTTCCTTCCCAACTCAAGAATTTTCTTTCCTTACTTTTAAACCCCTAGGAGAGGCTTGAAGATGGAAGAAACATGGGTGACTCCTCACCTTAATGCTAGGGTTCTTATATCAGTCGAGCTAGACATTTTTTCTTTGGGGTTCTTTCCTTTCAGTTTCAAAATAATATTTTTAAGTGTGAACTTATGGGGCTTGGAGGGTTGAATTCCTGTTTTCTATGTAAAAAAGATGGATATTTAAGGAAGGATTGCCTTAGCAGTTAGGAATAGTAATGTTGATACTGATTCTCCAGAGGGTTCTATGGCTAATAGGGAAGAAGATAATATTCTAAAATTAATAATATTCTTGCACCAAAGTATAATATGTTGTTGGATGTTGATGATGATTCACCTAATGACAAACCTGCTTTCAAAAATATGGACTCTACTTCCACTAAATATGAGATTATTTCAGCCTCTAACAATGCCCATTCTTCCTCCAATGATTTACCCTTTCTAGATTCTATAAATTGTGCTTTTTCAATTTGGCCTAGTAGTTTGTGGATGAGATTTGCACTAGGCTTGGACAAGGTGATCCTATCCATGAGCAGTCTACCTGTTGTGACCTTTTCACACATGCTTGCTCCTTGATGGGGACCACGATTGCCTGCTAGTTTTGGGTTTGTGTCTCCTTGCTTGATTCGTGAGGATCAACGTGGTGGGTTTCAAGTCGGGTTTGCGAAGTCACCCAAAGCCAAGAGTGCATTGATTCATCTTCAAATCCAGTAAATATGAAGGCGTCATGGAGCGCTCGGAAGGCCCGAAGGGGAAACTTGAGGAGTAGCTGTGAATTTGGCCAATTCGACACTTCCCTATTTTTAAAATTTGCAGCACCGATTTTTTTTGTTTTTGTATTTTGGGCCCAAACAAAGGTTTATTTTTAGGGTTTACTTTTTCTATTTTTTAGAAAGTTTCTATTTGGAAAGTTTAGAATAGTCGAATTCCAAAAAGTACTCGAAATCAAAAAATCAGAAATCTACTCGAGGAAAATCAAATGAAAAATTGAAAAATCATTGAAAAATCCCGAAAAGCAAGTCAAAAGAAGTACTTGAAAAATCAGGCCAAAAGCATAAAATTCTGGAAAATCAGTTCGAGATCAATCAGATCTTAGGTCGAAATCACCAAAATCAACAAAAAAAGATGAAATTCATAGAAATAAATATTAAGTCACAAAATTAGCCATGAAAGAAGGATGAAGAATGTGTCTAGAGGCTGGTAAAGTCCAGCAACAGTAAGGAAGATGTCCTGGGCTTTGGTGAGGGTCCGCCCAGCAACAAAGAGAAATCTAAGAACTCATGAAGTCCAAGCAGCACCAAAATTTTTGGCACAAAAGGAACCAATGAAGTCTATTTCATCTTGGAAGCATCCTAGACACATCCAAGTTGGCCTTGCACATCACAGAGTACTCTAAGGTCACCATCCCACAAGAAGAATTGCAGAGAGGACCTAAAAAAGTCACTTCACTTGGAAGATGCCTTGGAAAGTCCGCCTAGGCATGTGAGAGAAAAAAAAATCAAAATTTTTACTAAGTGTTGGTGCCCACCAAGGAAAATTTCGAAAATTTTGCTAAGTATAAGAGCCTAAAAAGGTGGGAATCAAGATTTTGGCTAAGTGTTGTGATATTTCCAAGAGGCAAAATGTTGAGACAAATGCTAAGATCCTTTGAAGTTCGCCCTAGAAAAGAGGGACGTCCAAGATGCTTGTCCAAGATGCTAATGAAGTCCGCCATACACTTGGAAGAGGTTAGCAAGATGTCAAAGAAGTCCGCCATACTTGTCCAAGGTGCTAAGGAAGTCCGCCTAAGCACATGAAGAGGAAAAAGAATGATTTTGCTAAGTGTTGGTGCCTAGTCCAAGGAAAAATTCGAATATTTGCCTAAGAATAGAGGCTAAAAGATGAAAAATGGAGATTGTGGCCAAGTGTTATGACGTTTTCGAGAAGCTAAGTGCTAAGGTTGAAAGGATACGTGCTAAAGAAGTTTGGCTATGGCGAGGAATAAAATGAAGTATGCCTAGCACAAAAGTGGAAGAGAAATTAAATTTGCCTAAGTATGGTTGTCTGAAGGAAATGTTAAGAAATTGATAACTTTGGCCAGAGAAAAATGCAGAAGGCAAGGAGAACGGAAGGATCGCCCTTGGCCAGAGGGAAGAAGAATTTGTCAAGCGTCAAAGATATTCCCCTGATGAAGACATCCAGACAAGGATTTTGCCTAGAAAAATTCGACTGAGCAAGAGAAAATTTGACTTTGACAAAACAAAATAGGCTTAGAGCAAAGGAAAAGTTGGCTATGGCAGAGAAAAACAAGGATCTGGCATAAAGTTTGTCGACGGAATGGCTTAAGTTTTGGCTTAGCTAGACGAATTTAAGGACGAAATTGGAAAATACACTTTCAGCCGAGAAAAATGAAAGGAAAATCAAAATAGCCATGGGTCCAAAACGAACGGGTTGGAATAAATTAAAATATTTTAATATTTTAATAATTTATTTTCAACTACTCGGAAATTTAAAATGCCTTGGACAAAATCGAATTTGCCAGACAAGAGTTGGAAGGAAATAAATTACGCCGGCCAGAGATAAAATCCAACAAGCAAAATTAAATTCGCCATGAATTTAATTAAATATTTAATGTTTTCTTTTAAAATTCGAAAAATCAAAGATAAACATTAAGCAAAAAATCGAATTTTTGAAAATCAGTAAGATTTGCTTGGATAAGCTCGAGACTGATTCTTTTCGAAAAATAAAGGAAACCTGCCTGTTTGAATAAATGAAAACAAATCGAGATCGAGAGAGAAAATGGAAGTTGCTAAAACAAATCAAGCTCTTCAGCATTATAATGAGTTTCAGCAACTCATTTTTTTCACACACAGCTGAAGAGAAATTTAATATCTCTCGGAATTCTCAGGCAGTCGATTGTTCAGTAGGCAAGATCGAATTTTCCAGAAGGTGAAGTAATGTTATGCTGAGGAAGAATTTTCGCGGGAAAGGAAAAGATTTATTTTTGAATTCTTCTGTGCAAGAGGGGCGCACTTCATTAATTGATTTTTTGGAATAAAAATCAGAATTTAAATCTGATTTGCAGCCAACAGTTCTTCATTGAGGTTTGATGTTCAATCAAATAAATTCGCCATTCTTCTTCTGTCGTTTCATCTTGGCGAAAGTTCTGGCCAAAATCTTAACTTCGTCCATTTACTTTCAGCTTGCTTTTTCGCAACAATTTAATTATTTAACTAGCTGAAAGTAAATTTTCGAATCCAAGGCATGAGATTTAATTATTTGAAAAAGTCTTTGTATTAATGTTAATCTTTTGGACTGCAAGTTGACGACCACGGCAGGCGAACCATCAAAGAAGTGAAAATGAAGTTTGCCAGCAAAGGTGCTCAGCGAGAGACCAAAGTCATTTCAAAATGGAAGAATGTCGTGGACACCGATCTCGGACATGTCGACTTTGATGAGTTTAAGAAAAGAGTGTACGGACAGAAGGGACTTCCCATACCGATAGCCAGACGGATTGTCACAAACGGGATTTTCAGGCAGTTGGATTCCCACCGGCAATGGATTGTGCGGAACTGATGGTGGAGTGTGCTATCCACTATGATGCCCAGAAGAGGCAAATCATCGCACCTGATGGAAGAGTCTTGGCACACTTGGGCGAAGTGGCAATCCAGGAAACCTTCGGCATTCCAAAACATTCACGGACGGTCTATAAGACCAAGGAAGAAGCCAAGAGGTTATATGACAGCCAACCAGATTTGTGCGCCACGACAGTTAACAAAGTATGGATGGACAAGCCTAAGCCATCAATCAAGAAGATGCCCAAGAGACCTCGCCGAACGGACTTCAAAGAGGATTTTGGAGATATCATACTGATGCTGAACAGAATAGCTGGTAACCCGCAAGGCACCTTTTTCGAGCGCTGGATGTACTATTTCATAGACGAGATCACTTCTGGCGTCAAAATGTTCAACTGGTCACGGATGATAAGTGACAACCTCCACGAGCAATTGATCAACCTCGAAGAGACTAAGTCTTTTCATATGAGTTCGTATGTTGTCTACTTGTTGGCCAGATCATACAAGTATCCAGGATTGATTTGCAAGGGTAAAATTGGCAACGGTGAAAACGAACTCAGGCCTTACGACTGTTACCCACAGCTCCAATTGAAGAAGTCTCACTTCAGGAGGGTGCATGATGCCTTCCTAATGCATATTACCAGAAAGCTTCAAGGAGGAGTGCATCAGAGGCTGAGCCACGAGGTGAAAAGTCTTATCAGTAAATACGGGTCTTGGTTCCTCCAGTTCCCGAAATTCACATATGTCAGGATCTAGGGATTTACTGGAAATCCCTATAAATTGCCCATCTATCCGACAAATCGGATGATTTTTCAGTCCACGAGATAGTTGGAGGTATCGAGAACATTCGAGAGGCCAACCCAAAGAAGGCATACTGTCACATTCCCATTTTCCATTGGGGCATGTTGGGTATTGTCCATCGGCCTGTTGAGAGTGCAGGTTGGAATCCGAGTGGGCATCCCACCACAAGTCAGGGGTCAGCAGCCCCATCCTTAATATTCGGACGATGGGGAGAGTACAAGCGCGAATGGGCGGAAGACTTACGGGCTGATGCCGTGATGAATATGAAGTTGGGCGGAGAATGTGGTTGGGAGGCCATACTTCTGAACTTCGCGGGGGCAATTGAGTTACTGCTTGGAATGCGTCCAATTACAGATGATGGAAACTATGTCAGGCCGCATTTACGAAGGGAGAATGGAAGCCTCCTTCCTCTGGCAAAATGGTCAGAACCTGAGCACGCAGACTTGGCAACCTTAATGAGACCGGTGACTAAATACTCTCAGTGGTGGGTTGACTATCATGCCCAAGAATTGAGACAGAGAGGAATCACGCTCACATATGATCTACTGAGCGAGTCAGAATCATATTCTTCTAATGCCAGTGCATCCCATCAGGACTTGGTCGAGATCGGAGAGAAAAGGAAGGAAATAGTGCCAAGTGCTGAGCCTGCTCCCAAAAGACATAAGGGCGAACCTTCTCGTTCAGCAGCATCCCGGAACATTGACGAGCTGGTGGCTACTATAGACGAGTCCTTGGTAGAGATGCTTGAACCTCCTGCAGTTCAGGAAGAGAATGATGAACCTATTCAGCTGGATGACGAGGAGCCCTTGTCACCTACGGGCACGAAAATCTTAGGTTCAGACAATGAGATAGAGGTCCGGAATAATGACTTCGAGGAGGGAATGATTTCCGCTCTCAGAGGGGTTGTGGATGTTCCAAATGAGGAAGAGGTTCAGGTAGAGGATGGAATTGAGCAGCCGACCATTCCAGAGTGGTTGATAGAAAGGATGAAAATTCAGGTACCTGCAGAAGCTCAAGAAGAGGAGGATGATACTGCCGATTTCTTGGCAAGGTTGGAGCAAGTCGCAATCAAGAAGCCTGCCAAGAAATTCTCCACCATTCAGAGGAACGAGACAAGCAACCGTTTTGTACACATTGCAGTACCCACGGTGGACAAGCCACGAGATGAGATCACTCCTCAGGAGTATGCTATAACCACTGTTGATCTTGGCCCGACCTCAAAAGGTCAAGAAGTGGAGGAATTGGATAATTCCGTCTCGACCATCAAAGCGAGACTGGAAAAGGAAGTGGCCAAGAAGAAAGAGTATAAAAAGGAGGTTGAACGTCTTAAGGAATATATACAGCATTTGACCCAGCCACTTGATCAGGGTAATGCGATTGTTCCTCCTCTCCTCAATTCATCACAGGAGGTGACCAGGGATGTCGAGCACAGGATGGTGACAGCCAAGGAAGCTCAGGACTGGATGGCGAGCGAAAGCACAGAAGCGGCATTGTTCATGGAGAAGTTGGCACTTGCTTATGGGCAAACCTCATGCTTCCTTTCCAGACTTATGGATATGGCGGAAACATGGGAAGGTATTCCGGATATGCAGGAGAGGCTTATTCCATGCCTCAGGCTATTGAAGGGCACTCCAAGAGAGGAGTTGGTTGACAGAAAGGTGATTGCTGCAGGAGCAGCATATGATTTCAATCACTGGTTTTGGGCCGTAACTATACGTAGGGAAGTTTTGGAGAAGGCAAAAGTGGATGGACTTAGAATCAAGGAGCAGGTAAAGGACATTCGGGAGAAAATTCACATGACAGCTGCAGAAATGTTTGATCAAGAGATTGTCCGAGAAAAGGATATGCAGCTGGAGGAGCTGAAACAAAAGATTCAAGAGGTTTTCTTCTCGACGACTGGACCACTTTTAAGAAAGGATTTTGCGAGAGTGGCAAGTCTTTCCGCCATCCGGAATGATTTCAGGAAGTAGGAAGCAGAATGGGCAAATACCTTTGCCAAATGTGCAAAGAACTTGGATGAGCTTGAATTCCGGATCAGCATGCTGCCACTTGTCACGATGGAGGAGGTCATTGCAGTAGTGCCCAGATTCGTAGAACGCAATGCTGGTCAGAAGGATAAGGACGCCTCTCCTAGAATATAGCTTTAACTGCCTCTCTACTGATAGTTTACTGATAGATGACTTGTTATTTTGGGCAACCCTAATTAGGGTTTGGTTGTAATAATCTTGGCCGTTGATCTTGTTTTCATCTCGGCCCTTCATTTCATTTTTGAAACTCTATATAAACTAATGCTCTCTCACTTTCATTTGTGTGGAGACAGAGTATGAGATTGTTGCATTGAGACTATTTCGAATAATAAAAGCTCTTGTGCATGATTTGCCTTGAATAACTTTTGTTGTCAAATAGTAAGCGAGATTGCATATCTTCTTCCGCCATAGATTAAAGTTAGAATTAGATTAAGTAGAATTTGCTTTGAAAGTTGGTTAATTGAATGAGAGATTGATCGTATTGATTCAATGGTGAAGTGTAGCTCATACTTTCTTCGAATGGATGATTTGCATTTGATGTGTAAAGTTAGCCTGAGCTCTTAATTGTGGAAGCTTAACTTCAGCCTCATTCGAGGTTTGAAAATTATTATCACAACCCCTTGAAGATTGCACCCATTTTGCGTATGTTGTCCTAAAGGAGGCGAAACAAAGTGCGGTTTATCCTCTTCACCGAGTCTTTACCGTCTCTTGAGTTCTTAGGCATAGAATAGATTCTCTGAACCCTCATCTTTTTGCCATTTTTTTTGAGATCCACATAGAAAGTCCTAAAGTGAAGAAAGCCTTCAATGATAAATTCCCTAAGTCCTAAACTTGTGAAGATTTTCTTACGTAAGTCCCCTTGTTTATTACCAGCATATCACAAGGGCCATTGAGCTTATCCACACGTCGAGACCCGACAAAAGAAACCTTGGAATCGCCATATGATCTTCTCGCAATCTTAGCATACGCGGTGGTTTTTCAAGAGAGGATAGAGTGTCTTTGGACATTTTATTCTGTGTGTTCGGTGGATGATAAAACGTACACCAACATAGAATTGGCGCTAGAAAGAGGGCTACATCACAAGGGATCGTTTACAAGTTGAGGTAGTAGGCATGATGTAGAATGGTACTACCACATGAGTTTCCATTTCATGTACCTGTTGAACAACCAGATCAACCTCCAACGGATATTATTGATCAGTTATATACACTAGCTTGGAAGACACAGGCCGATCGTGCTCAATTCGGACAGACAAGCCGAGTCCTTGCCAAAGAAGAGGAAAAAGGAAAAAGATTTGAGGAAGCAATCCAAAGAGACTTGATAAAGCAGAAAATTGATCGTCTGAAGCAAACCTTTGACGAGATAGAACGGTCATTTGCTACAGGCTCATCCTCAAATCCAAGTGTTGATAATAAGATGAAGAATGGGGCTCCCGGCCAACGTTCCTGAACCTAATCAAGATCCTCAGCCAGTGTTACAGCCTAACCTAGGTTTTCACGACGAACAGGAAGATATCATCACCGAACTATTTAGCCTCGCGTGGCAAGTGAGAAGAAGTGCTCCTGATTGGTTTCGCATGCGTTATATTCTTGAGGAAGAAGAAGAAAGAGCACGAAGAATTGAATTCAATATCCAAAGGGACCTCCTTGTTGAAAGATTTGAAGCTCTTCAACGAGAGCAGAACCAACAAGCGAATCAAGCAGCTCCTGCACCACAAGCTCCTACACCACCTCAACAAGATTGAGAAGCACGCCGGATCGAATCGGCTCTTTCTCAGCAGATAGACTTCGGAGGATTACCAGATCCACTCCAAATTCTTTTAAAGAATTTATAGAGTTGTCGCCTTACAGGAATAGGCAGAGAAAGAAGTCTGAAGCATCGCAGGAGGCAGCTTCTAGTGCAGTTGGATCTAGTGAAGAAGCACCAAGCGAGGGAGTTCCTTTTGGTCTCTTTCTAGATTGTCAACCAATTCCAGTGGCTGCACATCCTGTGCAACCAGTTCCACCAGTTCAACCAGTTCAAGCAAACCAACCAAACGTTCCAATGGCGTCGCGTCCAACTGATGCGTCGCCCATGACGTTTGCTGTTTACCATGACTTACCAAAGAATCCGGAACATTTTTGTTCCAAATTTCATAGTGGTGACCTAAACCACACCGCAAATGAACATATCAAGCTTTTCGAGGATCTTCTCCAAAATAGAGATATCCAAGAAGAAGATGTTGCCTGTAGGTTGTTCCCCTACACATTCGATGAGGAGGCTTCGTATTGGTATATCCATTTGCCCGCCAACTCCATCCGCACTTGGCAACAGATGAAGACTGCTTTCTTAGAAAAGTTCAGGCCACCTATTTTCCCATCTGATTTATATAGGCAATTTGTGGAGATCAAGAGACAAGAACATGAGCCTATCAGTACGTTCAACAACAGATTCCACAAAGCTTATACAAGGCTGAGAGATCCTTACTTATTAGACAATCTGGGCATATATGAGCTTTGGATCGTCTTACGGCCATGTTTGTGAAGTCCACCAATCCACTCCCAGTGGATCTAAAGGGAGCATATGCTGCGGCAATCACAGCTAGCACCGGTTTAGGAGTGGGTATGGCTCCTGGTCCGCTCAATTACTTGGGAAACGCAGCATCCCAAAATCAAATCCAAGATATTAATCGGGCGCTGGCTCATCAGACGCCTATGTTGAACCCAGTTCCTTCAATGGGCAACCAAATGGTCATCCATCCGGGAGCACCTATGTCCCAAGTACCACCAGCTCAGCCCATATATCTTCAGAACGCGTCAACTTCGACGCGGACTCAAGAAGAGAAGGATGAAATGAAAGACTTGATTGAACAAGTCAAAAGGTTGTCTACTGAAGTCACCTATTTTAAGGGACAAAATAGCCAAATTCAAAGTTTTCAGAAAAGTTATCAGGCACCTCAGGGAAATTAGCAAGGTCAAGGTCATTCCGAGTATCAAAGGGACAATCAAAATTATCAAGGTTCCCAGAATAATAACTCAGGCTTCCAAAAGAAGACCTGGAACACTGGACCTAACAATGGTACTATACCATCACCCTTGGACAATCCACCAACTGATAATCGTCCCGCGAACAAGGTATTCCTAGCTGAGGCGGCACTATCAGGATGGTGCAGGCTGCATAACACAGACCAACACTCCGAGTTACATTGTCGTGAGTTTCAGGTAGCCGCCGATATTTTCAGAAGTGAAAGAAGGAACTCAGAGGCAGAAGATCCTCCAATAACCGGATATGAATTAGTTCTTGCACCGAGGTATGATCAAGCCCTTGTGATTGAAAATGTTCGATTTCCTCCCCAGGAATATCCACGATACCGGCATGAATAGAGGTTTCCTCCTGCATCTGCAAACGGCCCAGTGGAGGCGCCAAGATACCAAGATGAATCAGGGATTCAAGACCCATCCAATCAACCATCTACGGTCAATGGCTACAATTTCCCTCCACTATACAATAGTGTTCTGGTAGAAGGAACCAGAGAAGTGCTTCAACAGGCGGCTGGAAATCCATTTAGGATATACCAGAGGAATCATCGTCAGAATGAGCCTTTGACTTCATCTGTGCCACCAAACAATTTCCAGACCCCGCCAAATCCGAATGCGACCAACGTGCCGTCTCTTCCCAGAGATTCGTCGGAATACCATCAACAAAATATTCAGACAAGTGGAGCAAGACAAGTCATCGCTCCGCGAACGAAACAAACCAGACAAGCTACCGCTCCCCAGGCGGGACAAACAAGACAAGTGAACCCTCAAGTGGAACAGATTCAGGCTCAGCCAAAAGACCGCCCCCGAGAAGAGTTAAAGAGGTTAAGTTCATGTGTATTAGAGGAATTTAAAAAGATGAAAGTTAACTTACCTTTGATTGAGCTAATGAGAATTCCTGAGATTCGGGAAACACTTTTGGGCAATTTGACCCGGAAAGATTTGTTCAAGAAATGTTCTAAAATGTGCAATAGGAGTAAATTGCTCCGGCAAACACTAGCATTGCCGATGATGACTGACGTATATTTGCTCATAACAAACACCAGGTGTAGAGACTGGCTTCAGGCATCATCTGGGAGTTCTAGTCAAAAGGACATGTCACCAGAAGAAGTCCTTATGGACACGGATATTTTTCAAGAAGAAGTCCTAGCAAATGAGCAACCGCATACCCCACCAAGACAAGACATTGTGCCTAGAAATCAGAAAGAGAAGAACCAAGATACTAATAAGCAGGACAAACATCCGGTAGTCTTCTATCAGGGAAAGTATGAACCTACCCCATTTTTATTATCCGTCAGGATATTTGGTAAAATGCTACACAACTGCCTAGTGGATTCTGGTGCTTCAAGCAACGTGATGCCACTCGCAATCTGCCACAGGTTGGGACTTGTACCGGCAAGAACCAACAAGAAGGTCACACAGTTAGACAAAACGGAGTCCCAGTTATGGGAGAATTAAATAATATCTACATGCAGTTAGCGGCAGACCCAAGAATACAAAGCTGCATAGACATTTCAATGGTGGATATCCCTGACGGGTACGGCATGCTCTTAAGCAGAGACTGGGCAAGAAGACTGAACAGGTATGTATTGCTACAGACTTTTCCCATATGTGGTTGCCATGGAAAGGAGTCCCAAACCAAATAAGGATTGATAGCACACCAAGGCTCAAGTTAATGATTACTGAATACGGAGAGAACAATGAGATATTGTTTTTAGAGACAAATTTAGGCACTTACAAGCCTAAAACAAACGAAGTTCTCATGTTGCATGAATCAATCCAGGGAAGTAATCAGATGGTTGACTCCACGAATGTGTTGGAATTTAAGAAGGAGAGCTCCAAAGGCGGGTGACAGAACTGAATGTTAGAAGTTTGAAACTTTGTTTGGAGGTGTCAAATGAGGCAATTAGGAAGATATTCTGTTTTCAGTTGTTGTGCCAAATTGCAAAGTACGTAACACGGCTCATTTCAAAGTTATTTACAGATGTATAGAGATATAAAGAGATGCAAGGTATCCCATAGACATTATGATTTTCGGATCATGAAGTCAATGCATGGGTGACTTTTCTCCCTCAGAATAGAAATGGAATGAGGGCAAAAGAACATCGAAAGAAATGAAGCCCACAGAGTTCCTGATCTTCCCAGCAAGAGCAAGTGCAGGATCTTAAGGAGTTTGAGTAGATCCCGATGAAGAAGGGCTGGGTTGAGTTGATCGATCTGAAGAGTGCCATCTGCTACAGTTAGGGTTCCCTGAACATGGCAGAATATGAATCTCGATTCATGAGTTTACTCTAACCTTAGAAAGGAGTTTCTGAGAAATATTCATTAGGCGGATAAAACAATATGTTTGCCATAATAAAAGATTGACTTGTTACCGCAGCAGAGTGTGGGATATTGTTGAGAGCTTTGATGCTTTCAATATTCAATCCATGAACCGAACAAATAATCAAGTAGCAAATTCTTTGGCACAAGCAGCCAGTTCACTGGAGCCACTAGCCATGGATGGCATAAGTCAGTTCACAGTGGAGCTGTCATCCCTACCATCTATTCCAGATAATATTACAAACTTCCAGGTTTTTGAAGATGATGACCACATTCGTGAATTTTTAACAAATTCCGATGTTTTTGCAGCGCAAGTTATTGATGAGGAAGAAACTCAGAAGGAAGCTGAATTTGATGAGGATGGTATCTTGAACTTAAAGACAAATATCATTCCAAGGGGGATGATACAGTTGGATATTTGATCCAAGATCAAATTGATCGAGATGAAAAACTAAAAGGATGAAGGTGATCGGTATGAGAAAATGAACTAGGATCGAGCAAGAAGCTAATGTATACACTTGGGAAAGACTTTTTGAAAGAAAGATGGGAATTTATTCATGGCTTGGACAATTCCACGGCGTCATAACGTAGACTCACGAGGTTGGGGATATTACAATGCTTCTATTATCATAAGTTTCCCCTCAAGCCGGGAAATGCAGCCTTTCGGGCGAACCGATTAAATGGGTGCTGGGACCACTCATCAGCAGGAAGTCAAAATTGTTGTCATGAGATCCCATTTTCCAGTCGCCACTCAGCGTGATTTTGTAATCTCGTCCGGTCTGGAAAAATGGAGAAATTAGGCTATGCATGGATTTCCGGAATTTAAATAGAGCTTCTGAAAAAGATAATTACCCGCTGCCATCGCTTGATGAAGTGTTACAGATTGTCAATGGTTCACGAATGATGTCCTTTTTGGACGGATATTCCGGGTACAACCAGGTCCTGGTAGAATATGAAGACAGATTGAAAACAGCATTCACCACGAAATGGGGAACCTTTGCCTACAAAAGAATGCCCTTCGGGCTAATCAACGCAGGGGCCAGATTTCAAAGGGCCATGGACATCGCCTTTCGGGATTTGATCGGAAAATGTATAATCATCTACATGGATGATCTGACAGTTTTCTCGAAGAAGAGAGAGGACCATGTGGAAGACCTGAGGAAGGTATTTCAGAGATGCCAAAGGTATGGGATTTCCTTAAATCCAAAGAAATGCATCTTCGGGGTCACCTAAGGAAAACTGTTAGGCCACCTGATCACTGAGAGAGGAATATTGATTGATCCTGAACGCATAGAGGCAATATCAAGGATTCATCTGCCTACTAGCCAGAAGGAACAAAGATCTTTCTTCGGGAAGATTAATTTTGTTAGAAAATTTATCACCGGTTTTGCTGAAATAGTAGAACCTTTGAATGAGATGTTAAAAAAGGATGCAAAAATGGAGTGGACCACGCCGACAAAGAAAGCATTTGAAGAGATCAAGCAGGCTATTGTTGATGCTCCTGTCTTGGTTAGCCTAGATTATACGAAGCCTTTCTACTTGTACTCCTTCGCATCAGAACATTCCTGTGCAGCAATGTTAACCCAGAGAACAGAAGAGAGGGACGAGCATCCCATAGCTTTCATGAGCGCACCTCTCAAAGATGCCGAATTAAGATATCCAAGTATCGAGAAGCAGGCCTATGCACTGGTAAAGGCCATCAAAAAATTCAGGCATTATATCTTGAGGAGTAAGGTCTTTGCCATCATTCCTGATGCGGTTGTTAAGACACTCTTAATGCAGAATGAGCTGGGGGAGAGAAGAGGAAAGTGGGTCGCCACTATCCAGGAGTACAATATTGAGTTGCAGCCGATGAAGCTGGTCCGCGGACAAGCTCTAGCTCAGACAATGGCCATTGAAGGGCCTGGCTTAGTGCAGCAGACATATGTATTAACCGACACTCCTCCAGAAGAGTGGTACTACGATATCATCGCATACTTGGTGAACCACAAGTATCCTGCACAAATGAACCCAGCGCAAAAGCGAGCCTTCAGGCTCAAATGCCAGCGCTATATGCTCCAGGGCTCAATTCTCCATAGAAAGAATCATGAGAAGATTTACATGAGATGTGTGGGAAACGATGAAGCTAAGAGAATTATGGAACATTTCCATTCTAAGTTCGGGACAGGACATGGAGGAAGTCAGGCCACAGCTTATCAGATCTTAAGAGCGGGGTACTATTGGCCCTCTATGTTCAAAGATGCATATGAGCATGTCAAAACCTGTCACACCTGCCAAATTACTGCGACCCGTGAAAAGAATCCTGCTATGCCATTACAGCCAATCACGGAAGTGAAACCATTTGCGATGTGGGGACTTGATTTTATTGGCATGATAAACCCACCATCTTCAGCACAACACCGCTATATTTTGACAGCAGCAGATTATTGTACCAGATGGTCTGAGGCACAAGCACTGAAGAATTGTACCAAAAATGCAGTAATCAAGTTTTTAGACAAACATATCATTACCAGATTCAGTTGCCCTAAGGCCCTTGTTTGTGACAATGGGTCCGCATTCACTTCATTAAAGTTTTCAAATTGGGCATTTGATTACGGGATCACATTAAAGTTTTCTTCGAATTATTACCCCCAGGGTAATGGACTGGCAGAGTCCACGAACAAGAATCTGCTCAATGTCATCAAGAAATTGTTGGATCAGAATCCGAGAGATTGGCATTCTCAACTTAGGTTTGCTCTATGGGCAGACAGGACAAGAGCCAAGAGGTCATTGGGAACCTCTCCATATCACTTAGTTTATGGGCAAGACCCCGTCTTTCCCATCCAACTGAGGATTCCAACACTCAGGTTCATGCACGAATACTTAGACCCAGATGATAGAGTTCAGATTCGCCTTTCACAGTTGCTACTACTGGAAGAACAGAGAGATGAAGCTCTCGAAAACTTTGCTAAGCACCAAGGAATTGTCAAACGATGGTTTGATAAACGCGCAACAACGGAGTCCTTCAGAATATCCGACCTGGTCCTATATTGGGATAAAGCCCACGAACGGAGGGGAGATCACGATAAGTTTGACAACTTATGGAAAGGGCCGTACCAAATTGCTGAGATATTGGGAGAAAATGCATTCAAGTTGAAGACCTTGACAGGGGAAGACATCCCACTGCCCGTCAACGGGCAGTTTCTGAAACATTATTTCCGGCCTTGAGTTCCTTCAGGGAGCTTGTTTGTATATAGTTAGAGTAGTTGCTTTCGGGTTTTGTTTTTGCTTTCCTTAGATTAGTTGTTTTCCTCGCTTTCCTTAGAGTAGTTGTCTTTGTTTTCTTAGAGTAGTTGTTTGCTTCCCGTTTGCTTTCGTTTCGCTTTGCTTTGTGTTGCTTTCAATAAGGAGGGTGTCCCATTCCGCGAGAAGGGTGATGTCGCTTACCGCTGCGTTACGGCGACCTCATTCACTCAGTTCAGTGTGCTACGGACCAAAGTGTGGAAATATATGAAAAGAAAAGAATATCCAAAATGAATCAAAAGAAAGAATGAAAAAATCAAAACACTCGGCTTTTGGGTGTGCGGACATCTCTACAGGTGTACCAAAGAATCAAAACAAAAAGAAATAAATCGCCGGAACTAGAGCAATCTCCGTGAGATTATAGCAGATAACCTCGCCGGGGCTATGGACGCTCGCTGGCAGCAAGGCTCTATCCAAGGATGCTTTTGGAGCTAAGACCAGAAATATGCTGGAAAGCCATCATGGAGCCAAAGAGTCATGTTGGTCTTAAGAGACAAGGAATAAACCCATGTGCACACACTTATAACTGAGGGATAAGATATCTTGATATGGTTTAGGACTTCTCTTCCCTTTTTGAGTACTCTTCTTGGTCAAGGGATAAGTTAGGTAGAATTAATTCAAGATTCCGGATTTGAAGTGGATATTATCTTTGGAATGTTCACGAACATTTCCCACGTGGAGTCGCCAGATGTTCTGACCTTTTCACACATCGCCCCATCGCCAATGGGGACCCCCAGTTGCCTCCTAGTTTTTAGGGTTTTGTCTCCTTGCAACGGTTACGTGAGATCACTGTGTTAAGAGTTTAGAGTCAGTTTGCCGAGAGTTACCCGAGCCAAGTCAGTAATTCATGCTTAAATCAGTGCGTAGACGTCATGGAAGCACTCAGAAGGCCCAGGAAACAAAGATCGCCTGTGAATTCGGCCAATTCTGACACTTCCTATTTTTTAGCGAAATTTGCTTTTTTCGATTTTTCATTTTTAGCATTTTTGGGCCAAACAAGGTTCCCTATTTTTTTAGGGTTTGCTTTTTCTATTTTTAGAAAGTTTCTATTTTTGGAAAGTTTCTATATTTAGAAGGTCCCGAACTCAGAAAATGCACTAAGAAGTCCAAAAAAATCGAGAAATCACTCAGAAAATCAAATAGAAAAATTGAAAAATCATTGAAAAATCTGAAAAAACAAGTCAAAAAGTATGAAAAATCAGACCCAAAAAGCATCAAATTCTGGAAAATCAGTTCGAGATCAATCAGATCTGAGGTCAAAATCACCAAAAATCAACTCAAAAAAAAGATGAAATTCATGAAATAAATGGCTAAGTCTGAAATTCGCCATGAAAGAAGGATGAAGGAAGATGTCTAGAAGCTGGTAAAGTCCACCCAGCAGTAAGAGGAAGATGTCTGGAAGCTGGTGAAGTCCGCCCAGCAGCAAAGAGGGAAGTCTAAGAACTCATGAAGTCCGCCCAGCACCAAAGGTGCACATGCCAAAGGGTGTTGAAGTCCGCCATCTTGGAGGAAGCATATCCTAGGCACATCCAAAGTCCGCCTTGCACATCCTGAAGTCCTCTAAAGTCCGCCATCCACAAGAAAGGGAGTGCAAGAGGGTTCTAAAGTCCGCCTTCACTTGGAAGATGCCTTGGAAAGTCCGCCTAGGCATGTAGAAGAAGGAAAAATCAAAATTTTTACTAAGTATTGATGCCTACCAAGGGGAATTTCGAAATTTTGCTAAGTGTGAAGGGTGGAGAACCATTTCCAAAGGGAAAAATGTTGAGACAAATGCTAAGAAGCTTTGAAGTCCGCCCTAGAAAAGAGGGACATCCAAGATGCTTGTCCTAAATGCTAATGAAGTCCGCCATACACTTGGAAGGGGCTAGCAAGGTGTCAAAGAAGTTCGCCATACTTGTCCAAGGTGCTAAGGAAGTCCGCCTAAGCACATGAAGAGGAAAAAGAATGATTTTGCTAAGTGTTGGTGCCTAGTCCAAGGAAAAATTCGAATATTTGCCTAAGAATAGAGGCTAAAAGATGAAAAATGGAGATTGTGGCCAAGTGTTATGACGTTTTCGAGAAGCTAAGTGCTAAGGTTGAAAGGATACGTGCTAAAGAAGTTTGGCTATGGCGAGGAATAAAATGAAGTATGCCTAGCACAAAAGTGGAAGAGAAATTAAATTTGCCTAAGTATGGTTGTCTGAAGGAAATGTTAAGAAATTGACAACTTTGGCCAAAGAAAAATGCAGAAGGCAAGGAGAAAGGAAGGATCGCCCTTGGCCAGAGGGAAGAAGAATTTGTCAAGCGTCAAAGAAATTCGCCCGATGAAGACATCCAGACAAGGATTTTGCCTAGAAAAATTCGACTGAGCAAGAGAAAATTTGACTTTGACAAAACAAAATAGGCTTAGAGCAAAGGAAAAGTTGGCTATGGCAGAGAAAAACAAGGATCTGGCATAAAGTTTGTCGACGGAATGGCTTAAGTTTTGGCTTAGCTAGACGAATTTAAGGACGAAATTGGAAAATACACTTTCAGCCGAGAAAAATGAAAGGAAAATCAAAATAGCCATGGGTCCAAAACGAACGGGTTGGAATAAATTAAAATATTTTAATATTTTAATAATTTATTTTCAACTACTCGGAAATTTAAAATGCCTTGGACAAAATCGAATTTGCTAGACAAGAGTTGGAAGGAAATAAATTACGCCGGCCAGAGATAAAATCCGATGGGAAAAATTAAATTCGCCATGAATTTAATTAAATATTTAATGTTTTCTTTTAAAATTCGAAAAATCAAAGATAAACATTAAGCAAAAATCGAATTTTTGAAGATCAGTGAGATTTGCTTGGATAAGCTCAAGACTTATTCTATTCGAAAAATAAAGGGAAACCTGCCTGTTTAAACAAAGGAAGACAAATCGAGATCGGAGAGAAAATGGAAGTTGCTAAAACAAATCAAGCTCTTCAGCATTATAATGAGTTTCAGCAACTCATTTTTTTTCACACACAACTGAAGAGAAATTTAATATCTCTCGGAATTCTTAGGCAGTCGATTGTTTAGTAGGCAAGATCGAATTTTCCAGAGGGTGAAGTAATGTTATGTTGAGGAAGAATTTTCGTGGGAAAGGAAAAGATTTATTTTTGAATTCTTCTGTGCAAGAGGGGCGCACTTCATTAATTGATTTTTTGGAATAAAAATCAGAATTTAAATCTGATTTGCAGCCAACAGTTCTTCATTGAGGTTTGATGTTCAATCAAATAAATTCGCCATTCTTCTTCTGTCGTTTCATCTTGGCGAAAGTTCTGGCCAAAATCTTAACTTCGTCCATTTACTTTCAGCTTGCTTTTTCGCAACAATTTAATTATTTAACTGGCTGAAAGTAAATTTTTGAATCCAAGGCATGAGATTTAATTATTTGAAAAAGTATTTGTAATAATGTTAATCTTTTGGATTGCAGGTTGACGACCACAGCAGGCGAAATCAAAGAAGCTGAAAATGAAGTTTGCCAGCAAAGGTGCTCAGTGGGAGACCAAAGTCATTTCAAAATGGAAGAATGTCGTAGACACCGATCTCGGACATGTCGACTTTGATGAGTTTAAGAAAAGAGTGTATGGGCAGAATGGACTTCCCACGCCAATAGCCAGACGGATAGTCAAAAACGGGATTTTTCAGGCAGCTGGATTCCCACCGGCAATGGATTGTGCAAAATTGATGGTGGAGTGTGCTATCCACTATGATGCTCAGAAGAGGCAAATCATCGCACCTGATGGAAGAATCTTGGCACACTTGGGCGAAGTGGCGATCCAGGAAACCTTCGGCATCCCAGAACATTCACGAACGGTCTATAAGACCAAGGAAGAAGCCAAGAGGTTATATGACAGCAAACCCGATTTGTGCGCCACAACAGTTAACAAAGTATGGATGGACAAGCCTAAGCCATCAATAAAGAAGATGCCCAAGAGACCCCGCCGGACAGATTTCAAAGAAGATTTTGGAGACATCATCTTGATGCTGAACAGAGTAGCCGGCAACCCGCAAGGTGCCTTTTCGAGAGCTGGATGTACTATTTCATAGACGAGATCACTTCTGGCGTCAAAATGTTCAACTGGTCACGGATGATAAGTGACAACCTCCACGAGCAATTGATCAACCTCGAAGAGACTAAGTCTTTTCATATGAGTTCGTATGTTGTATACCTGTTGGCCAGATCATACAGGTATCCAGGATTGATTTGCAAGGGCAAAATTGGCAACGGGGAGAACGAACTCAGGCCTTACGACTGTTACCCACAGCTCCAATTGAAGGAGAAGACTCACTTCAGGAGGGTGCATGATGCCTTCCTAATGCATATTACTAGAAAGTTTCAAGGAGGAGTGCATCAGAGGCTGAGCCATGAGGCGAAAAGTCTTATCAGTAAATACAGATCTTGGTTCATCCAGTTCCCGAAATTCACTTACATCAGGATCCAGGGATTTACTGGAAATCCCTATAAATTGCCCATCTATCCGACAAATAGGATGATTTTGCTCGAGGTCCTGAGACAGTTAGAGGAATATCAAAACATCCAGAGGCCAACCAAGAAGGCATCTGTCACATTCCCATTTTTCATTGGGAACATGTTGGAGTATTGTCCATCAGCACAGGCAGCTGATAGTGCAAGGTTGGAGATCTAGTGGTATCCATTTACAGCCTACAAGTCCAGGGTCAATTTTGACCCGCATCATAATATTCGGACAGTAGAGGGGAGAAAGTACGAGCACAGAATGGAACTAGAAGATTTCTGGGCAAATGCTGCCGATGAATACGAAGTCAGGAGGAGGCAATGGTCCAGAATGCCACTAGACTTCATGAGGGCAATTGAGTTTTGTCGAGTGCCTGACCAGTTGCAGGACGATGGGAACCACATCCAGCCACGCTTCGAGGAAAGCCGACCTCTTCCTCCAATAAAATGGTCAGAACCTGAGCACGCAGACTTGGCAACCTTAATGAGACTAGTGACTAAATATTCTCAGTGGTGGGTTGACTATCATGCCCAAGAATTAAGACAAAGAGGAATCATGCTCACATATGATCTACTAAGCGAGTCAGAATCATATTCTTCTAATGCCAGTGCATCCCATCAGGACTTGGTCGAGATCGGAGAGAAAAGGAAGGAAATAGTGCCAAGTGCTGAGCCTGCTTCCAAGAGGCATAAGGGAGAGCCTTCTCGTTCA